>SJYX01008901.1:37929-64341 GCA_006410675.1 Oreotragus oreotragus
TCACCAACTCCTGGAGTTCCCTCAGACTCGCGTCCATCGAGTCAGTGATGCCATCCAGCCATCTCATCCTCTGTCGTCCCCTTCTCCTTCTGCCCCAATCCCTCCCAGCATCAAAGTCTTTTCCAGTGAGTCAACTCTTCACATGAGGTGGCCAAAGTACTGGAGTTTCAGCTTTAGCATCATTCCTTCCAAAGAAATCCCAGGGCTGATCTCCTTTAGAATGGGCTGGTTGGATCTCCTTGCAGTCCAAGGGACTCTCAAGAGTCTTCTCCAACTTACATACACATTTATCCCCTCCCTTTTGGATTTCCTTCTCATTCAGATCCCCACAGAGCATTAAGCAGAGTTCCCTGTGCTACACAGTAGGTCCTCATTAGTTGTCTATTTCATACATAGTTTCAATGGTGTACATACATCAGTCCCAAACTCCCAACCTCTGCAGCCTTTCTTCTTGAGGGGAATTTTGAAAAGAAGGAGGCCAATGAGATGAACTATAACTCCTTTCACTGAAGTTGGTCTTGGGGCTGCTGCTGATACTCACTTTTTGCTCCTTTATGATCGCTTCTTGAATTCTCTTGACTCTCACTTTGGCAAGTCTGTCTGGCTTACCTGGTGACATGACCAAACCTTCTGTCTTGAATGATCTGAACACTTAATACTCTTCATAGTTTGGGGCATTTATATGTGTGTGCTCATGGGAGGCCAGAGAGCACCTGGAGACACCTGGTGGGTTGTGGTGGTTTAATATCCTACTGAGGAGGGTAGACTGCCCCTGCCACTATGGTGCCTCCTTGTTTCATCTCCTGGCCTCTGGACACAAGGAGTCCAGATGGCCCTGGAGCAGGCTGTATTTTGTAGTTCAGAAGAATGAACCCTGGTACTGTCTGCTCATTAGAGTTTGCCCTTTCTTGGGACCAATATCTTTAACCTGCATAGCCCCAGAATTATAGGGGCAGAAAGCACAAGGTCACCTGAAGGGTCATTGGAAGAGAGGGTAAGGCTTGCACTCTTAAAAAAAAATTTCATTTATTTGGCTATGCCAGGTCTTAGTTGCAGCACATGGGATCTTTCATCTTCATTGTGGTATGAGAGATCTTTTTTTTTTTTTTCCCCCAGATGTGGTATATGGTATCTTTTTATAGTTCTGCATGTAGAATCTAGTTCCCTGACCAGAGATTGAACCCAGGCCCCCTGCAGGGGAGTCTTAACCACTGGACTACCAAGGAAGTCTCAGGGTTCCACTCTTTCATTCCCTAACCCATGTATTCCTTCTCTTGGAGAGACAATGTCACACAGAGACCTCTAATTTAAGTAAGTTTACTCTGTCTTGAGGAGAAGGCGATGGCACCCCACTCCAATACTCTTGCGTGGCAAATCTCATGGATGGAGGAGCCTGGTAGGCTGCAGTCCATGGGGTCACTAAGAGTCGGACACGACTGAGCGACTTCACTTTCACTTTTCCTTTCATGCATTGGAGAAGGAAATGGCAACCCACTCCAGTGTTCTTGCCTGGAGAATTCCAGGGACAGGAGATCTTGGTGGGCTGCCGTCTATGGGGTCGCACAGGGTTGGCCACGACTGAAGCGACTTAGCAGCAGCAGCAGCAGCATTCTGTCTTGAAGGATGACACTTCATCCCTTTTGGAGTGTTTCTTTCAGGCTGGCACGTTGTACCTTTAGAAGCTCCATTCCCTTTTCCAGGGGATCTTCCCGACCCAGGGATCGAACCTGGGTCTCCTGCATTGCAGGCAGATTCTTTACCATCTGGCCACCAGGGAAGCCCTCACTTTCACTATCTAGTGTTCTATGAAGCTGTCTGCCTTTGGATGGTGTGAAGTGAAGTGAAATTGCTCAGTCGTGTCTGACTCTTTGTGACCCCATGGACAGTAGCGTGCACCAGGCTCCTCCAACCATGGGATTTTCTAGGCAAGAGTACTGGAGTGGGTTGCCATAGTATGTGCTATGACCTGTGACTAGTAAATCCCATAGTACGGGCCCATTCCTACACCTCTTTTGCTGTAAAGTGAGACCTGCCTTTGGATGCTGTGCAATATGCAATCTCATACTTGTGGACTAGAGAGTTCATAAATCCCCAGGTAGCAGTGCTGAAATAGGCTCTCTGTGAATAAAAGGCAAATTCAGACCTGAAATAGTTGTCTGTTCCTGTAGGTGAGGCACATCCTTATGTTTGCCACAGCTTCTTAACTTGGATTTTGAAGCTCCCAATAATTAGTCCCAGACATTTTTTCTGAAGCCCATTTTTCCGCTGCTGTATTTCATGAAGCCTGCCTTTTGGTTAGGCTGTGGACTTTCCGGCTTTGGGCCTCAACACAAGTTTGATAAGAGAAAGAGAAGAAATGTAACTCACATTTATAGTATGCCTCATGAATCAGGATTTAGTCTTACCACCCTTTTTGTTTATTTACTTGCTTACTTGTCTGTTTGTTTTACAGACAAGAAAACTGAACTTGGAAATTCTGCTCTATTATAGACGTGCATGTCAGGCAGCTATGTAGAGTTATTCAGTGTGAGATAAGTAAATGCATTCCAATAACTCTCATAATCTTGGCTTTGTGTTTTATAAGGTTATCAAAACAAGCTTGAAGATTTCCCTTTTTTCTTCTCCTAGAGAACCTAGATCTTTTCCTAGGTGAGAACTTTGAAAATTTTTGATTTGTTTTTTGCATGCAGAGTTTGGGAAAACTGGTCAACTGAGGTGAGAGTGCAAAACCTCTGTGAGTCATGGAAAATATTAACCTAACTCTGTATGGAAATAAATGCACATTTTCTCCAGAGTTCAAAGGATTTACCATATGGTTCAATCTGCAGAACTAAATTGGAAGAATATCGCCTCTTCTTTTACCCCCTTTTTCCCTCCACACTTTTGCTACATGTAATCAAGCCCTGAGTTTTGTTTTGATTTAGCTCTAATTGGAGCCATGCTTTTACTGAATCTAATTTCAGTTGGAACTAATTACAGGGGAAAAGGTCATAGCTGAGCTGAGAGTATTACTCTGCTCGAAATATATTGGCATCATATAATATTAACTCTTCTTTTGTAGATATACAAATGAAGATAAGAATAAACTACCAAAACATTCTGGATCTTCCTTTTGTTTAAATCACTAGGGAAAAATTCAGACATAGTTATTGACAAGAAAACCTTTCTTGGATATGAATAAATACAAGCTTTTCAGTTGATTTGTGCCTATTTCCTGACAACAGTCTGGGAATTGCCAAGTCAGAGATGTATTTTGTGCCTATTGAGCTTGAAATGATGATACAATTGTGTTTCAATTGGTGTACCATACTCACCTATATAAAATGCTCTTTTATAATAATCTGGCAGTCTGTAGGGAGAAAAGAAAAGACAAATACCATTCATTTTGTTGAGGAAAAAAGACATTTAAATGCATGTGTGAGAGAAACATTTATCCAAACTGAGAGTAAGTCTTTGACTTCTAAATATCAATAGTTATGTGATATCTTGGCTAATGCTACTATTATCTTTCAGCCCAGGTCAGATTCATTTTCTTCGTCACACTGGGTTCTTACTAATGTGCATCTCATAGGGCATTCTTTATCTCTATTTGCTCATCCATGGTTATCGTTCATCTCTGGTGTTTTATACAAGTCAGTGTCAATTAGTAATACAATAATGGTGTCAGGGTACGAGTGTTATGAGATACAAAGCAGCATTTGAATATACTGTAGTTTCTGCACAAATTTGTTTTCCTCTATTGCTGCGATTCATGGGGTCGCAAAGAGTCGGACACGACTGAGTGACTGAACTGAGCTGAAGTCATCATGTAGATAATTTTCCTGTGAAAATCTGAAGTAAACATGTTTAATGATCTGCCTCAGTTTGCCAATGTGATGGGGAACTGATCCAGTATGAGAAAATTCAGATCAGATAAAGCATGCTTCCAAATCTTCTCTATATGAAAGTGTTAGTTGCTCAGTTGCGTCCAACTCTTTGTGACCCTGTGGACTGTAGTCCACCAGGCTCCTCTGTCTATGGAATTCTCCAGGCAAGAATACTGGAGTGGGTAGCCATTCCTTTTTCCAGGGGATCTTCCCAACCCAGGGAAGGAACCTGGGCCTCTCGCATTGGAGGCAGATTCTTTACTGTCTGAGCCACTGGGGAAGCCAGCCTCTATGCAAATCCCTATCCTGATCTCTTTTGGTGGTGTTGAGAGCACTATTGTCAAAAAGGAATGAGAAGTTGGTGTCCTTGACTCTCAAGTACCAAATGCAAATAAACTAAAGAAAAGTATCAGTGACTTCCAGCAACGTACCAGGGTTGGGGATCACCTGTCCTGAAATGTCAATAATGTATATACTTTTAAGGAAGTGTATTAACACTAGAGGCTGCATGCAGGCCTGGGATATCCATTTAAAAAATCATTACTTTGATCTAAATATAAGTGATAAAATATTTTCCTTTAAGACTTCACTGTTTTGAAAATATGTGTACAGTCCAGATGTCAGGTCTATTCATGCTTCTGAGAGCCTAGATAGTGAAGATGTGATGGTGGAAGGAATGGAGGAGCCTTCAGAGTCAAATATTGTTATGCATTCTTAACGAAATTATTAGTGAAGAGCCCCATTGCTTTGTAAAGTTATTTATATATTTGTTTGTTTAAATTTGCCCACTGCTCTACACTGCATATCTGAAAAATGGAATATTACATATGAGTGATTAACGTACCTAGAGCTGCCACCCACCCTCACTACTTGAACATAAGAACTAGTTAGTGAATGACTCAGTTCTCTCTGGGGATCTGATGTTGCCTTGTTCCTACATGGAGCATGTTTAACTCCAGGCAGTCAGGTACAGCAATCATGCCCTGCAGTAGTTCAATATGTACAGATTATCCTGGGAGGTCCCTTTCTTTCTGAGTCTTCTGGTCCATAGAAAACTGTGAGATATACTTTTTATGTATTAATTCAAATGAGCTAACTGCTATCCTCTGGTTATAGTGAAACCATTCAGTTTAAAAATAACTAGACATATTTCTAGTAATTTCGTCAGAAAGGGGAAACTTATAAGAGAGTAATACTCCATGAGGGTCCTATAACCCCATTTTCTCCCACTCAACACACTGACATTTTGTAACGCTAACATAAGTAAAGAATAATCATAATACTTAGCATTTATACAGCTCTTAACAAACATCAGCTAATTAGTCCTCATGCCACCTCTGAAAGGCAAGCACTGTCTATTGTTATCCACACTTTTCAAACCCTGGAACTGGGAAAATGTTAAGAGATCCTCGAAAAGGTTAAGAGACTTGCCAAAGGTCACAAAATAAGATAGTAATAGAAGTTAAATTCCAGCTGAGATATCATACCATGCAGACATGTGGCCTCTTGGAGGTCTGTGGACCCATTAGTAATACAAGGCCAGCCTGGACTATGTGAAACACCCGGTCGTATTGTGGAGAAAATACAGTTCAGTAGCTGGAAACAGGTGACATGCACCCATCAGTATGTGATCAGAAGAAAGAAGCAATATGATCTCCATTTCTCAGGCTACCCTTGTCAGGAGAGCATGTGTCCTGGATAGCAGCTTTGTTCTCTTTTCTTCTGAAACTATAGGGTGAAGTGTGAAAGCTCTTAAAAACTGTCTAAAAGTTTAGAGACTCTCAAAATTTCAGTGCTCTTCTCTGGGCTAGTGTCAGACTACTAGACGGAAACCCCCCCTCCCCCCCGACCCCAAGGTGTAATATGGGAGGAGTACCAAGTTTCACATTTGTAGCCTGTGAAAACTCAAGAGGAATGATAATTATCTGCCTCATATATCCTACTTGCAAACACATACACAAAAAACAAAAGCAGCAATGAAAAACCCCCAAACCACCAAACAACAACAACAAATCCCCTAAAGTTTCAAATGTGGGAAATTGTCTTGATTTAAAGACTGTGCTTTTTAAGGCTTCTCTGGTGGTCCATCGGCTAAGACTCTGTGCTCCCAATGCAGGGGGCTCAAGTTCGATCCCTGCTCAGGGAACTAGATCCCACATGCCGCAAGTAAGAGTTTGCATGTGGTGACTAGTAGATCCTGTGTGTCACAACTAAAGATCTGCCTGCCCCAAGTAAGACCCAGTGAAGCCAGATGAACAGTTTTTTTTTAAAAGACTTTTGTTTTTCAATGGTTGCCAATTCACATGAACTAGTAATAATGTTCAAAACATTCTAAACTATAAAACTGACTTTCAGAGGTACAAAGGTTGAGATCAAGCAAAGTCTGAGCTCATGGAGGAGCAAGAAAATGTTTGTTAAATTCATACAAAGTTAGCGTTACAATGAAGATCCAAGTATCTATGGCTCTGCCAAGTCAAAAACCCAGACTTTACTTTCTCAAAAATAATTTTTTTCTACAGTTCATTACCATTATGAATTAAGAATCCTGGAATAAAAATTTTCAGTCTGATGTTCTCAGAAGGAAACTAACCTCCCTTAAAAATACTAATACCTAGAGCACAGATAGAAGAAACAAAACCTTCAGATTGGGAAGGTCTCCCTCTTGAGATATGAGATGTTGTCACCGTACTAATTTCTGGAGAATACTGCTTACTACCCTAGCCTGTGTTCTTAAAATACTCAGCATGATGTGTCAAAATCTCTTAGTTTGTGGAGCAAAAAATGAGATAGCCTGAGATTTTTTAAAAGAGAAAGGGAAAGCAGAGACACATTAAAGCATGATACTCTAGGAAGCAAGAAAACCCACCCACTTTTCAAGCTACAGTGACATTAAGAAAACTCAGTTGATTTACAAAACCCATATGCTCTATTTTGTGGCCCTAACTAACTGGCACATCTCTTCAGGCATTTGCCAGCATCTTATCTCAAGATTACATACTTTAGATGAGGTAGGTCTGAAACTACTTTCTAAGGCGATTTTGGTTAGTAACCCATGTTACCATCTATTCATCAATATAGAGATATTTGTTCTTAGCAGAATCCAATAAAACTCAAATATTCAAGTGTTTATTGCAACCTATTGATCACTCCTTTATAAAAGGAGTATTTAGAATGACATTATTTAATGAGTTTTTCATTAAAATGCCACATTTTTGGTTTCCTGGAGATTGATAAGACATCTTAGAAAAAAGGCTGGATCTGGCAACCGTAGTCTCCTGAGCTTGGTGACTGATACAGGAAGCCAAGCGTATTACGGGCTAAACTACAGCCCTTGCTTGGTAGTCTGAGAAAATGCCACATAAGAATAATCATCAGGAGAGAAACATACAAAAAGAAACTCACAGTGAACTCAGGTGTTGATGGCAATCTTGAATTGTTTATGGTAAACTTTAAAATTATTTTTCTATACTCAAACATGGACTGCAACTTAGAATGGCTTTAAACAAGGCAGTTGTGATTTTGTGTGAAATTGTCATAAATCAAAACAGTTCCTCTTAGGCATCAAAACACAGTCTTAATCATCTCGTAATAAATCACTCAGAGTTGAAGGGTAAAGGTGGCATTTTATAATCAAATAATAAAAGATTGCTTCGTCTCCCAACATGTTTTGTATTAACCAGCATCCAACTTCCTGGCATGTAAGTGCTTTATGGCGCTTTCATCTGATTGGACAGAAATGTATTTGAATTATTAGCATTCTTGGGCTGAAGGCAGCAAGGCGTTCACTTTCAATTCTGAAAATGCTCTCTCTCAAAGGTGACATACATTCATTATGTTCTGATGCCTTGCCTATGTAAATTAGTAATCAAATATTCTAAATGGGTAATGGAAAATAATTTTATCTACTACTAGCATCCTAAATCATAGTCACAAGGTTTAAAAAGTCTGATTGGGGAGTTTGGTTAAAATATCTTCCTAAGTGTTGTTTTGGTACATTTTCCAAGTTATTAAATCTTCTGTAAGCATAAGAAAAAAATCTATCTATCTATCTATATATATATATAAAGTTTATTTAGAAGGCAAATCAAATTGGATATAAAAATCTTTATGCTCAATTTATTCAACTTCTTCCTGAGATGAGCTCGTAGAATGAATGAACTTTAAATTAACTTATTGGCTCCTTGGTCACATGACTATGATGTTAATAATTTTAATAGGTTGCCTTCTAAGGGTGTTTTTTTAAAATAAATGTTAGAGAGAATGAACCAACAAATTACTTCCTAATAATTCAAAAATCTTTATGCTCAATTTATTCAACTTCTTCCTGAGATGAGCTCGTAGAATGAATGAACTTTAAATTAACTTATTGGCTCCTTGGTCACATGACTATGATGTTAATAATTTTAATAGGTTGCCTTCTAAGGGTGTTTTTTTAAAATAAATGTTAGAGAGAATGAACCAACAAATTACTTCCTAATAATTCTCTGTTTGTACAATATTTCAAATGGGATCCAGCTTTCTTGGATATTTAATTACTGTTGTATAAAAGTATGAGTAGAGGCTTCTTTGTTTCTAAAGAATTTGAGAGAAAATAAGTAGTTTAATGCTAAGTTGAGAAAATTTGGGAGTAAAATTAAGGAGTTCTGAATTTTTGCAAAATGCAGCCATGTAACTAGCATCACAATTAAGATATGCGACAGCTTTGTCACCGCCCCCCAGATTTCCCTCATGGCCTTTGTGTAAGTTTAAAGTGACTGTTCTTCAGTCTCATCTTCTGATTTATAAGGTCTTCACAGGTGGCAATGCAGGAGATGCCCAAAGACACAGTCCTTGGGTTGGGAAGATCCCCTGGAGAAGGAAATGGCAACCCACTCCAGTATTCTTGCCTGGAGAATTCCTTGGACAGAGGAGCCTGGCAGGATATAGTCAATGGGGTTGCAAAGAGTTGGACATGATTGAGCATGCACATATACTTTCAGAATAGATCAGGTTAGTGGAGATTTCTAGTCAAGTGAGAGCTTTAGCTACAGAATTATCAGAGCACTCANCTGGAGAAGGAAATGGCAACCCACTCCAGTATTCTTGCCTGGAGAATTCCTTGGACAGAGGAGCCTGGCAGGATATAGTCAATGGGGTTGCAAAGAGTTGGACATCATTGAGCATGCACATATACTTTCAGAATAGATCAGGTTAGTGGAGATTTCTAGTCAAGTGAGAGCTTTAGCTACAGAATTATCAGAGCACCTCATTATAAATAACTATCACCTCCAAAGTAGTTCCAGATGGGTTACCTCAAAAAAGCATCTTGCCTATTTTGTATTCCATTACTACTAATTCTGTCTTTATTTTCTGCTGTGTTTTGGGCCTTATGCTAGTTGTCTGGCATTCAGTCTCTCATTTAGCCCTAACAAAAACCCTGAAAAATTGGTATTGATATCTTCAGGATATCGCAAGGTTTAAGAGTATGAACACTGAAGACCAACTGCCAGGGTTCATATTCCAACTCTGCCACTTGCTGAATGAACACTAGCAAGATGTTTAACCTCACTTAATTCATTGCTTCACATGTAGCATAGGGAAAATAATAGCAATATGATTTAGCTGTTATGAGGTTTAAATGAAGCTATTCAGTATTATGCCTTAGCATATTTTCTGGTGCATTGTAAATACTACACAAAGTTAGCTATATGTTCTGCTGTCTTACAGATGAGGAAAGGGAGAAATACGGAAACAAATGCATATGAGTAATATTTCTGTTGTTGTTCAGTCTCTGAGTTGTGTCCAACTCTGCGACGCCATGGACCGCAGCACGCCAGGCTTCCTTGTCCTTTGCTACTTCTTGGAATTTGTCCATTGAGTCAGTGATGGTATCTAAACATCTCATCCTGTGCTGCCCCCTTCTCCTTTTGCTTTCAACCTTTCCCAGCATCAGGGTCTTTTCCAATCAGTTGACAGTTTGTATCAGGTTGTTAAAGTATTGGAGCTTCAGCTTCAGCAGCAGTCCTTTCAATGAATATTCAGGGTTGATTTCCTTTAGGATTGACTGGTTTGGTCTTCTTGCAGTCCAAGGAACTCTCCAGAGTCTTCTCCAGTACTACAATTTGAAAGCAACTAATATATGTCAGCGTTTAAGCATAGTTACTTCCAAAACAAGTCTTCCCTTGCCTATCATGCTGCTGTTATATTGATGTTCTGATTAGGAAGAGGATATTTTGCTATTAATAGTGTCATCATATATCTAGTTTATGCCTATTGTCTTAGTGCAATTACCAATAGTGCCCCCTTTAACTCTCATGATTGTCCTTTTTAGATGATAAATTATATGATCACTCTACTAATAAGCCCCATTTTATGTTTCAGTGAAAAATGATTTTTTTTATTTGTAAACTTTCCCATGAGCCAAAGGGATTCCCTGATGGCTCAGTTGGTAAAGAGTCTGCCTGCAATGTGGGAGACCTGAGTTTGTGCCCTAAGTCAGGAAGATCCCCTGGAGAAGAAAATGGCAACCCACTCCATTTGACTGGAAAATCCCATGGTCGGGGGAGCCTGTGGGCTACAGTCCATAGGGTTTCAAAGAGTCAAACATGACTGAGTGACTTCACTTTCACTTTTTCTGTGATCCTCTAACACACACACACACACACACACACACACACACACTCTAGCTCAGGGTAGATTTTGTAAGGAAGTTGCAGATGCTATTTTTGTTTTGTATCCAAGACATTAATCACCATTTGGCAACTTGATGGCTTTATGCAGAGTAAAGATACACAGTTGTGAATCTGTTTTTCAGGTTGAGAGCTCTGTACTGATCCCACGTGAATGGGTACACCTTGAAACTGACTATCATTGAAATGAATTTGGGGTGTTAGTAAAAATGCTGTTGGTTGTCCCAACAAGAAAAATATGGTCTAGTAGATAATCAGAATCTATAAAGGGTTTCTGAGTGTAATTCTTTTGTGAGGGCTTGTTTCTTAGAGGAAGATAAAGGTTGTGAGTTACTTTCTAATGTAAGATTTTGCCCCCTAATGGAAATTCAGTTCATATCTGACTTTTAGTATTTTCTTAGTAGTTCTATAGATCAACATATATTAGTCCTTTAAATAAACATTGTGAGAAAAAAATTATCTTCCTTTGTTGCTTTCCCCTTTAAACATAGACATAACTGAAGTGTCTGTGCAATATGCCATAACTAAAATGTTTGCATTAGTGAGACTCCAAGTGAGAGCCAAGAATTCTCTGTTCATAGATGCTAAACCTTCATAGAGACCCAAAATCAAACAATTTTATTTTTATTCCTTTGTGGCTTGACGATATTCACACCTTTATATTCCTATAGCCAGTATTTCATTTTACAATGTATATTTCAGTCTCCAGATAGTTAAATTAATTCATGTTATACTACATTTTATGAACACATTTTTTTTCTATTGTCATTGGAGGCCCAGCCGTAAGCAATGTGTTTAGCCTTCTGCTCACCCAATCATATTCAGCAAAAAAATAGACTTTCATCTGAAGAAATTCCCTGTGGAGTAGGAGACACAGCTGTTTCATCCTGCTAGACAGCCTGCAGAGAGATACTATTTTCCTTGGGGGACAGGACACTCAAGTTTTGAGAATCTAGGTACTGCACTATTGGGGAAAAAGATGAAAAGAAAATAGACCATCCTTTTTACTTCTATTGTGCAGAATATAAAGAAAGTCTTTGTTCGGATTTCACGTCCTCCTCCTCCTTTCGCAATCTTTAGTCTTTTAAAATTCTACCCTTAACTAAATGGGTACGCTGCAAAAAAGATTAAACTTAAAAATATACTAGGAATACAGAATGAAGAGAGGTGATTGATCTCTGAGTAGGTATCCAACAGTGCAATGAAATTCTCAAGCAGGTTCCTTTTTATTTCAAAATGGGTTTGATTCGGAGGGATTTTATAGCTGCTAAATCATGCAGTTGGCAGAGATTGTGCGTGCTTCTCACAGTTACTTTGAAAGATGTCAAATTTGGCAAAGGCAGTAAAAATACTGGGATTTACTGAGTTTGCTTTTTTTTTTTTTCCCCTCTCCTCTCCTTGAGAACGCTCTAAAATTCAGCGTGCTCGGAAGTAATACAGTACAACCAAAGTGTGCAGAATCGCAGATTTCACAGAAAGAGTGTGGCTTTCTCAGTCGGTGTGTTGCGACTACATATTTGGCAAAAGGATGGCAGCTGATGCTAGTTGTTATGAAAGGCTCCTCTTGACCACCAGGGTGCTTGCTTTCAGTGTCATTGCCTTTGGCGTCTGAAAGCTGCCAAGTTTACAGCCCTGAATAGTTCCTGAGCAGCCTCACTTGGTTTATCCAGGGAGAAGGAGGTCTGAAGCAGCACCTCTGGTCAGGTAGGCNGAAAGGCTCCTCTTGACCACCAGGGTGCTTGCTTTCAGTGTCATTGCCTTTGGCGTCTGAAAGCTGCCAAGTTTACAGCCCTGAATAGTTCCTGAGCAGCCTCACTTGGTTTATCCAGGGAGAAGGAGGTCTGAAGCAGCACCTCTGGTCAGGTAGGCATGCCTGCAAAGACTGCCACCCTGTACAGTATACTCATCACGAGTGTGGCTTTGGCTTTAGAATGCCTTGGTTAGACTATCAGTCCCATTGGTGATTTGGATTACCTTTCCAAGCCCTAGCTTTACTAAGTGTGAATGAATGGAGGGAACGGAAGATTTCATTCGGGATTAAGTGAGATGCAGATACATGTCAATCAATGCCATTACAACTATTGTCATTTTTATGTTCAGTGAATGGGATTTTTAAATTATTATTATTAGATTATTACTCCCAGTCCAGGAGAATAGATTTTTCACATTCATAAAGTTCACATTTGTTTTCATGACACAGTGATATAATTGTTACTACCATGTTTATAATACAATGCCTCATTTCTATCTTGTCTGGAAGAAANACTGACCTTCTAGCCAATGCAAATGTGACCTTCTAGAGGCCTGGGTGTTAGGGGGGAAGTGGTTAGAAGCTTTAGCTGCTGCAGCAGGAATCACCTGGGGGAGACGTGGGGAAGACTGGAGAGAGACGACTTTGTTTATGGGAGCCATTGTTCCCTGGGCAGAGACTGCAGGCCTAGTCTTCAAAGGCCTGCTGCTGTTTTGTGTGTTCAGAAGCAATTTGGAAAATGCCATCATGTCAACTTTATTTCCTTGCTCTCTAGGGGTACTCTGTGGTTGCCCATAAATAATCCTATCTGAAGCTGAAAGTTACTGTAAGGTGTTCACTGCACTGGGCTTAACTTCAAACGTACAGGAGCCAGAATTCTAATGAACTTTATAAAGCTCATTGATTTTTTCCCTAATGATAAAAGAAATACATACTCATAGAAGAACTTGAAATTATAAAGTATCAAGCAAATGGAAAAACACCTCTAATCTAGGTTTTATTGTATATTCACTACATGATTTACCTCAGATTTCTGAAAATATATGCTTGTCTGTCTCTGCTAAAATGTAGTGTTTTGTTAGGAGATTTGGCACTTGAAGCATTTGGTATCTTATGAGGTATTAACCCTCTTAAACTCGTTGTGGCACTATGTCATCTTCTAACTCCAATACAAAGTAAAATCTTGGTGAGTACAAGTGCTGAGACTACTTTTTCCAGAATCCATGAGTTTCAAATCAAGATTCAAATTTATTCTATTTTTCACTCTCTTATAGACTTACCAATCAAGTCTTTTCTAGGACTTTGTACATAATTACACCCTTTAAATAACTAAGACTAGCTCTATATGAGGATGTTATTTACTATGGGGAAGATCTGCTGAACATCCAAATGGTCCGGAAAAAGCCACTCAAGGAAAAAGTTGCTGAATGAATGAACAGTGTGTGAATGGATGTAAGAATTGTTTTGGATCTTTAGTAGGTTTACCTTCACTTTAATTTTCCCCTTAGTTTACTGAGCAGGTGTGGAATGTTTTCACAGCGGTTCTCAGCTTAGGGGTGATTTTGCAATATGGCATTTGACATTTTTGTTTTCACAACAGGTTGGGGGGGGTGTGTGCTTCTGGCATCTACTGTGTAAAAGTCAGGGATGTTGCTAAACATCCCACACTGCTGTTCCCCCTGCCCCACATGTGCCATGCCCCGCAACAAAGAATTATCAAATTGTTCACCACTGAAATGTGATCAGTGCTGAGAAGCTGAGAAACATTCATTTAGCATAAACGTGAGTATGTTTCATTGGACTCAAAGGGGAGATCCCTACAGGTCAAACCTAGAGGATTCTTGTGTGCAGATAAGCAAGATTATAAATGTGACAATAAAAGGATGCCATCTCTTCTATTAGGAAAAAAAAATCATCTTTTCTTGGTACAGATGGTCTCATGCCTGTAAATCTGCCATTCTTTCAGTAATCACATGAAGAAAACGAATGATTTAAAGCAGTTATAAGCTTTATCTTGCAGAAGGAAAGTGTGGATCTCTGAAGAAGAATAGTAAACATAAATTCTGTTTTACATCCGAGAAGCAAAGTCATTTAGAGAATAACACAGCTCCCATCTGAACTATGGCAGAAAGAGAGGTGTAGGATATGCTCAATGATTTTAAATGATTTATGAGTATTTTTGTAAAGGAAGTACAAAGGCCTGGGTGGATCCTGGCCTTTCTGATGTGCCGTAATAGAANCATAAATTCTGTTTTACATCCGAGAAGCAAAGTCATTTAGAGAATAACACAGCTCCCATCTGAACTATGGCAGAAAGAGAGGTGTAGGATATGCTCAATGATTTTAAATGATTTATGAGTATTTTTGTAAAGGAAGTACAAAGGCCTGGGTGGATCCTGGCCTTTCTGATGTGCCGTAATAGAATTTTATGCTGTTTTTCTCACAGTCTAATAAAGTTCAGTAGTATAAGTAGATTGTTACCTTGTATTAGTACTTTCTGGGCTGCCTGTCAGAATGTTTTATTCAAAGAAACAGATTTATATTTCACAAGAAAATGATTTCTAAAGCTCTCCCATTAATGATTTTTTCATTGAGAGAAAAGCCAGGTTCAGTCATTCCACCCATAGAGTCAGAGATTAAGGCCCAGAATGAGCCCTTACATGAAATCCTTTTTTGGTATTTAAAAAGGGAATAGTATTTTAATGGCATGAAAGGAGAACACAGAAAAATGACTGGTCTCTTTACAGAAAATTCTACTTGTGATTTCCTTTCCTTTTCCATCACCAAGAAATTGGCTGATAGAGAATATCCCTAACACTTAATGTTGCCCAAGTACATGGTTGCCAATGCAATGAACTTTCCGTCTATATGTGCAGGGTATCCAGAAGGTACCTAAGAGAAAAGATTCATGACTAGCAAAAAATAATATACTGTTTGCTTGGGAAAAATCTTCTTTCTTCTCTCTCTCCTCATTATTTTACTGCTTCAACAAGCCATTATAGAGCACCTACTGTATTCTTAGTACTGTTTTAGGATCAGAGAACACAACTGTGAAAGGCAAAACAAAAGAAAAACGGTTTCTGTTTCCATGTTCCAAGCACTGTCCAGGGTGCTGAATGGATGGACTTGTCAAGTGCATGTGTAAAGAGAATTTGTATGTAGAGAATGGCATATTAGAAAAGGACAGGTTCAGAAAGTGGGACCCTGGCTCTTGTATATTATTATGGCTCTTTGGCTCTGTGACCTTGACTGAAAACTTTACTCTTTACTACAAAATTATGTTCAGATGTAAAGTCAAAATCCTGTGTAAGTGAGATTACTTATTTGATGAAAGTGCAGCCTGCCAGGCTCCTCTGTCCATGAAATCCTCCAAGCAAGAATGCTGAAGTGGGAACCCTTTCCCTTCTCCAGCAGATCTTCCCAATCAATGGATTGAACCCAGGTCTCCCGAACTGCAGATGGAGTCTTTACTGTCTGACACCAGGGAAGCCCAATAAAAGTGTAGCCTCCAACAAACATTTAACTCAATGTAGTACATTAAGCATTCATGAAGTAAGTATACTGAACTAGTATATATCAAATGACAGTGAGGACTGAGATAGAAAACGAAATTCGGCCCTTGCCATCAAAGTATTACCAATAAGAAAAATAAATATACAAACTATTTGACTGTAAGCTAAAGGAAACCTGTTGTCATGTTTGATGTAACAGAAGAAAACTTTATGCCTAAATCGCTAGTAAGCATGTATATATTTGTATGTTTCTATACATGTATACAGAAGCTAACCTGCTTAAATACACCCTCAGTGAAACATTTTCTGCTTACCTCTCCAGATCCACTTTCTAGTTTTTGTGCCATGAGAGGATGACATGTAGACTATGTACATGGAAAGAAGGAGGGTGGAGAGTGAGCTTGGGGTGTAAAACCTCCCAGATTGTCACTGCGACTCACTGCAGGCTTGTTCTCTCTTGTAACTGAAGTTCTCAGCTACCATAGAATGGCTCTCAGCATACAACCTTGTCCATTTTGAGCAAACCTTCCCCTCTTTCTACCCTGTTTTGACCATAGGATACTGTCATATCTTCCATGGGTTCTATATCTTCTTTTTTATGTTTTAAAATATCGTCTTTGTTAAACTCTCCTCGAATTATCCAAGTTTCACAGTGCCACATATTTATAGGTGGGACACCACTTGATAAGGGATTTCCTGGTGGCTCAGACAGTAAAGAATCTGCCTGCAATGCAGGAGACTTGGGTTCAGTCCCTGGGTTGGGAAGATTCTCCTGGAGAAGAGAACAGGTACCTACTCCAATATTTTCACCTGGAGAATTCTATGGACAGAGGGAACAGATGGGCTACAATCCATGCGGTTNGTGGCTCAGACAGTAAAGAATCTGCCTGCAATGCAGGAGACTTGGGTTCAGTCCCTGGGTTGGGAAGATTCTCCTGGAGAAGAGAACAGGTACCTACTCCAATATTTTCACCTGGAGAATTCTATGGACAGAGGGAACAGATGGGCTACAATCCATGCGGTTGCAAAGAGTCAGACATGACTGAATGATAAACTTGATAAACTCTGTATCACCTTGTATTATTATGTTACCTTAAGGAACCGTTTATTGCACATTTACTATGTGTCAACCTGTACAAGTACTTTGTAGATTTCAATATTCTATGAAGAAATAATAGTTTCATCATTAGAATCTATGTAACTTTACCAAAGTCTGCAAAGTTTATGATATTTCCACCAATTTTTGCTCACAGTAGAAATGATGTCATTATTATAAGACTATGAAAAATTCTGGGGCAATGGAAAGAGATGGGAGGTGGGCAGGGTTCTAATTGTAATCACGGTGATGGTCACGATGATGGGGTCACAGACTCGGATATTACTGAGTGACTGAACTGAACTGAAGCCATGTAGCACTTACGTCAGCAGATGCTCCATAAATTTTCAAGTTCTTTAACTTCTGTCATCAATGGCACCCCACCCCAGTACTCTTGCCTGGAGAATCCCACGGACGGAGGAGCCTGGTGGGCTGCAGTCCATGGGGTCGCACAGAGTCGGACACGACTGAGTGACTTCCCTTTCACTTTTCACTTTCATGCATTGGAGAAGGAAATGGCAACCCACTCCAGTGTTCTTGCCTGGAGAATCCCAGGGATGGGGGAGCCTGGCGGACTGCCGTCTATGGGGTCGCACAGAGTCAGACACGACTGAAGCGACTTAGCAGCAGCAGCAGCAGCATCATTGTCACGATCATCAGTGCTGTCATCATGATCACCATCATCATCACCATCACCTTGATCATGATTAGAACCCCGTCCACCTCTCATCTCACTTTCCATTGCCCAAGAATTTTTAATAGCCTTATGATATGTTGCTTATTTAATTTTCATATTGAACCTATGATGTAAGTAGCATTGATAGCCTCATTTTTTATATGCAGTTCCACAGACTCCTTCCTATACTTTTGTTCAGGGAAAAAAAGTCACTGCCTCCTGCCAGTTTTCCCTATTCCACTTGACTCCTGGTCTTAGCAGTATCGGTTTAATTTCTGTCTGTCCCTCCTGGAAAGTCTCTTCAGTCCTTGAATATTGCTTTCCTCAGCTTCAGTGGGAACACTGAGAAGATGTTCTAGATATGTAGACTGGCCAAGAAACAGATTGAGTCGCCTTTTGAGGGAGTGGTATTTAAATTAATGAGAATAAAATTGTGTAAATACCATTGCATGTATTTGTACAGGTAGCTTTAAAAATTGAGATGTAATTGGCATACAATGTTGTATTAGTTTTTAGGTACCTAGCATAATGAATTGATACATGATTTGATACGTAGGTTATTGTTGTTTAGTTGCTAAGTTGCGTCTGACTCTTTGTGTAGCTTTTGGTCAAAACCGTCACTGTAAAAAAAAACAAACACACACAACCAATCCTTTTAGAAACTGCTAGATATGCTTGGAAAGACCAAGAAAAAAGAAAACAAACCCAAATCATTGTACTTTGCAGAATCTGACTCCATGTCTGATGTTTGTGTAAAGCCCTCCTTCCCACAAATATTTTTACATATTTGAAGTACAGAGGGCATGACTGAATTGTATAAAAAGCATGGGCTTTGAAGTCTTAGCCAGAATTTTAATTTAGTAATATCTGTCACTGCAACTGTGTGACCTTTGGTAAGTTACTGAATGTCTCTGAGTCCCAAATTTTATCCCTTAACTAAATCCTACCTGCTAAGACTGCTGAGAAGATGAAACAAGATATTGTATTAAAACACTTAGCACATAACAAGAGCTCAAAAAATAGTGCTGAAGGTTTCTGCTTCCAGAATTAATTTATAATCATGCAGAGGTAAGAATTAAATAGTTTTGGACAATTCAGTTTCTAGCAATTCAGCCAGAAAACACCATAACTTTCCCTCAGTCTCTGACTGAACTTCTCATGACTAGATTGCTTTGAATGGTACAGACAGGCATAATATGAGGCTGGGCAGGGCAGGGCAGTGGGTAAGACACTACTTTAGAATCAGCCTTCCTGGCTAATCTTAGTTGGATCACTTAACTCCTTTGTGCCTCAGTTTTCTAATATATAAAAGAAATATAATGAAACTATAGTAAAACTTTATAGAGTTGCAGTGAAAATTAAAATAAAACATGAAATCAATCAATGCATGTAAATAGCTTAGGTTAGAACATTGTCTAGATCTAATAAAAGTTCAATTAATGTTATTTATTACTATTATTATTACTAGCCCCTTTCATAGGTAATAGGATGGGAAAAGCTATGTTAAATAAAACAAGAATACTTATCTAAAGACACTGGGGAAAAATGACACTAATGAGTATCAATAAGACTGTAGGAGGGAAAGGTAGAGAGTGTGTGTTTAAGATTTTATAGTATTTTTCATGAATCAATGAAGAAACTGATCATTGACTTTACCAATTTAATAATAAAATAATTACTTCATCACCTATTGACCTTGTGGTCATGAGAAATCCCTTTGAAATGTCAAGATGTGAGTTATTTCATCAGTACATTAACATAATACATATCTGAGTATTAAATTAGGTAATGTGTACATCTGGAATATTTTTCCATATATCTCTATCATTCTTAATTAATTCCTTTTATTACTTAATTCTTTAGTTCTTAGCTATTATTTTCTCCCAGTCCTTCTCCATAGCAGAGGATAGCTGTTGGGTGGATGTGGCATTGTGGAAAAGTACTAAAAGCCCATAGATGACTCAAAATAAGAGAGCAGGAGTCAATGGATACTTTTTCTTTCATGTCTCCAGGGAATACACTGTCCAAAGGGTCCAGTGGTATTATCATAGCCAACTTGATAATGCACTTTTTTACAAGGAAAAATACCTTTCTCCTTGATTTCATTCTTTCTTGTCCTGATGCCTGCTTCCCATGCATGCTAAGTCGCTTCAGTCATGTCTGACTTTGTGAGCCTGTGGACTGTAGCCTTGCAGACTCCTCTGTCCATGAAATTCTCCAGGCAAGAATACTGGAGCGGGTTGTCATACCATCCTCCAGGGGATCTTCTTGACCCAGGGACTGATCTGGCGTCTCTTATGTCTTCTGCATTGGCAAGTGGGTTCTTAACCACTGGTGCCACACTTCCATGATCACTTCCCAAATACGCCAGCTTGTACAACAGCTCCTTTCCCAGCATGTACAGCTGAAGCTAAGAAAGAGGTCTTTAGAGTCATTCAGAATATGAGCATGGACTTGCCTGATCCATCCCATATTAAGTATTCTCTAACATCATGGGAAAAAGATAATCAGGAGTTTGTAAATCTAGACCTTATATCAATTCAGTTCAGTTTAGTTGCACCCCCACGGACTGCAGCATGCCAGACTTCCCTGTCCGTCACCAACTCCCGGCGCTTGCTCAAACTAACATCCGTCTAGTTGGTGAGGCCATCCAATCATCTCATTCTCTTTTGTCCCCTACGGCTTGTAGTTTTGCTGTTGCTGGATCACAAGTATTCTAGTTTTAACATCTTTCTTTCTGTGTCAGTAGCAATTTATGCTTGAAATCTTCTAATGTCATTTTATTGGACTACTGGAAACATAACCGAAATGGCTAGAATGGCTGTAGTTTAAAAAGGAAAATTGAACACTGCCCATATGCACAGGTGGTGGGGTCACAAATAGATGGCAGACATGACTTAGGATATATACAGAATAGAGAAATGCTTTCCATGAATTAATAATTGAATGCATGAGCCTCTTGTATATGCTTCTATTGTCTGAAGGAGAAAATTATCCTATTGTTTACTAAGGGAGTTGATATTTGAGAACATCAATATTGTTATTTTTTTAAATCAACTTCTCCAGCTTTCTCCAAGTGAAAGTGAAAATGAAGTCACTCAGTCGTGTCCGACTCTTCACAACCCCAAGGACTATAGCTTACCAGGCTGCTCCGTCCATGGGATTTTCCAGGCAAGAGTACTGGAGTGGGTTGCCATTGCCTTCTCCAAACTCTATCCTAAATGTTAGACCATCAGAATATAAATTATGATGTTTTTCTTGTCTTTAGCACTTATTAATTAATGTGATAGTGANTACCAGGCTGCTCCGTCCATGGGATTTTCCAGGCAAGAGTACTGGAGTGGGTTGCCATTGCCTTCTCCAAACTCTATCCTAAATGTTAGACCATCAGAATATAAATTATGATGTTTTTCTTGTCTTTAGCACTTATTAATTAATGTGATAGTGAATTGAATAATGCAAAAATGTCTTCTTTAAAATGGTAGTTAAGCATATTATTACTTGGTTAACTTAATGTCTTCAAAAAGAAGTCCAGGTCCATCACTGTGTTAAGATGATAACATGTGAAAGTACCCATGTTTATTTACTTTCAACATTTGATTAACACTTGTTCAGTTGCTTCAGTAGAGTCCGTCTCTTTGTGACCCCTTGGACTGTAGCCTGCCAGGCTCCTCTGTCCATAGGATTCTCCAGGCAAAAATACTGGAGTGGGTTACCATGCCCTCCTCCAGGGGATCTTCCCAACCTAGGGACTGAACCCATGTCTCTTAGTCTCCTGCATTGGCAGGCAGGTTCTTTACCACTAGCACCACTTGGGAAGCCCTCTCTATTTGCCAAAACTTGTCATGTGAGAACGACTTCATTTTATTCATTATCGCCTTTTTCAAACCAGTCACAGTGCAGGTCATTCCCATAAGAGGCGCGTTCCTTTAGAACCGTTTCTTGTGGTGTTTTTCTCCTTTTCTTTGCCTCTCTTCTTGGCTCCTACGATACCCTAGATCTCCATCGCATTCACTTCTTCTTTAGGTGGAGTTATCTTATGCTTCCTATTTTAAAATAGGGGAATGGCTGGTGATTTATTACAATGATTCTATATGTATATACACATATATACATTTTAAAAAATTAGCAGTGAGAAAATATAGAGGACTCAATTTTTTTACCCAAAGCAGTACTTGCGTTAATTCTGGTTCTGAATGTGCTCATTCCTTCTGCTCTTTTCAATTAAACTAAACGATGGCTTTATGTCTTGCTTTGCCTATGCATTCATCTGCAGATGTTCTTGTGCCCCTTTGAAGCCAGATGGGGCATAAATCTTAAATAAATAAATAAGTAAAAAGTATGATAAAAGATCACTACCCTGGTTAGCTTTATACCATAAAAATGAATTCAATAAGCACGTAAATATATGTGAATTCTGGAATAAAATACCATCTGCTTTTGTAGGAAAAAAACACATTAATTTTATATCACAACATGTTATCCTGTGGAAATTCAATTCAGTGATATAAATAAAGAAAGTATCTAAATATGTGGAATGCTCAAGTTATCTTCCTGCTCTTGCCAAATTAAAAAAAAAAATTTTTTTTTTTTTTGCAATAATGTGCACTTAACTGAGTTAGATTTTAAACTGTCTGGAACTGGCAGATTTCCCCAGAGTTGCATCAGATATCAGAACCAAGGGTTATTAACATTACAAAGAGCACCACTGTCCTACAGTGTCCCCTTTATCATTTTGAGCAGCTGCCTCAAGGCAGCGTATTTAACCTTGGGAAATGTGATAGAAATTCTGGATAGTCAAAACCTGCCAGCACATTTCCTCAACTGGGATCTACGGTAAAGCTTTATTTAGCTGCGACACAGGAGAAAGATGAGCCTCTTATTATCATTTGATGTTTATCATTTCCATTCATCCCTTCTAAGTCCCCTGAATACTGTTACTTTTACTTACAAACAGCAATATTCCATTTGCTGGCAGGACATTGTTTTCCCCACTGAGAATGTCATTAAAAATAAAGGCCTCTGAGAAAGGAGTGCAAATATTAAAGAATAGATGCCCTGATTGTTTCTTTCCAGGTGTTTTAGAGCAAGATGCTAAGTTTGACTTTTTTTTTATGGTAGAACTTTATTTTCTATTTTGGCTGAAGAAAATCTGTTGTTTGCCTGATTACTTATTTAAATTAGGACTGGTGACCGAATAGCGAATAGGCATGTTTAGAAACGACTGGTGACATAACCATTGACATAAATCTTTTAAAAAGTGTATTTGGCAAGACTTCATAATAGACTTGAAACCTTTTGTAGCTTTGATCCAGCAATTTCAATTCTGGGAATCCATCTTATGGAGAGAATATTATTTATTAAGAGAATGAGCTATTATTATCTCTTTTTAATTCTTCACACAGAATGAATTCAGTCTTACAAATAAGGAAACTGAGGTACAGAGAGTTTTAGCAACTTTCCAAGATCCCACAGATGGGAAACCAGAGATTCACGTGTCCAATACTGGGATCTAACATCAGTGCGTGAACACAAAATCACTAAAATCTCAACCCTCTGTATAATAATGTCCAAAAATATTTGTTGTCTTGTATTTATGATGATCCAAAAGTTAAAAACAATATAAGGAGAATGGCTAGGTAAATTATATTATTCAAAATGTTATAAACAAAGTTTTTTATATTGACAGCTTTTAAAAATAATCCTAACTCTAAATGTATGACAAAACACACTTGTTTAAGCTACAATTAGCAACCAAAGCTACAATTAGCAACCAACTGTTATGCCCAAGTCGCAAAATCTCCCAATGACCACCAGGGAGCTGATATCCAATGCAAAAGCAAGAGAGTTGTTATTACCAAGCTTGAAGTGGGGCTCCCACCGTTACCGATGCAGCAGCTGTAGGGAGGAGCCCCAGGTTTTGGATTACATTGCTTATATAGGGAGTGTTCATGAAAAAAAAAGAATTTCTAGGTAGGGGGACGTCTGATTGGTCACTTTCTTTCAAAGGGTTGTATGTTGGTTTTTGATTGGTCCCTATTACCTAGGTAGACCACGAGTTCCTGAATGTTAAGTCAGGAGATTCTGGTCTGGGGTCTGATTGACTCGTGGGTGGTGGGGTGAGGTCAGGGGATTTCCAAAGGCTCTTTTCCCAGAATCTTACAAAATGGAGTTTTTCTGTTAACAAAATGGAGTAGCTTAGATTCTTCACAACAAAAACCCCCAGACATCAAAATGTCAATAGGGATTGTATTCATATATAAGTTATACAAATATGTTCAAATATTTATCCCAATTCCACCTTGTTTTTTCCATATTTTGTTTTTCTCCATAATGAGTATATTATTGTAAAAATAAAAATGTATTCATTTTAAACATTGACATTTAAAGATGTCTGTCAAGGACATTGGAAACATTTATCTTTTAAAGTTAAGGATTTCCTCTACTTTCTTTTATAGGTCATTCCGTAGTTGCAAAAAAGAGTGAAAATATTGACTTTCATCCTCATTTTTACTTGGTGTTTCAAGAATCATAGGACTTTCTGATATCAGGTCAATGTACTAATCTGTCTGGAAGGTGAGAGAGAACAAATTTCGATTCGGATAACAGAGATTTAGATTTACTAAAATTTCAGGTTATATACACTTAGTGACATCTGATGTCACATTTCATGCTGAATATAGGATATAAATCTATTTTATCACTTCCACCTTAGCAAGCAAGCCAGTGTAAGATCACGATTGTATCTGTGAACTGTCTGCCTACTCAAATTAAGAAATTTAAGAGAAAATGCATTCTTTGGCACTTAATTCCTAGTAAAATTTGCAAACCCTAATATTTGCCTTAAGAAATGAAGCTGATAGAGCAACCTGATCAATTAGCCAATTTACAGTATGTTTTATTTCCGTTCCATTAAAAAAAAAAGACACCTTGAGTGGCATATCTCTGATCCCCAAGTCTGAGATTAAACTTTGACTCTTTGTGTCTCCTGGACCTGTGTTACAGATCCCATTTCCTCACTCCCAGTTCTAATCTTATCTCATACTTCTTTCTAGTGTAGAAAGATTTATCCATGAAACGCTGATCTGTTTCCTGTCCTTAGACCCTCTTGGTGCAGTATTCACTACTCTCTCCCATCAGAAAGTTTACTTTCTCGTTTTGCTTTTCACTTCTGAATTCTATATTTTTTCTGGTATGAATAGTATCTCTCATGATTTTGCTTGCCAGACTAAGTCTTAAAAATATAGATCACTATCCAGTTGAACCTTCTGTGATGGTGGAAATATTCTATATTCATGTTGTCTAGTAAGGTAGCCACTGGCCACATGTGGCTGTTGTCCACTTGAAATGTGACTTGTGCAATTGAGGAACTAAATTTTATATTTTGCTTCATTTTCACTTAAATTGAAATGAGCGCATATAGCTGGTGGCTACCATATGAAACAGTACAGGTGAACGTATACTTGTTGAGTAATGGAATCTAATCGATTGTTATGTTTACAGAGAAAATGGAGCAACCGGAGCATTCATGTATTTTCTCATTTCATCCATAATCTCTTTCTTCTATCACCTTTTCACCTTTATTTTCCTCCTTCCCTTTCAGCAAGGATCTTTAACACTTGGTTGGCCATTGTGGAGATAGGAAATTTTGAGGATGCATGTGAGAAATGGTGATTATTTGCTCACAACAATCAAATGGAAGGAATTGACAATGCAAAAAGCTCAAGATTTTCCTTCTCTTTTAATCAACTTCACCTTCTAAGAGGAGGAATTCTGTCTGAGGAGAAAATCATGTAAATGTGACAGGAGGATCCACTAGGGTATCTAATATTCATGAACCCAGATCAGCTAATAAGTTCTCTTTATTGTGTAAGCTAATTTGAAATTGGTTTCTATATACTAAAAAGTGCTCCCTAATTCAGAAGGTTAGCGTGAAGATCATTGAGAAGCACTAGATGTTGAGAAGCACTGTGCAGAAATTACCTGAAAAGCATTATTTTCTTTTTTCCCCCAAACCTCATCTGATACCAGGCATAGTGATATACTCTTTTACTGGATCAATTCTTCTAGTGCATTCATGGAATTCCTGTGAATCTCATGTTTTTGGAGACAAACAATGTATCACAGAGCCCATGGTGCTCCCACATGCCCTGCCCTCTGTTTCTCTTAAACACTCTGATACATGTGAGTTGTGTTTGGATCTTTTTGATATCTTCCTTTGGCTTGATGCCATGTGATAGGCTATACAGTTTGGTGGTTTCTGTGCTGGGCACAGCTGTCAGTGTCTCTTTTCTTCGTTTCAGAGAATCTGATGGTATTGGCAAAACATCAGACAGCAAGTCAGAGAATAACTGGGGTTTCTCTTTAGCAAAGGAGAAATGGAAATATCATCTCCCAGACCTTTCCTCTACCCCAGCTGTTTTTTTTGGTCAGTGTCTCCATTTCACTAATGAAAAAAAATCAGATTTTTTTTTCTTTATTTTTCCTATTCACATGTCTCAGTGCACAGGGGGAAGCCAAATTGTCCCATTTTTATTGCATTACTTGCTGTTTTAGCACAATACTGTGCCTGAAGTTATAGCACAAAGAGACAGCTGTTACACAGAAGGCACATGTCTTGCCTGCTGGGAATAAACTCTTTGGATTCATCCCTGAGCCATGGGCTGTGAATCAGTTTATTAGTCTCTTCTAAAAGGCAAATGGAAGTGGAAAGACTGTCCTCTTCAGTTATTCAGTTGGCTAATATTTGGCTCATTAATATGGTTTGGAATTGCAGTGCAGCAACCATTGGAAGGACTGATGTTGAAGCTGAAACTCCAATACTTTGGCCACTTGATGCGAAGA
>SJYX01008902.1:0-110940 GCA_006410675.1 Oreotragus oreotragus
TCCTTGGTCCGTTTCCTTCGGTTATTCGGTGCAGGCGGGCATGGTTTATCAGCTGCAGCACAGGTAGCCCCACTGCTTTCTCTGTCACCTCATCGTGGCCAGGGGCCGCCCAGGGTCTGGAGTCTAGCCGTGCTGCCCTGGACTCTGTAGCCCCTGTGATGTCCCTGTTGACGCCACAGGGACCCTGCACTGTCACACTGCGTTGGGGCTCCCTGCTCACCCCATTACTGTCACCCTTCTAGACCTGGCAGAGACCGGGTGGGACTCGCTGTGCATTCTGAGTGTCATGGTGCTTGGCTCCTGGAAAGGACACACTGCCTGTTTTGAACGAATGAGCGATTAAATGAGCAGGGGATGGATACGGAGGTGTGTATATTTCCAGGCACGTTGTGGGAAATGAAACAGCCTTGCCGCCCGACACACAGTGGAGACTGCAGTTGAGAGGGCATGCCTCTGCAGGGCTTGGGGAAGGCCAGTGGCCCCGACTTGAGTCCTAGAGGATGATCAGAAGGCTTTCATGTGAGGAGAGTGGGAATGGCATTTACAGAATTGCTCAGCAGTGAAGAAATCCTGCGTGGCTGCTGTGTGAGGTCAGAGGGAAGGTGTGGTTGATGAGGTCACCTGGGCCTCTTTGGACACGCCTCGCGTGAGGTGCTGAGGAGTATGGACCCTGGGCAGGATGTGAGGCCCTTAGGGTCTTTTCATTTATTTATTTTATTGAAATATAGTTGATTTACAATGTTGCGTTAATTTTTGCTGTATAACAATGTGAATCAGTTATACATACATGTATACATATATATATATATATACACACACACATTCTTTTTCATATGCTTTTCCATTATGGTTTATCACAGGATATTGAATATAGTTCCCTGTGCTATACAGTAGGACCTTGTTTATCCATCCTATATATAGTAGTTGGCATCTGCTAATCCCAAGCTCCAATTCTTCCCACCCCCAACACCCTTCCCCTTGGCAACCATAAGTCAGCTCTCTTGTGTCTGTGAGTCTGTCTCTNTATCACAGGATATTGAATATAGTTCCCTGTGCTATACAGTAGGACCTTGTTTATCCATCCTATATATAGTAGTTGGCATCTGCTAATCCCAAGCTCCAATTCTTCCCACCCCCAACACCCTTCCCCTTGGCAACCATAAGTCAGCTCTCTTGTGTCTGTGAGTCTGTCTCTGTTTGGTAGGTAAGTTCATTCGTGGCGTATTTTAAGTTCCACGTGTAAATGCTGCCATATGGCATTTGTCTTTGTCTGACTTACTTCACTTAGTATGATGGTCTCTAAGTCCATCCATGTTTCTGCAAACGGCGTTGTTTCCTTTTTCACGGCTGAGTAGTATTCCACCATATGTGTGCACCACGTCGTCTTTATCCGTTCATCTGTTGATGGACATTTAGGTTGTTTCCATGTCTTGGCTGTTGTGAGTAGTGCTGCTGTGCATTGGGATCTTTTAAATGAGATAATTCCATAAAAAATTAATCTTGGTAACCAGGAGGATGCTCTCGACCCTTCTACAGACTCTCCTTGGGTCCTGTCTTCCTGTTCTCTGATGCTTATTTCATGTAGATTACAACATAACCATTAGGATGAAGCTGTTTCCATATCATTGCTGATGCAAAAGTATTTTGAGAAACAGATAAATGGATTCTAAAATAATTATTGTAACTAATTTGAAGCAACAGTTTAGATCACAAAATTTTGGTAGCTTTAATTAGGTAAACTTGATTGACCCCATAAATTTGTCCATTCTTCAAATTGTATCTGTTCAGGTGTGACTTTTGTATATGATTTTTTCTTTTGGGTCAGTGAAATTCAGTTATGTTTAGTGTCACTTAACATCAGGTAATATATTGCAGAAGAAAGGCATCTAAAAACAGGATGTGGACTGTCAAAATATGGGAGGAGAAAACACAAGGAATTCACATTTAGCTTAATTGGCTTGTGATCTCCTGGATATAGATCATCTCATATGCATTAGTGCTATGCAGATTATATGCAGGACTTTTTGCCCAAGATCTGGTGAACTGAGGAACCTTGGGAAGAGCTGACAGTCAGCTATACCAGATACTTTTAAAGATCCCTTCAGAGTTTATGGGGCTTCCCCAGTGGCTCAGTGGTGAAGACTCCACCTGCAGTGCAGGAGACCCGGGTTTGATCCCTGGGTGGGGAAGATCCCCTGGAGAAGGAAATGGCAACCCACTCCAGGATTCTTGCCTGGAGAATCCCATGGACAGAGAAGTCTGGTGGGCTGTAGTCCATGGGGTCTCAAAGAGTTGGACACGACTGAAGCAACTGAGCACACACATCAGAGCCTGCATCTGGCAGAGTCTGGTGGGTTTAAATCTAGTGGTAAAGTCTTCCTTGTGTTTTGGATAATGTTGCTCCATTTCCGGTATTTAATGAACAGTTAGTGAAAAATATTTAGTAACTACATGTGAAAGAAAGCAATTTTCTTTCAGGGGAATTGAATCTTAGTGTAACTGCTTAGTCATCCTATCTTAAAAAGTATCTGCCTTTTAGGTTTCTTGATGGTCGTAATTTTAACAACTCTTATTTGGGTGTTGCTTCTAACAAAGCCAGTTCGCTTGATCTTCACAACTACCTTATGTATAAACCCTTTTTTTAGGTGATGTGTTACGTAGTATTTGAAATACTTGTTTAGATGCATTTTGCTTTGAACATCAGAATAGAACAGAAGTAAGCTTCACAGAGAATATAGAGATTTTTAATAATGAGAGATATCTATAGCTGTCCTTTGGCCAGGAGAGAGCAGATATCTGGTCCTTAAACTACTTTAGTAGCAGAAAAATTCTTTAAAATATGATATAATATTTATTGCTTGAGTGAGTTGCCATTTCCTTCTCCAGGGGATCTTCCTGACCCAGGGATTGAACCTAGGTCTCCTGCACTGCAGGCAGATTCTTTACTATCTGGGCCACTAGGGAAGCCTTTGTATTTCTATAGCAGGACCCCAATAGGTTATGATAGATAAGGCTGGTATATTACCAACAAATTGATATTAAAATAAANCTTCTCCAGGGGATCTTCCTGACCCAGGGATTGAACCTAGGTCTCCTGCACTGCAGGCAGATTCTTTACTATCTGGGCCACTAGGGAAGCCTTTGTATTTCTATAGCAGGACCCCAATAGGTTATGATAGATAAGGCTGGTATATTACCAACAAATTGATATTAAAATAAAATTATGCCTCCTGTTGGGATAGTATTATACATAGTAAATATCTATGCTTTATTTTGATGAGAAGGTATTTGAAGGCCATATTTTGATATATTAAAACTATCTTGGAACTTCCATGGGGTCTAGTGATTAAGACTCCATGCTCCCCCTGCAGGGACGTGGGTTCAACCCCTGGTCCAGGGAGCTCGGTTCCCATATGCTGTGCCGGGTGAAGCAAAAATAAGTAATAAACTTTCTGTAATGAAAATTTCAAACATGCACAAGAAAGAATCATACCAGAGAGTCCTCTTAGTCACGTCATCAGCATATACTCAAATATGGATGGAAAGGACTCCTACCACTCAGGGAATTCCACAGGCCTTGGGAGCTCTGTGCCAGGAACCAGGAGAGGGACCAGCTCTGTGTGTGTGTGATCTTATTTGGTTTTGGCTGCTCCCCAGCGGCAGCGCGGAGGCTGCTCCCCGGCGGCAGCGCGGCTTTCTCGCTGTGGTGGCTTCTCTCGTTGCAGAGCACAGGCCCTGGGGCACGTGGGCTCAGCAGTTGCGGCTCCCTGGCCCTAGAGCACAGGCTCAGTAGCTGTGGCGCATGGGCTTTTGCTCAGCAGCATGTGGAATCTTCCTGGGTCAGGGATCGAACCCATATCTCCTGCACTGGCTGGTGGATTCTTGACCACTGAGCCACCAGGGAAGCCCCAGATACATTTTTTGGGGGGTGGGGGGCTATGTATATCATCTCTAGAAGTTTGCTCCTGCCGCTTTCTGATCAAACACCATGTACTCTTTCTATTCTTTTAGGCTGTGGCTCCTGGCTCCTTATACTCAGAATAATTATTTTGAGATCCATGTATGTTATAGCAATAATTTATTCCTTTCTATTTTGAATATTCTTTCATAACATGGATATCCACTCATACTTATTCATCCGTTGGTGGCATTTGGGTTTCCAGCGTTTGACCATCACCAGTAACGCTGCTAAGAACGTTCCTGTGCAAGTCTGTTTATGGATGTATGCTTTCATTTCTCTGGGGTAAATATCTAGGAGTGGAATTGATGGGTTGGTTATATAGTGGTTTGTGTTTTAACTTCTGAAGAAACCGCCCAGTTATTTTCGTTTTACCTTCCCACGAGTTGTGTATGAGAATTGTAGTTGTTCCACATCTTTGCCAACACGCGGTATGGTCAGTCTTCTCTCATTCTAGCTGGTCCAATAGGCGTGTAATAACATCTCTGATTTCAGTTTGCCGTTTCCTAATGACTAACACTGCTGAGAGCCTCTGCATATGCTTACTTGCCATCCACTTATCTTCTTTGGTGAAATGTCTGTATACATCATTTACCCATTTTTAAAAATGAGGTTGTTTGTTTTGTTACTCTTGAGCTTTGAAAAGCCTTTACATATACTGAGTACAATTCCTCAATCAGAATATGATTTGCCAGCATTTTTCTGTCTATGCTTTGTCTTTTAATTTTCTCCAGTGTCTTTTGAAAAGCAGAATTAAAATTTCTGTTTTTGAAGCAAAATTCAATAACAGAAAGATATCCGGAAATCTCCAAATATCTGAAAATGAGTCAACTCAGTTATAAATAACTCATAGTTCAAGGAAGAAATACCAAGAGAAATCAGACAATAATTTGAATTGAATGAAAATGAAAACAAACCATATTAGTATCTGTGAGATACAGTTAAGTCAGTGCATAGAGAAAATTTTATAATTTAAATGGTTATATTAGAAATGTTTAAATTCATTGATCTGACTTTTTAAGAAATTGGAAAAATATCAATTTAATCCCATAGTAAATTATAAGCATTTAAATGACAGAGTGGGAATCAATAAATGTAAAAAGTGTAAATAATAGAAGAAAATGAATGAAACAAAAACTAAGATCAGTATGAATGATACACGTCTAGTCAGCGTGATCAAAGGAAAACAAAAAGAACATACAGTTTAACAGTATAAAAAATGGCTGAAGAGCTTCTACATTAAAAGGACAATTAGAAAAAAAAAAGGCGGGGGGGGCTTTCCTGGTGGTTCAGTGGCTAAGACTGAGCTCCGGTGCAGGGGCCCAGGTTCAACCCCTGGTCGGAGAACTCGATCCCCTGTGCTGCAGCTAGGAGTTCACATGCCTCCTCTGAAGCTCCCGCCTGCAGCAACGGAAACAAAACCAGAGAAGGGACAGCAAAGAAATAAGGTCCTCCCTCAGCAACTTGGCCCTTCCGGTGCATGGGACAAGCTCTTTAAAAGATAAAAGTTACCAACACAAGAATAAATAGAGAATGTATATGGCCCTGTATCTGTGAAAGAAATGAAATCTGTAATTTAAAACCTTCCAAAAAGAAAATTCCAAGCTCAGATGGCTTCACTGATGAGTTCTGTCAGACATTTGAAGAATTAATACTGTCTTATGCCAGCTTTTTCAGAACAATTAAATAAAAAGGAATAATTGCCATCTCATTTTATGAATCATACTATCTTGATACCAAAACCAAAGAAAGTATTATAAGAGAAAGAACAAGACTTCTACACTGAAAGGTATGAAATAGTGCTAAGAGAAATTAAAGAAGTTTACCTAAATCGAAAAATATATTTATGTATAGTACATTTAATGTTCTTGAGATTAATTTCTCTAAAATTGGTCTATAAATTCAACAAAATCCCCATGAGAGTCTCAGTAGGCTTTTTCTGGGAAGAAATTTCCATGTTGACTTATACAACTTAAATGCAGGGAACCCACGATAGCCAACAAACAAACAAAAATAGAACCAAAGGCAGTAAAACAAAGTTAGAACACTTAGATAACTAAACCTCCTGATATTGACTGATGTTTTAAACCTAAAGCAATGAAGATAAGGTGGCATTTTTGTGAAGAATAGACATACAGATCAATGTAACACAGTAATCCAAAGATAGAGCAACACATAGTGTTGAGTCAACAAAGATGCCAAGAAAACTCAGTAGAGAAAGGATAGGTTTTTCAACAAATGATATCAGAACAATTACGTATTTAGAAGGAGAAGAAGAACCTTGGTTCTTACCTTGCATTGTACACAGAAATAATATGAAATGGATATTACACCTAAACATAAAATCTAGACTTTAAAATTTCTAAGGGAGAATAGATTAAATGCTTCCTGACCTTTGGATGTGAGAGATTTCTTAGCACAGACCATCTCCCGAAGAATTAATCCTACACCTAGTTCAGAATATGGTTCCATAATCTCTCTCATCGGGGAAGGCAATGGCACCCCGCCCCAGTACTCTTGCCTGGAAAATCCAATGGACGGAGTAGCCTGGTGGGCTGCAGTCCGTGGGGTCGCTAACAGTCGGACAGACTGAGCGACTTCACTTTCACTTTTCTCTTTCATGCATTGGAGAAGGAAATGGCAACCCACTCCAGTATTCTTGCCTGGAGAATCCCAGGGATGGGGGAGCCTGGTGGGCTGCCGTCTATGGGGTCACACAGAGTCGGACACGACTGAAGTGACTTAGCAGCAGCAGCAGCAATCTCTCTCATAATGTCTCATAATGTTCAATGTAATTCACCATATGACCAACAGTTTCACTTCCAGATATTTACCCATGAAAACTGAAAACACAAGCCCATGAGACAACTTGGACACAAATGTTTAAAACAGTTTCATTTAAATAGCCCCAAACTGGAAGCAGCCCAAACGTCTATCAACAGATGGACAGATAAACAAACGGTAGAATAGTCGTCCAATAACATACTTCTTGGAAACAACAAGGAACTAAAAACTTATGCACATAGCAGTACAGATGAAGCTTGTTTATGCTGAGGGAAAGAAAAACAAAAGACAGCATAGCGCATTATTTTATCTGTATAGAATTCTAGAACTGTGGCAAATTGTCTTTATTATAAACAGGAAGGAGGAGATCAATAGGTGCTCAGATCCTAGAATTTGGGGAGATAGATTGCAAAAGAGCAATTTTTGGAGAATATAAATATTTGCTACCTTGATTAGGACAGTATTATGTGTGAAAAACTCATTTAACGGTACACTTAAACATGCATTTAATTACCTCAGTTTGTTTCAAAAAGCAAAAGGTCACCACCTGTGGGGGGAAATGATGCCAAACTATTGCCCATCAGCAGATGATAGAGATTTAATTTCTGCTTTTTCTATTTGGATAATTGCTTTGGAGGTTCGCTTATTGAATAATTGCTTCTTTCTCCATTTTTCTGCCTTGCCACTTTAGTTACATATCAAAGTTCCACGCACGTGCGGGTCAGTTTGTGTGATTTCTGTTCCATTTCGTTGGTCAGTTTGTTTATCCTGTCTTGATTATTTTAGCTTCATAATGGGCCTTTTTATCATCATTCTCTTTTTTCAGAAATGTCCTGGCTATTTTTGCATGTATTTTATAAAAAGCTCATCTGTTTCCCTGTTCTATGGAAAATCCTGTTGGAATATTGATGGGAGTTATATTGATTTTGTAGATGAATCTGATTAGAGTTTTTGCAATATTAAATTTTTCTGTTCCTTACCATGCTGTATTTGTCTACTTATTAAAAACTTCTTTACTGCCCGTCAATACAATTTTGTAATTTTGCCTGTAACATTCCTGCACATATTTTGAAAGATTTATTTCAAGACATTCAATGTTTCCTACTCTGGTGTAAATGAAATCTTCTTTCTAATTATATTTTCTTGTGGTTTATACTTGCTGTGTAGTAGCGTGATTTTTTAAAAATATTAATATATCCAGGGAACACTGCCTTTTTCTTTAGAAAGAATCTCAGCGACAGGTTAGCAGAATTTGTGGTGTGTGTGCGTGCACATCTTTATTATTTTTGGAAAGTGGTGATGTTGAGGGAGAACTTCTCCAAATTCCTTATTTTTTTTAACTAAGTAGGGACGATCTCCTGGAGAAAGAAATGGCAACCCACTCCGGTAACCTTGCTTGGGAAATCCCATGGACAGAGGAGCCTGGTAGGCTGTAGTCCATGCGGTGACAAAGGAATCGGACACAATTTAATGACTAGACAACAACAAAGCTTACATGTAAGGTTGGCCCTGAGCTGCAGGAGAGGGCACTAGCCAGAGGTGTGAGCTTTAAGTTTAGTCAGCTGTTCATGCAGCTGTGGGTGTCAGTAACAGACATCTTTTGTCAACCCAATATCCTTTTGAGGGGAGCATATTTTTTTTATTGACGTATAACTGACAAAATTATATATGTTTAAAGTGTACAGTGAATACCAGAATAGAGTTAATCAAGCCAGTACCCTCGAATGAAGACATCCATATATTTTCCATTCTAGGGATGGAGGCTGGCATTGTTAAAAACATGTCACTCTTCTCTNGAGAAGGAAATGGCAACCCACTCCAGTATTCTTGCCTGGAGAATCCCAGGGATGGGGGAGCCTGGTGGGCTGCCGTCTATGGGGTCACACAGAGTCGGACACGACTGAAGTGACTTAGCAGCAGCAGCAGCAATCTCTCTCATAATGTCTCATAATGTTCAATGTAATTCACCATATGACCAACAGTTTCACTTCCAGATATTTACCCATGAAAACTGAAAACACAAGCCCATGAGACAACTTGGACACAAATGTTTAAAACAGTTTCATTTAAATAGCCCCAAACTGGAAGCAGCCCAAACGTCTATCAACAGATGGACAGATAAACAAACGGTAGAATAGTCGTCCAATAACATACTTCTTGGAAACAACAAGGAACTAAAAACTTATGCACATAGCAGTACAGATGAAGCTTGTTTATGCTGAGGGAAAGAAAAACAAAAGACAGCATAGCGCATTATTTTATCTGTATAGAATTCTAGAACTGTGGCAAATTGTCTTTATTATAAACAGGAAGGAGGAGATCAATAGGTGCTCAGATCCTAGAATTTGGGGAGATAGATTGCAAAAGAGCAATTTTTGGAGAATATAAATATTTGCTACCTTGATTAGGACAGTATTATGTGTGAAAAACTCATTTAACGGTACACTTAAACATGCATTTAATTACCTCAGTTTGTTTCAAAAAGCAAAAGGTCACCACCTGTGGGGGGAAATGATGCCAAACTATTGCCCATCAGCAGATGATAGAGATTTAATTTCTGCTTTTTCTATTTGGATAATTGCTTTGGAGGTTCGCTTATTGAATAATTGCTTCTTTCTCCATTTTTCTGCCTTGCCACTTTAGTTACATATCAAAGTTCCACGCACGTGCGGGTCAGTTTGTGTGATTTCTGTTCCATTTCGTTGGTCAGTTTGTTTATCCTGTCTTGATTATTTTAGCTTCATAATGGGCCTTTTTATCATCATTCTCTTTCTTCAGAAATGTCCTGGCTATTTTTGCATGTATTTTATAAAAAGCTCATCTGTTTCCCTGTTCTATGGAAAATCCTGTTGGAATATTGATGGGAGTTATATTGATTTTGTAGATGAATCTGATTAGAGTTTTTGCAATATTAAATTTTTCTGTTCCTTACCATGCTGTATTTGTCTACTTATTAAAAACTTCTTTACTGCCCGTCAATACAATTTTGTAATTTTGCCTGTAACATTCCTGCACATATTTTGAAAGATTTATTTCAAGACATTCAATGTTTCCTACTCTGGTGTAAATGAAATCTTCTCTCTAATTATATTTTCTTGTGGTTTATACTTGCTGTGTAGTAGCGTGATTTTTTTTAAATATTAATATATCCAGGGAACACTGCCTTTTTCTTTAGAAAGAATCTCAGCGACAGGTTAGCAGAATTTGTGGTGTGTGTGCATGCACATCTTTATTATTTTTGGAAAGTGGTGATGTTGAGGGAGAACTTCTCCAAATTCCTTATTTTTTTTTAACTAAGTAGGGACGATCTCCTGGAGAAAGAAATGGCAACCCACTCCAGTAACCTTGCTTGGGAAATCCCATGGACAGAGGAGCCTGGTAGGCTGTAGTCCATGCGGTGACAAAGGAATCGGACACAATTTAATGACTAGACAACAACAAAGCTTACATGTAAGGTTGGCCCTGAGCTGCAGGAGAGGGCACTAGCCAGAGGTGTGAGCTTTAAGTTTAGTCAGCTGTTCATGCAGCTGTGGGTGTCAGTAACAGGCATCTTTTGTCAACCCAATATCCTTTTGAGGGGAGCATATTTTTTTTATTGACGTATAACTGACAAAATTATATATGTTTAAAGTGTACAGTGAATACCAGAATAGAGTTAATCAAGCCAGTACCCTCGAATGAAGACATCCATATATTTTCCATTCTAGGGATGGAGGCTGGCATTGTTAAAAACATGTCACTCTTCTCTTCTAGTATCCGGAGCGTGATGCAGAAGTATCTTGAGGAGAGACACGAAATCACCTTTGACAAGATTTTTAATCAGAGAATTGGTAAGTCTGGCTGTTCACTTGGCAGACAGTTAGTTCTAGTCGTGGTACCAAAGTGTAAATGCAGCCCTTGATGCTGTCATTATGTGTTATAGCTCAAGCTGGGGATGAAGGAAATGGCATGTAATTAATAAGATCCTAAGTGATTACTTATGTCCCTAGCCCTGTCTCCTGTAAATGAGCTACTGGGAAACAGATGAGTTTGGGTGGAGGTTTTAAGGCAGTGTGGAAGATTCCCCTGGTCCAAGGATTGGGTTCTTGATACCCAGAGAGAAATCTTGTGTTCAGATCTGTGCCTGAGGTCCTCGTCTTGCTCACTGATCTTGTACTTTCCATGATCACAGGTGTTGGCATGTGTCTTCATCACCCTCACCCCAGTGTGTGGTTGGCTCTCTGCTTTCCAAGGGTGGGGTCGGCTTCCTGGATCAGTTCTCAAGGGTTCGTGGGTTTTGTTTGCCGCTCACTCTTGTCAGTTCCACCTCAGTCTCCCTTATTCCTATGGCTCTACTTGGAACCTCTGCTTAGCAGCTCGCCAGGACTGCTCCTGTTGTGTATGCAGAGTTCACGGACCCATCGCCCACTGGCTGATGACCTCGGCCCGTGCAGACGTGTGGTTCTGTCAGGGTGCTCTGTGGTCCCCAGCAGTTAGTCCCTTGGAGAAGTTGGGACTGGACAGGAATTGGTTTAGTGGGAATTTCAAGGCCCATGAAGAAATGGGATCCTTTATTCCGTCCCCCTTCTGAAAGACTGGCAGTTGTTTAGAGGTGCCTGTCGGCTGGGTTAGAGGAGTACTATCAGCTATGTAGTTTTGTTTTACATTCTCCCAAATCGGTCCCCCCAAGCCCCGTCCAGAAACTTCCTGAACAATCTTTTGTTCTCAATGATAGAATTCATCTTTGGCCTGTCAGCTGGCTCTGTTGTTAACTTGCTCTGTGATGTAATTACACTGATGTAATAAACAGATTATGCTCGAGTTTTTACAAAAAAATCAGTGTAGCTGAATGTAAGAGACCAGGAATCTGTCTTCCCCTTTTTGCTTCTTGTTTGCTTCCACAGCTGTTCAGAGGAGCTTTGCAGGGAAACTGTGTCTTAGTTTTTAAATTAACGTAATACTAGAGGAAATTATTAAAATTCCAAGAAATTATAGTCTTTCTGACGTTTCCTGGAACTCTGCTTCTTCAAGTGTTTCTGCTCCTATGATGTACAGATACAGGCTGACTGGTCCCTTTGAGACTGAATATTCTGATAGTCCTGGGTCATCCTTCTGTGCATAGGTCAAGAGACGAGACTCAGGTTGATGAAGTGGCTTGTTCTGATCTTACATTCTGATAATTCTCTGAAGGTTCCATTACTATAACAGGTACTGTAGAAGGTCACCCGGTAAGAATTGGATAGATTTGGTTTTTTTTTTTAGAAAGAGTTACAATGATCTCCTTTATTCAAGTAAAGCAGAAACTGGTATGGAAAGTCTGGATTTTTCTGAACCGCTGTCTTGTCACAAAGTGACCACCAATGAAGAGGAACTAAAAAGCCTCTTGATGAAGGTGAAAGAGGAGAGTGAAAAAAGCTGGCTTAAAACTCAACATTCAAAAAACTAAAATCATGGCATCCTATCACTTCATGGCAAATAGATGGGGAATATGTGGAAAGAGTGTCAGATTTCATTTTCTTGGGCTCCAAAATCACTGCAGATCGCGACTGCAGCCACAAAGTCAAAAGAGACTTGCTCCTTGGAAGAACAGCTATGACAAACCTAGACAGTGTATTAAAAAGCGGAGACATCACTTTGCCATCAAAAGTCTGTAGAGTCAAACCTATGGTTTTTCCAGTAGTCATGTGTGGATGTGAGAGTTGGACTTAAAGAAGGCTGAGCACTGAAGAATTGATGCTTTCGAACTGTGGTGCTGGAGAAGGCTCTTGAGAGTCCCTTGGACTGCAAGGAGATCCAACCAGTCAGTCCTAAAGTAAATCAACCCTGAATATTCACTGGAAGGACTGATGCTGAAGCTGAAACTCCAAAACTTTGGCCACCTAACGTGAAGAGCCAGTTCATTGGAAAAGCCCCTGATGCTGGGAAAGATTGAGGGCAGGAGAAGGGGACGACAGAGGATGAGATGGTTGGTTGGCATCACGGACTGAGTGGGCATGGGCTTGAGCAAAGTCTGGGAGATAGTGAAGGACAGGGAAGCCTGGCGTGCTGCAGTCCATACGGGGTCACAAAGAGCTGGACATGACTTAACGACTGGACGACATGAAGGCTGCAGATTTGCCTTCTGTAATGACCCACTAAGTACAGTGCTCAAAGGCAGGTGGCGTGCTCTGGGGGAGCTGATCAGGAGCGGCCCGTCTGCTCTGAGGGCGACTATTCAGCTTTCATCTCGTCCTCCACTGCCTCTTCTCGTCGCTTTCATGGTGTTTGGTGAACTGCCATCTGTACAGATCCTCTCCTTTGCTTCTGATTTTGTACCAAAAAGCAGAAAATTAGACTGTCCTGATGGCCAGAGAAAGAAACTCCATATCTTTGGGAGGAAAGGGAAAAAAAGAAACTCTTTAATGGGGACTTAAAAATTTTCAAATGTTTTACAGCTCTGTTGAGGTACATTTGATACAGTCTGTTTCCCCTGTCCGGTTCAGTGGGCTTTGGTGTATTCACAGAGTTGCGTGACCATCAGCACAGCCTCATCGGGGAACATTTTCAGGACCCCAAAAAGAAACTGCGTCAGGGCTCCCCTGGCGGCCCAGGGATTAAGACTCTGTGCCTCCAGGCCTCCACTCCAGGGTGCAAGGGTTTGATTCCTGGTCAGGGGACCAAGGTCCCACATGCTGCGAGGCGTGGCCAAAAGATCGGTAAATAAAATAAAGCAGCTCCCCTCCGCCCCCCCCAGCCGAAGGCGGAGGGGAAGGAACTGTTGAGGTACATTTGATACAGTCTGTTTCCCCTGTCCGGTTCAGTGGGCTTTGGTGTATTCACAGAGTTGCGTGACCATCAGCACAGCCTCATCGGGGAACATTTTCAGGACCCCAAAAAGAAACTGCGTCAGGGCTCCCCTGGCGGCCCAGGGATTAAGACTCTGTGCCTCCAGGCCTCCATTCCAGGGTGCAAGGGTTTGATTCCTGGTCAGGGGACCAAGGTCCCACATGCTGCGAGGCGTGGCCAAAAGATCGGTAAATAAAATAAAGCAGCTCCCCTCCGCCCCCCCCAGCCGAAGGCGGAGGGGAAGGACGCTGCGCCCATGAGCAGCCCCTCCCTCCCCACTCTCAGCGTGCCCCTAACCCCTAAGTGCCGCTCATCTGATTTCTGCCTCTGTGGATTTGGCTCTGTTGTGCTTGCCACATAGACAGCATCAGGTAGCGTGGCCTTTTGCATCTGGCGTCTCTCAGTGTGATGTTTCCAGGGTCCATCCGTGTTGTCGCATGTGTATCGGCACTGCCTTCCTTTCTTCTTCCCCATAATATGCCCCTGCTCCACCGAGCCACGTTTCCTTCACCCACTCATCTGCCACTTGTTTCCAGTTTTGGCTCCTAGGAATAACACTGCTAGGAGAGGAAGCTTTCTTTTTTTTTTTTAAAAAATTTTTGTCTTCAGCTAAGACAGCAAATGAGAAGAGCAGAAGTGAGCTTGCTCAGTCGTGCCTGACGCTTTGGAGCCCCGTGGACAGTAGTCTGCAGGGCTCCTCTGTCCATGGGACTGTCCAGGCAGGAGTGCTGGAGTGGGTGCCATTTCCTGCTCCATGAGATCTTCCTGACCCAGGGATCGAACCTGGGTCTCCCGCATTGCAGGCAGACGCTTTACCATCTGAGCCACTGGGGAAGCCCCTAAGACAGCAAAAGAGATGATTTATTGTAACATGTTAAATTCAGCCCCAGCTGAGAAGAGAACTAGTCTAGAATATCATGTGGGTGCAGGGCAAAGGACCGAAAGAGGGATAACGAGCAAGATGGGTCTCTCAGAGGGGGTGGATGTGATCAGAATGGCCACAGACCCACGGAAACAAGTTTGAGATGGTAGGCATGCAGTTCAGCACTGTGTACCAGCGTCCCTGGCCTCCGGCTTCCCTTGTTTCTCCTGTGGCCTCCATCGTGGACCAGTTTCCTTGGACCTCTGTTTCCTTGGACCTCTGCCTCATCTTTCTGCTTCGGCTCTCTAGTCTGCGCATTCTCTTCTCCCTCCACTTCACTCTCCTGGCGGAGATTTCTCAAAAGATGGCCCTAAGGCCAAGAGAAGAGGGTGTTTTTCTACGTGTAATTTGAGCAAGTGGTTTCGGGTTACTAAGATGCCCTGGGGATTGTGGCAGGCTTGCCCTCTCCTGCAGCTCCAGTTTCCAGTCTCTGAAATGCGTCAGGGTCTCTTTCTTCCTCTGTCGTTTCTGCCCCTCCCTCTCCCTCCTGTAACTGCTTTTGCGTCTCTTATCCACCAGCCCGCTCATCAAATGTGTGAAGCCCAGAGCTGTCTTTTCCGTGATTGTGGTTAAACCCTCACCTGCAGCTGGCTGCAGGAGCCTTTGATCTGAGCCCCTAATGGCATTAACTCCAGCCCCGCAGATGCTCCTCCCGAGTAGCTTCGCCAGGCACTGGTGGTCTGTGGCTTTTATCTCAATTAAGTAATTAAAAAAACGAAACATGGTTCAGATAAAGAAATCCTCCTTCCTTTCCTCCCGACTCCTGAGCCTGGAGCTGATGAGCCAGTCGGGGAGAAGCCAGGTTTAAGCTCGGTGGGGGTGGGGATGGGAAAAGAGGACAGGTAAACGTGCAGACACAGATCTGTAATCACAAGTGGACAGAGCTCTGCATTTAACGCGTCTGGTTCTTCCCGTCTCCATGGCGCCCTCATTTTCTGGCTGGTGTGAGGGATGGGGCGAGGGGAAAGGGGACCGAGACTGCAGTCACCTTGAGTCTCTTGGCCTCTGACTTCCTCTTCTGCCTTCCCCATCTCTTCCCTCTGCCTCTCTCCATGACTCTCTCCGTGTTTCCGCCTTGTTGCTTTTCTGTGCTCCCCTTGTTTCCCTTTCACCCACGATCCCCCTCTACTCTCCTTCTCGTCTCTCTTTCCAAGCCTGCCAGCATCCCCCATGTTGGCTGGCAGTTGACACATGGTTTGGGGGACCAACCTCCAAAGTGGGCTGTAGCCGACATGTCAAAATGCTTTGTGAAACAAACAAAAAAAAATGTAGAAATCTTCCATTTCGTTGGCTTCTGAGGCTTTGCTGGGTGGCAAGTGACTGGCAGGCCTGTTGGCTATACCCAGACTGGCTGTCATTTCAGCCGTTTCCCTAGCTATAAAAGTGGGCATATGGATGGCACCCACTTCATTGGCCCTTCTGAGAATCCAGCAGAAAATGGATGCAAAGCCCTGAACATGCTCAGTGAATGAAATCTCTTATTATGAAAGGTTTCAGTCTTGGGTAAAACTGGACCAGAATAATGGTCCCCCATGCTTATATACTGGGCTTCCCTGGTGGCTCAGATGGTAAGGAATCCGCCTGCAGTGCGGGAGACCTGGGTTTGGTCCCTGGGTTGGGAAGATTCCCTGGAGGAGGGTATGGCAACCCACTCCAGCATTCTGGCCTGGAAAAATCCCCATGGACAGAGGAGCCTGGCAGGCTGCAGTCCGTGGGGCTGCAAAGCGTCAGACCCGACTGAGGGACTGAGCACAACACATTCTTACACACCACCAAAACTCAATGTGTTTTCAGCATTTTGTGTACCTGCTTTGCCCATCTCCTCTTTTTTTGGTTGCCGGAATATTTTAAGGCATTTAGCAAACCCCTCATAGCACTTCAGCTCTATGTGCATCTCTAGAATATCTGAATATTTTCCTATACAACTTTAATACCTTTATTCCAACCAATGAAAATGATGATTCTTACTGTAATTCTGAGTCTATATTCAGGTTTTTCTGATTAACTGTAAAATGTCCTTTTACTCTTGGTTTTTTTTGAATCAGGATCCATATATTGTTCTTGTAATGTAATTGGTAATCACATCCTGCTAATCTAGAATGGTCCCCCCACCCACAGGTAATTGACATTTTGAAGAAACCAGGCCGGTTGTACTGTAGAGTGTTCCACGTTCTGGATTTTTCTGCTGGCTTTTTCACGGCGTCATTTCAACGAATTGCACTTCTGCTTCCTAAATTTCCTGTGAACTGAAAGCCAGCTCCGACAGCTGCACGAGCGTGTCAGGTTGACTTTGTCTCGGGAGGCGTGTGACGCGTAGGGGTCGCTCTGGCGTCACTTCTCCAAAGTGGCTGAGGTGCGGTCAGCTCTCGGGCTCCTCGTTTAGTGCCACCCACCATTCGCTTCACTTTCACCATGGCCGCTGCCTGAATCGATCACCATATTAGGGAGTAACGAAGTGGTGAGCTTGCTGGTCATGCCATTCCTTCCGTGTTCACTGCCTTTATTCACCAACTCAAGCGTTTACTTGCCTGTAGAGATAGTCGGGCATGGTTGGCAGATTTCTAAGATGTCTCCCGTGACTTTTGCCTCCAGGTGCTACTCCCAAGGGTAACCTGCTGAAAGAGGTTTTGCGAATACTGTTAAGGCTATGTTCTAGGTGGGCTGAATCCACTCACAACAGCCTTTTAAAAGCAGAGCGTGTCCTCAGGCTGGCAGCAGAAGGGGAAGCCAGAGAGACTGACATGAGAAAGACTGGACTCTCCCTTGCCGACTTTGCAGGCTGCGGGACCCCATGAAAAGGAGTGTAACTGTTGTCTATGGCAGACAGCAGGAAACAGTCCTACAGCCACTGGAACTGCATTCTGCCAACAACCTGAATGAGTTTGGAAGCAAATGCCTCCCCAGAGCCTCTGGATAAGAACCCAGGTTGTCAGCGCCTTGATTCTGGCCTTATGAGCCCCTAAGCAGAAAGGCAGAGCTAGTGGTGAGGAGCCTGCCTGCCAGTGCAGGAGGCATAAAAGATGCATGTTTGGCCCCTGGGTTGGGAAGATCCCCTAGGAGGGCAGGGCAAACCCACTCCAGTATTCTTGCCTGGCGAATCCCGTCGAGAGGAGGGCTGCAGTCCACTGGGTCACAGTGAGCTGGACACGACTGAAGTGACTTAGCGCTTACGTAAGCAGAAAAGCCAGAGGAGCCAGCCAGGACTTCTCCTCCCCAGAACCAGGAGCTGTTTGTTAGTGGCATTTTTAAGCCACTGAGTTTGTGAATGTTTGTTACACAGCAGTAGAAAGTGATAGAGCAGGGGGACTTCCCTGATGATCCAGCTTTAGACTCCATGCTTCCACCGCAGGGGGTGCAGGTTTGACTTCTGGTCAGGGGACTAAGATTCTACATGCTGCTTGGCCAAAATACAAAAAAAAAAAAGCAGTAACCTTAAAAAAACTAATAGAGCAGGATAAATGCTTAGTTCTGTTTTTAATTGCCAGTTTCCCAAATGAAAACAGTTAAGTGACAGTTGTCTTTATTTTTCTAATGGATACATAGCAGTCCACCATCTTAATGAACATCAATTAAATTGATTCCTAATTTGCTGTCAGTAAAACTTAAATATTGACAAGTGTCCTTGGTTTGGCTCATTGAAAGAATGATTTTAAAGGGATTCTGGTTATCCAGTAGATATGGTTAAGATGATTTTGCTATCGTTTTCTTCTGTGATCAACTGGAATAATAATTTCATCATATGCAAGTGCGACACATTCAGTTCAGTTCAGTTCAGTTGCTCAGTCGTGTCCTACTCTTTGCGACCCCATGGACTGCAGCACACCAGGCCTTCCTGTCCATCACCAGCTCCAGAAGTTTTTTCAAACTCATGTCCATTGAGTCAGTGATGTCATCCAACCATCTCATCCTCTGTCGTTACCTTCTCCTCCTGCCTTCAGTCTTGCCCAGCATCAGGGTCTTTTCAAAAGAGTCAGTTCTTCTCATCAGGTGGCCAAAGTATTGGAGTTTCAGCTTCAGCATCAGTCCTTCCAGTGAATCTTCAGGATTGATTTCCTTTAGGATGGACTGCTTGGATCTCCTTGCAGTCCAAGAGACTCTCAAGAGTCTTCTCCAACACCACAGTTCAAAAGCATCAATTCTTCGGCACTCAGCTTTCTTTATAGTCCAACTCTCATATCCACACATGACTACTGGAAAAACCATAGCTTTGACTAGATGGACCTTTGTTGGCAAAGTAATGTCTCTGCTTTTTAATATGCTGTCTGGGTTGGTCATAACTTTCCTTCCAAGGAGTAAGCGTCTCCTAATTTCATGGCTGCAATCACCATCTGCAGTGATTTTGGAGCCCCCAAAAGTAAAGTCTGCCACTGTTTCCACTGTTTCTCCATCTGTTTGCCAGGAAGTGATGGGACCAGATGCCATGATCTTTGTTTTCAAAATGTTGAGTTTAAGCCAACTTTTTCACTCTCCTCTTTCACTTTCATCAAGAGGCTCTTTAGTTCTTCTTCACTTTCTGCGATAAGGGTGGTGTCTTCTGCATATCTGAGGTTTATTGATATTTCTCCTGGCAATCTTGATTTCAGCTTGTGCTTCCTTCAGCCCAGCGTTTCTCATGATGTACTCTGCATATAAGTTAAATAAGCAGGATGACAATATACAGCCTTGACGTACTCCTTTTCCTATTTGGAACCAGTCTGTTGTTCCATGTCCAGTTCTAATTGTTGCTTCCAGACCTGCGTACAATTTCTCAGGAGGCAGGTCAGGTGGTCTGGTATTCCCATCTCTTTAAGAATTTTCCACAGTTTTGATGAATTCCATCTGTCTACCGACAGACTGCTCAGCTCCTCTGACTGCATCCCCTTTCTTGTTAGAGAAGGATGTTTCTCATCATAAGGAGACTCCAGAATAGACGGTTAATTCATAAAGTATGCAAATGTTGCTCTCATGTGTGAAGAGCATCATGGTTAATGTAATCTGACATCATATCACTATTGCCATGGAAGACGTTTCCTTTTCTCTCACTGACTTGAGAACCTAATCCCAAGTTTGCATATTAAACTTTCAGAGTTTGTGTGAGATAATGTTGGTGTCTGAAGCATGGTTTTGGTCAAGAATAAAATTCTGCAACTCTTACTCTTTTAAAAACAGCTTTACTGAGGCACGATATTACATGTCGTATCATTCACTCGTTGAGTCAGTATAATTCGTTGAGTTTTAGTAAACCACGTCTCAGAGACCCCCTGTACCCACTTGAAGTCACTTCCTGCTCCCAGCCACAGCCCCAGGCAACCACTAATCTCTCTGTCTCAATAGCAGTTTGCCTTTTCGGAACATTTCATGTGAGTGGAATCCTGCAGGCTGTAGACTGTTAGTCTCTTGCATCTGGTTTCTTTCATTTCACATCAGGTTTGGAGGTTTATCCACACTGTATGTATCACTCCTTCTTTCCCTTCTGTTGCTGAGTGACACCTCATTATATGGATAGGCCACATTTTGCATATCCCTTCACCAGTTGATAGATATTTGAATTATTCCCACTTTTGGTCTGTTAGAAACACCGTTGCTGTGAATATTCACGTAAAAGTGTGGATATATGTTTTCATTTCTTCTGGGCATGTTGCTAGGAATGGAATTGCTGGGCTGTATGATATATTCAAGTTTAACTTATTAAGGTATCACTAGTTGTTTTCTGAATTGTGTCATTTTTACATTCTCACCATCATTTTATGAAAGTTCCAGGTTTGCCATAGCTTCATCAACATGCTATGATCTTTTTGATTCTGACCATCCTAGTGGGTATGAAGTGGTGCTCCACTGGGGTCTTGATTTGCATTTCCCCAACAGTTAGTGATATTGTACATGATTGTGGTGATTAGCCATTCTTTTAAATCTTCTTGGTGAAATGTCTATTTAAAGCGTTTGCCCTTAAAAAAAATATCATCTTTATTTGTTATTTATAGTGTGTCCAATTTCCAAATACTTCCTCACCATCAGTGGCTTCTTTTTCATTTTCTCTGTGGTGACTTGTGAAGTACAGACGGTTTTAATTTTAAAGTCCAGTTTGCAAATTTTTAAAGTGAATTTTGGTGTAGTATCTAAGAATTTCTTGCCTAACTGAATTCCACAAAGCTTTTTTTCTCCTCTAGAAGTCTCATCATTTTAGATCTTAGGTCTTTGGTTGATTTTTTAGTTAATTGTCATGTGTAATATGAGGTAAGGGTCTAAATTCATCTTTTTTTTTTTGGTGTGTGAATATCTAGTTATTTGAAAAAAGTTTTCTTATTTGAAGAAGACAGCTTTCCCCCTCCTCCCCATTGGATTATCTTGGCACCTTTGTTGAAAATTTCAAAGAACATTTGTGTAAAAGAATGCATAAATTATATTTGGCATTTGGGGTTAAGGCATAAGAAACATACTTGCCATGGACTTTGAAAAAATTATGTTTTGTTATAAAAAGAATATTTTGGAAAGACAGAAATTTTTTTAAAAGGATTTTCTGAGCAGGGCTATAGAAAGAGAACTGGACACACATGTCATGGAGACCTATTTTTTTAATTTAGTAATTATACAAAACCACAGAAATACTGAAAAAAAATATATGCAACAAAAGAAAACATTTTAGGGTTACTTTTTTGTCAGTTTCAGAAAACAAAGTTACCGATCTATTTTATAACTATAAAATCATTTCTTGGTGCTTTGTGCTTCAAAACGTGTTAGATGGCTAAAATCTGCAGGTACTTAAAACCGTGCGACTTCTGACCAGAGTTAAATGATAGCAGGTCGAGCCCTTTTGCACGTGTTTGTAGAGCGGGAAGTCTTAACCCAGGAACCTGCTTCAGGCTTTGTTTTCTCCTTTGTTTCCACCCTTCTTTGGAAGGGTTTGTTTATGTCCCAGTGCAGGGCCTTCCTCAGACAAATATTTTCCCTGACTGACAGTCACAGACGGCCACAGTCCCCCCAGCTTATCTGAAAAGCTTCCTCTGGCTGACAGCCGCCTGCCCTGACAAAGAAAAACCTGGGGCCCTGTTCAATTCCGCTTCAATTATCCATGTCTTTGTGGAGACTTTTAGTGAGGCAAAGAGTTAAACATCTACTTAAACTTTCCAGTAGCAGAGGTAAACATTTGACTAAGCACAGCTAATTGGATTTGCAGTTGAAGAGGCCAGGCAGGCACAGGCCGCTGGTGGTGAGGGAACCGCAGAAACGATGGGCAGAGCTTCTGCGCCCTTTCCAGCCTGCATCTCTTAACAGAAATGCCGTCCAGAGAGGAAAGATGCTGAAGAAGAGGGAAAGGCTGTTACTTAAAACCCCACTGGCAGGCAGTCCTTTAGGCCGACTCCTGATCTTTTTTGGCTCCAACAAGCCTGGGGATTGGCGTCTTGTGTTGGAGGCAGTCTGAATGGCTCTGAAAATTGGGGACCTGAGAGATTGCGGCAGCTTTCAAAGAGGGTAAAAAGGCTTAAAATTAACCCGGTCCTATGAGAAATTGTCTTTTTTTCTCTTGCTCATTTTAAACTAGTTTACTTGGGCTGGTTTTCCTTTTGAAAGCCATCGTTCAGGTTGTAAGATCAGCCATGATTATCTATTGGCAGAAAAGCTTGAAGAGCTGCGGTGCTTACTAGAAAGACACAATCCTTTAACATCCCGTCACTAAAGCTATAGGAACGCTGGTGTGTGACCCCCAGACCTCTGTCTACTTTCTGTGCTGTGTGTATACTCAGTCACGCAGTCGTGTCCGACTCTTTGGACCCCAGGGACTATAGCTTTGGACCCTATGGACCAGGCTTCTCTGTCCATGGAATTTTCCAGGCAAGAATACTGGAATGGGTTGCCATTTCCTACTCCAGGGGATCTTCCCGACCCCAGGATCAAACTTGTGTCTGTTGAGTCTCCTTCATTGGCAGGCAGGTTCTTTACCACTGTGCCACCTGGGAAACCTATGTACCTTTTAGATGGTTGCTGTTTAATTTTTCTTGAGCTCTTCTGAGCCCAGTCAACCGATTGGGATGAACTACTGGTTTAAGACAGTAATGGCCACCTGCTTACTGTTAATTAACATGGCATGAGTGTTTTCTATGCTAGGTAAAATAATGTGACCAAGCTCACCTAACCCCCGAAAAGCCGAGCCCGAGCTGAACTTGGGTTCTTCAGCAGCTGCTATTTTCTACCTATTACCAGGAAGCGTTAGTTTAGACATTAGTATGCATATAGAGTTTCTTCTTAATTGAAGTATAGTTGATGCACAATGTTGTGTTAGCTTCAGACACACACATATATACACTTTTCAGATTCTTTTCCATTATAGGTATTGAATATGGTTTCCTGTCCCATACAGTAGGCCCTTGTTGTCTGTCTGATTTACGCATAGTGTCTGGAGAGGGCAATGGCACCCCACTCCAGCACTCTTGCCTGGAAAATCCCATGGACGGAGGAGCCTGGTGGGCTGCAGTCCATGAGGTCGCTAAGAGTCAGACACGACTGAGTGACTTCCCTTTCACTTTTCACTTTCATGCATTGGAGAAGGAAATGGCAACCCACTCCAGTGTTCTTGCCTGGAGAATCCCAGGGACAGGGGAGCCTGGTGGGCTGCCGTCTGTGGGGTCGCACAGAGTCAGACACGACTGAAGTGACTTAGCAGCAGCAGCAGCAGCAGCAGTGTGTATCTGTCAAGCTCAAACTCCTAATTCATCCCACCTCCTGCTTTCCCCTCTGATAGCCATAAATTCGTTTCTGTTTTGGAAATAAGTCCGTTTGCATCTTTTTTCTTAGGTTCCACTTGTAAGTGGTATCCTGTGATACTTGCCTTTCTCTGTCTGATCTACTTTATTAAGTATAATCGTCTCTAGGTTGATCCACGTTGCTACAAATGGCATTCTTTCACTCTATTTTATGACTAATATTCTGTTATATATATGTACCACATCGTCTTTAACCATTCATCTGTTGATGGGCATTTAGGTTGCTTGGCTTGGCTCTTGGGAATAGTACTGGAGTTTTAAAGTATCGGCGGTACAGTTCCTATTTAATGTCTCATGACTCTGACATCCAGAATTTGGGGATAATGCACAAAGGTCTTTCTGTGGCAGCCCTGCTTAATGTGCGATCAAGTGTGTTTTAAGTGCTTCGTTGGAAACGTCTCATTAAACAAAAAGGCAGATGGAGGCGACTAAGGCCACCGGCCCCAGGGAACTTTGCCCCTGCCTCTCGCCCAGCCTGCGAAAGCATGGACGTGAAACCCGTGGGCCTCCAGCCTGTCGGCATCAGGCAGCTGTGAGGAGTGCCGACTGCTGCCCAGGAGTCCCGAACTTCTTGGAATGGGCTACTGGTGACATTTCTGAGCCATGAGTTTAGACCCCAAGGCAGGTGCTGGGAAACCACTCTTAGCCCAAAAGCAAGTCTAGCCAATCAGGCAACATCTGCAGCCGACTCAGCTTTGTAGCTCTCTCGCTGCCAGGGTCCACATAATTCAGGGAAAATACTACATGCTCTAGCAATGTTAGTGAAGCTGACGTCTTAGTGTATACTCCCAGACGGTTCCAGGGGCCTGGGAAACATCACCCCTACCGGAGCAGCTGTCGATCGGCTCTTTGAACTGGCGGTGGAGAGGCGCTTGGGCAGCTTGGACTTCAGGAGACCCACTGCCTGTAGAGTCCCAGGTGGCAGCACGCTGTCGTAGCGCCCCCCTGCGTTAGCTCTTTTGGAAATACCTTTTCTGAGGGTTTTATAGCTTAGCTTTGATCTTTTCTTCGTAACCCTATTTCTAGTCCAAGTCAGGACTAGGAAACGATTGTGCTCATGCATCTTGGAATTAACTTGCTTGCTTTGTGGGCCATCTGCTGAAGAGTATTGTCACATTGTTGTATTCTACCTGATGCTTTTAGGTCCGCCTTAAAGCCCAGAGCTTTGTCCTGATTCTGCTCACTCTCTGCTAGCAGTGGGCCCTAGACTCTGGCTCCTGCGGTAGCCAACAAGCTGGGTGTTTTCATCAACCCTTTTAATACTCCGTAGTTTCCTGATCAGCAAAACAAAGGGACTGGAATAGATAAAATCTAATGTTTCATTTAAGCCCAACACTCCATGGTCTCACAAATTAAATCTGAGTTGATTTTCTTTCATTCTTTTTTGCTGTTGCCCTTGCTGCTGTTTTGACAGATGGAGACAAGGGGGAAAGAGATTTAAAAAAAAAAAAAGGTAGAGGAAGAAAGGGCTTTCCCAGGTGACTCAGTGGTAAAGAATCCCCCTGCCAGTGCAGGAGACTCGGGTTTGATCCTGGGTCAGGAAGATTCCCTGGAGAAGGAAGTGGCACCCTGCTCTAGTATTCTTGCCTGGAAAATCCCACGGACAGAGGAGCCTGGCGGACTACCGTCCATGGGGTCACAAAGAGCTGGGCGTGACTGAGTACATAGGCACAGAGGAAGAAAGATGGGAGGCAACGAAGGAGGAAGAAAAGGTGAAGAGAGAGTGAGGGTTTTTACGGAGCTGCTTCTTACGGGAAATTACTCGTCCTGCTTTGTCCCAGCTGCATATAGTTATTTCAGGGAGAAACTAACCACGCGTGGAAGCTCCGGCACTAGTCAAGCTGAGTTCTACTGCCATCTCCTAAGAGATAGTTCATGTACGTCGTTAGCTCAGGACAGTGACAGAGAGCCTGCACTCTGGAGAGCGGCAGATCCCAACTCTGTAAAGTCAATTCCAGCTCAGCCGTCACTGCTTACTAGATGCTGGGCGGGTGGGGCTTCACCTCTGAGTGCTGGTCCTCTCACCCGAGAGTGAGACTAGGTCTGTCTCGGCATGAGGTTATTCTGAAGACTAAGTGAGATCTGTATACAGGACACTGAGCACCTAAGGGCTTGATTATGGGCTGTTATCATTCAGACATTATTGATACGGGCCTTTTCAAAGCTTCTGCCTCTGAGGTTTACTTGGGCTGCTATGATAAGCTGGAAATTGGTCATCACCATCTTTGTATCCCTGTGTGAGGTTTCACAGGTGTTATGTGTCTAGGGTTTTACAGGTAGTTCCAGTTTCATGCATTTAACCCATTCTCCTGCGAAAGCCAAATGCTTTGTTTCAAAAATAAAGTTGCACTTCAGGACATAATACAGTGTCCAGAGCCAGACTTGGCCTTCTACCATAACAACTAGAAAACTGGACAAAATATATAAAGTAGCTGCTTTCAGACACAGAAAGGGCCATGGTCTTTGAAAGAAGGGAAATAAACCGGGCTGGGTCCGCTTTTGGCCTGAGTTACTTTGTGAAATGTGCCCACATGGTGGTCCTGCCCAGGCAAGGGCTCCAGGGGCCCAGGGAAGACAGGGGCCTGGGAACCCCAGCAAACATGCGGAATGAGGAGCCGCAGAGCTAGAAAGCCAGTGGTGATGGCAGCCCGCTCAGTGTGGAATGTGCCAAATCCAAGAGGGTGAGGGAAGGAAAAAGCCACAAGGAAGCAAATGGTAGGATGTGAGATTTAAATCCAGCTAGATCCGTGTAAACGGTCTAGTCTAACCCTAACCCTTCCACGCTGTTTCCCTGACTGGAGTCCACATTGGAGAACAAAGATAATCCCTGCTGTTTCCTCTTGGTGCCTCAAAAGCAGCTAGTTCAGGATTTTATACATCAGGGGAATGGACCCTTTTTGAGGGAAGGGGATTGTCTCTTTTGTTTTAGCATGAAATCCTTTCAGCTGCCATTACTGTAAAACTCTCACTGGTAGCATTTTGTGTAAAGAGCCGGAGTATGTCTGTACACTGTGATTGTTTTCTCAGCATGATGACAGCATTCCAGGGGTGAATGGCCCAGCAGCGATACCCCCCAGTGTCCTGTCCATCACCTCCGCGTGACCCTCGTGGGCGCCTGGGCCCTGCTGGGACCAGCATTAGGATGTGTGTCCACAGACATTGAGGCCCAGTGGGGCCACTGTGTTGAGTAGACGGTCCCGGGAGACCAGTGGGGTGATTGTCCCTGCCGTGCAGAGAGGGGAGGGAGCTTCTCACAGCTACATTCCCACTCCCGGGAGAAGGTATAAGGCCCCGAGCGAACAAAAATCACAACAGTTAAAGGTAGTCTAACTTTTAAAATTAAATACCTCGGTCATTTAATTAAGAAATTACTAGAGTCAGCGGGCTATAAGTTAAAGTGAATTTGGATTGAAAATCATAGAAACCGTCTCATTGCCTTAGTAAGAAATCATTTCATGTTCATTAAATTTTGCACGCAGATCTGAGAAGCAGCTCCAGCCACACACGCATCCCTGGAGGGGCCGCAGCACTGGGCTGTGGGCCTCTGTGCCACAGAGGGTTGGCGGCAGCAGCCTCACCACCTGGCCTCCGCTGTCAAAGTTCTACTTTTTTGAGCCTCGAAGGCTTTTGCTAACATCTTTGACTTCTAGTGAAAATATTCAGGGGAGGCGGGAGCCAGGCACTGTTACAGTACATAGAGGTCAGTACTTGTTAGCGGTTACAGGTCAGCTTAGGGGATGGGATGTGGATAAAAGGGTCACCTGGGGACAGACACAGTGGTGGATGAGTGTCCTGAGGAAGAGGAGGGAAGAAGGATCCAACTTTGCCGTGTTAAGAAAGAGGCCCGGCTCTAAAATCCTCCGCTCCCAGTTTGAGAGCTGAGTTTAACTTTTTCTGAAACAACTGCCCACTTATAGTAAAAACTCTTCCCCAGCAGGCTCGTTGGCATTCAGAGCCCTCAGCACTCGCGGAGCATGTGTAAGGGAGAAATGCCTAACACTGAGTTCTTCTAGAAGGATCCGCCAGTCTCCCAGCCCTCCCTGCCTGTTCAGACTTCAGCATTGGGATAGACCGTCCCCCCACCTCCTCCTCGTGGGAACATGCTGCATCCAGATTTTAGGTCCCCCTCCCTCCTTATCCCATGAAAATTTCCTGCCTCCGACCACTTGAACTCCGTCACCCATTAATCTCTCCCCACCCAGCCTGTACTCCACTTCTTCCTGAAGCCATGTGTGACTGTAGTGCGAGCCATACTGATCTGCCCTTAGTACATCAGATGTTTATTGAGCAGATGAAGTCCTATCCATTGTGCCGAAGATAAAGAGAAAGCCACACAAGAGCAGGCCACTTCCTTCCCAGAGCCCACGAGCAAGCAGCTCCTCAGTGATGTCAGAAGAGCATCCTTTCTGAACACGATGCTGCCGTCTGTTCCTAAGGCCGGTGTCAGGTCTAAGGAGATGCTAGAAGGGCTGCCACTGAACGCCAGGAACAAACGAGGAACCAGACGGGGCTAGTACCCGAGAGGTGGAAGGCCCGAAGGATTCTTTGTTTTTTTTTTTTTTTCTTATTTCTGTTTTTTGGCTGCACCACTTAGCATGCAGTATTTTAGTTCCCCAACCAGGGATCGAAACCTGCACCCCCTATGGCTGTGGGTTTCAGAACAGGAGTTGATCCGTTGCTAGTAGGTGTACAAACAGGTACTGATCCGATGGGGCTTATTTGGCCAAGTCTATTATTGATAAAATAACAAAGCATCTATCTAATCTTTAGCTCAGGAATTTCACTCTGAGGAATGTATCCTACAGATAGGCTTGAACACATGAGATGTGATGTATGGAGAAGGTTATTTATTTCTGCAGTTTTGCCCAAATGTTCACCGTTAGGAAACAAGTTACATGACTTCCCGCATTCCATCCGACGGAATGATGCAGCTGGAAGGAGTGGCCGAGTAGCTCTTTGTGACTTGCCTAGAAAGATCCACAGGGTCTTGGATTATGGGAAAAAGGTCTGATGGAGACAGTATGGAGGTAAGTTCATCTTTGCACCTGCCTTTGTGGCGTGTTAGCAGGTGACACGGCGTCTGCGACAGAGACCCGCCCATGGGCGTTTCTCATCTACAACGGTGCAGGGCAAGCAAGAGGCCACCGTGCCCACCCTCCGTGTGCCAAGCTCTTGCCATGCTGTGACACTGGTGTCCCTTAGAACTCGGAGTCCCCTGCATTGAGCTGGGTGAAGCAGCCACGTGGATTCCTAGCACCTGGCCAAGAATTGACACCCACCCCTTCCCCGAAACGACATAGTAACCAGTAATATAGGTTACATTGAGGGTGATGGTGGTGGGTATGCTACTGGGAAGATGAGGAGGATGAACTAGAAGGCAGCTTTTCACTTTGTACCTTCTTAGTACAGTTTTATAATTTTGTGCCATTTCGTCCATTCCTAAAATAAAAGAGGTAGTTGTAACTTAGTGGCCTTGAAAGCACTAAGGAGGGCTTTCCAGGGCTGTGGGAGCAGAAAAGAGGGACAGCTTCTCGACCTCACTGGGATGGGGAGGAGGGCTGGTCCTTGGAAGTTTACAGTGATTCGTGATGCTCAGTTGAAGTCCTGGAGGTTAAGTGGTTGTTAACCAGGTCAAGTCTGCAGCGGGTGGGTGGCTGTGAGAAAGAGGGGCCGGGGGAGTGGGCCCGGGGAGAGGTGGATGGCACCAAGGGAGCGGGTGCTGAGAAGCCAGCCTGTGTGAAGGGACTGAGGGCCCATGGCGTGTTGAGTGGCCTGCGCTTGTGTCTGGCTTTGCTGGGCAGGCGGGCGCTGTAGCTCGGTGAGGTGCTGGGGCAGAGCGCAGTGTGTGCTGCGCTGCAGATGATGGAGGCTGGTCTTATCCGGCATCTCTGCAGTGACGACACGGGAGCAGCACAGCCAGGTCTGGGGCAGCAGCTCACGGGACAGGTTAGAAGGGACACTGGTCGGATGATGGGAGCTGAGTGAGAGGCCGAGCGGTGACCTAGGAAGCAGCATGTCTCTCTCCTGCAAAGCGAACGTGGCTCGTGAGGCAGTGCAGTTAGGTATTGTCTTTATGTACATTGGTCAGTTCCTCCAGTCAGATTACAGTCGCTCTGAGAGCCCCTTCATTTTACACTTATGCTGACAGTATCCGGACCTAAAAACTTACTGGTTGATCCTCTGTTTTAAATAAATCTTTATAGGAATATACATATAAGAAAGTACCCAAGTCCAAGCGCACAGGCTCATGAGTTATCGCAGAGTGAGCGCACATGCGTTAACTGGTGGACTCCTATTCTCTTTCTTCCTTGATAAGATTATGGTTAGACCCAGCCTGTCCGCCACACCCTCCCCACTTTGTCCCTGTTGGGTTTATTCTGTGATGTACACACATACTCTGATTTCCATACTGCCAGCTTTAATCACTGTTCTTTGAGATGTCTTTGGGAAACATAAACCGGGTGGATTGTTGGGATAATTTGTTTTAAGTTGCTTTTAATTCCACTTTATTTTAATTGTCAGTTTGCTTGTTTGCTATTAGATGTGCATTAAACTGTGATAGATGAAAAAAATTGACCCCAGTCTGGAAAGAGTGTTGGCATGGTGTGCATAGCCAGAAATATGTTTTTCTTCAATAATTTTCGTGTTTGTAAAGGCCTAAAGTAGTCCAGCTGTTGTAAGGATTTAGATATACTTTTCTTGACTCTGTAATTTCACATGTTCCTCCCAGTCCCGGTTTCCTTTGTTCCCTTTTGAATCGAGAGCCAATTGCTCAGAACCTTCTGTGAATTTTTCTTTGGCCAGATTCATTACCGTTTGTGCTTTTGTCTACTAGACTGTTACTATTCATGGTGCCAGATCTCTCCATTATCTAAACGAGTGATCCCTTTAATTAATCTAAGAATATTTTATTGAACATGAATGTGCCAAATTTAAATTGGAGGTGGAATGGTAACTTGGATTTTTAGAAGACCTAACTATTTATAATATTCCTCAGCAACATTTTGTTTCTAATTTTATCCTGTAAGTTTTAAGTCAGGAAGGTGAAAGTTCTAGTTTGACAAGGAGACTGAAATTTTAAAAAATATGTTTTAAGATTTTCATGACGTAGATAAATATGATTAACTAAATATTCTTTTTTAATATATTTATTCCTATTGGGACTTGGAAGAAATGAAAAGAATTATTCATTGGGAAGTTAGCTTAGTCATATTCATCTAGAAGGGGCATGGTACCCTTTGGGAGTTTATTCATGAGTTATCATTTACAACTTCCTTTATTTTCACCTGTAAACAAATATTGTGTATCCTGAATGTGTCAGAGTAATTTCTGACCTCTGCGTTACCCAGAACCTTCGTAATTACTTACTTTAGTTCCATGGCTCTGTGTTTGAATGAATTTTATCTTCCATAGAAACTTGTGCTTTATGAAAAGCATCTTGTAGACATTGACAACCATGTAAGTGATCCAGTATTGACTTCTAGAAATTCTAGATCCCAATTTGTGATCATCTTAAAGCCACTATTCAGGAACACCTTTTGAGCCTTGTCTCTGGCTCAACAATATGCACCCAATCTTATTTTTATTTCTTTTTTTAGCATCAGCTTTTGTTTTTTTTGGAGGGGCAGGCAGACTCAGGTTTAATCGAGGTATAATTTAAGTAAAACTCACCATCTACAATGGACAATTCTATCAGTTTTGACAAATGCTTAAAGTTGTATCAATGTAACAACTACAGAAGTCAAGGTGTAGAGTAATTCATCGCCTCCCCAGATTTTCTAGGGCCATTTATAAGTCAGCTCCCACTCCCCAGCCTAACCCCTGACAACCGCTGAGCTGTTTGTTCCTATGGTTTGTCCTTCTCCAGAATGACACAGAAGACTCATTCAGCATGTAGCCTTTGAATCTGGCCTCTTTCCCTTAGCACAGTGCGTTAGAGGCTCACTTATGGTGGATGCATCAGCAGTTCATCCCTTTGTCTTGTTGAGTGGGGTTCCATTGTATCAATATATCACACTTTATTCAGTCAGGAGCTGAAGAACATTTGGGTTATACCCAATTTTTTGATATTACATATGCAGCTACTGTAAATATCTGGGTTCAGGTTTTTGTGTGAACATAAATTTTCATTCCTCTTGGATAAATATCTAGGAGTGGGATTGTTGGGCTGAATGGCAAATGGATCTTTAACTTTAAAGAAATGTTTCCCAATGGAGAGTCCTAATCAGCAGTGGTATTGTTTCTCTCTCTCTCTCTTTTTTTTTTTTTAGCTATTCTAAGAAGGATATAGTGATACCTTATTGTGATGTTAATTTGCATTTTTCTAATGACTAATAACGTTGGGCATCTTCTCACGCACTTATGTTACATTTATATGTCATCTTTGGTGCAAGTATTCAAATCTTCTCATTTTAAAAAATAGTGAATTATTTGTGTGCTCATTACTGAACTTGAGACTTCATGTATGCTTTGAATACAAGTTCTCTGTCAGATACTTAATTTACAATTAGTTTTCTCCAAAGGTGGGGTCTGTCTTTGCTTTCCCTTTGTAAGTAGTAATTAATGTTGGGAAATTACTTTTGAGACTGTGAAGATTCTCTTCCTTTTTAAAGGTGTACCCACTGATTTTGTCGCCTGTTGGTTTTCTAACTCCATCAGTCCTTCTGCGGTTTTTGTGCTACGGAAGAACTGCCCCCTTCTTCCCTTCTCCCGCTTGCCTCCATTGTGGAGTCACAGCCCAGGCTCCCCTTGATATCAGGATCAGTCATCCCAGCCGACACAGTCATTCTTCCTCCGACTGCTGACTCAGTGGCACGAGGAATCCAAAACATTGTATATTCTTCAAAGCGAATAAGGCTTCTGGCTACCGAAATTTGACATTCTCAGTCTTCTTAACTCTGCCCTTCTAGCGTTGTGAAGTGGCATCTCAAAGCGGTTTAATTTCTGTCTGCATGATAACCAGCAGTCATGGGCTTCTCGGTGGTGCCAGTGGTAGACTACGCCTGCCAGTACAGGAGGCGGAAGAGATGCAGGTTTGAGCACTGATTTGGGGAGATCCCCTGGAGGAGGGCACGGCAGCCCACTCCAGTATTCTTTCCTGCAGAATCCCATGGACAGAGGAGCCTGGCGGGCTGCAGTCCACAGGGTCGCAGAGAGTCGGACGCGCCTGAAACCACTTAGGACGCACACACAGCAGCGTTGAACCCTTTCTGTGTGCTTTCTGTCTGCTCACATTTTTTCCTTTGTGAAGTGTTCAAATTTCTTTGCCCATTCTTTTATTGGGTTGTTTCCTTTTAAAAACTGATTTGTAAGAGGTTTTTGTTTTTTGGTTTTTTTTAATGTATGTGTAAACTGAATATAGGCCTTTTTCAGGTTTAAGTTTCTTTCTTCTCCCATTTTGATATAAGTCTTAAGTTTTTTCTTAGCACCTTTTTTTTTTTTAAAGACTTCCTTTTTCCCATAAATTGCTTTGCTGTCTTTGTTGAAAATAAGTTGACCACGTATGAGTTGAGTATATTTCTGGATCCTCCGTTATATTTCATTGATTTAGTCTTTTGCCAGTACCACACTGTTGAGTACCTTGGCTGTATAATGAATGAGTCTTGAAATTAGGCAGTGTACGTCCTTGAACTTTTTTCTTCTTTCTCAAGATGCTTTGAGTATTCTAGGTTTTTTTGCATTTCCATATCCATTTTAGAATCAGCTTGTCAGTTTCCTTAAAAAGCCTGTGATCGGGAATTATGATCGGGATTACATTGACCCCATAGATCAGTTTGGGGAGAATTAATATCTGAGCAATACTGAGTCTTCCAATCCATTTATCTTTCAGTTTATTTAGATCTTCTTTAATATCTTTCAGTGATATTTTGTAGTTTTCCACATAGTGGCCTTTAATAGCCATCAATATTTATTCCTAAATATTGATTTTTTTTAATGTTAGCACAAATGGACTTGTTTCAAAGTTCCATTTTAAAATTGTGTTATGTGAGTACATCTAATGTCATTAATTCTTAGCTAATGACCTTGTATTTTATGAGCTCCCTAAATTTATATTCTAGTAGCTATTTTGTTGGAGAAGGCAATGGCACCCCACTCCAGTACTCTTGCCTGGAAAATCCCATGGACGGAGGAGCCTGGTGCGCTGCAGTCCATGGGGTCGCTAAGAGTCGGACACGACTGAGCGACTTCACTTTCACTTTTCACTTTCATGCATTGGAGAAGGAAATGGCAACGCACTCCAGTGTTCTTGTCTGGAGAATCCCAGGCACAGGGGAGCCTGGTAGGCTGCCGTCTGTGGTGTCGCTGAAGCGACTTAGCATCAGCAGCAGCTATTTTGTAGCTAGTATTTGTTACATAGTTAACTAGGTTGTCTAGGAATAAAAGTAGTTTTAACTTTTCAGTTTTGATAACTTTTATTTCATTCTCTTATTGCACTGGCAAAGACCTCTAATACAATATTGAATAGAAGGTGTCAGTTTAGGCATTCTGGCCTTTTCTAGTTTGAAATGCTTCGTACATTATTCATCCTACAGCTCAGAGCGGTCTTGACATTCTGTTTTATCTTTGATCTCAGCACCACATTTAATTCCTTTATACCGTTTACTATACATTAAAATTATTTTATTTGTTTACTACTTTGTTGTCTGCCCCTTACATCAACCAGTAAGTCTCTTATGCGAAGAACTCTGCCTTCACCAACATATAGCACAGTGACCCTTAGTAGACATGCTTTGTCAAGTCAGTACATTTTGGTGGAAACTTACAGCAGTTATGCAATCTATCCTCCTTCCCAGTGTTTGAACTTCCTCGATAAAGCCCAAGACAAGCGTCATCTCTTCTTCTGGGGGTGGGGGCGTGCTGGGCCTCTGCTGCGGCACCGCTTTTCTCTGGTCGTGGCGAGCGGGGCCTACGCTCTAGCTGCGGTGCACGGCTTCTCTTGTTGCGAAGCCTGGGTTCCAGGGCGCGTGGGCTTCGGAGTCGCAGCCCCCAGGCTCCAGAGCACAGGCTCAGAAGTTGCGGCCCATGAGCTTAATTGTTCCTTGGCACGTGGAGTCTTCCCAGACCAGGCATGGAAGCCGTGTCTCCTGTACTGGCTGGAGGATTCGTTACCACGGAGCCACCAGGGAAGCCCCAAGCATTACTTCTTAGAAAATTTTTTCATGTTTCTCTTCACTTTAAAAAAAAATTTTTAGGAGGCTAAATTTTAATTTCCCATGGAAACCACTTATATTTAATATTTCAAGTTTCTAATTGATGTTTTATAAAAGATAATACAATTCTTTCTCCTGATTTTTGCAAAATATTTTGGTGGGACATTGGGATAGTTTGCCTTTCCTGGATGTCACATACACTCGGAAGTTAATCAGTATCCAGACAGTTTGCAGTGGTTCAAATATAGAAACAAGGGTAAACACATTCCACAGTTATCTAGTAAGCAGGTGCTGGGCCACAGTTCTTTATTCTTTGAAATCTGGAGAAATCACCCTGATGGAGCAAACCAGCTAGGCGAATTATTTTCTTAATTTTTCCTTTTAGCTTTTGTTCTAATCAGTAACGTTTCTCTTTTTCAAAAATGTAATTTAAGTCTACTGAAGGTAAATTGCTTTTAGCCTGGAACACAGTGATCTAGGATTTATCCTAAAGGCAAAATATCTAAATATCTTCCTTCTGGCTGCTCCATTTTGGCAGCTGCTGTGATAGAAAGTGGCACTTAAGTTTACATACAGACGGGAGGGAAATACTGTCCCCCACATACAACGTTAAAATAATTCTTTGCAGCTTCCCTGGTGTCTCAGTGTAAAGAATCTGCCAGCCACTGCAGAGGGCAAGGTTCAGTCCCTGGTCCAGGGAGATCCCACGTGCCACAGAGCAACTAAGCCCGTGTGCCACAGTCCTGAGCCCTTGTGCCCTAGAGTCTGTGCCCTGCAACAGAAGAAACCACGGCAACGAGAAGCCCTCGCACCACAGCTGGAGAGTAGCCCCTGCTCGCCGCAACTGGAGGCATGTCTGTGCAGCAGCAAAGGCCCAGTGCAGCCAAAAATAAGTACATAAATAAATCAATCGAAAAAGCTTCTTTGCCTTACCATACACACTGATAGTTGCATTAAAGTAGGTGACAGCATGTGACAGCATATGAAATTGGTTGTCTATTCATTCAGCTCCTCTCTCCATCCCCTTCCTCCTTTCTTTCCTCTCCTCTCCAGTTTACAAATGGGCGTTTCAACAGTCCTCCGTGGATAATGAAGAGAGTTAGCAGACCGACATTCAGAACCCAGACAACCCTGTCAACCAACTTAACTGCCTTTTTACTCTGTTTAATGGAACACTTCACCTTAAGTACTGTTTTTTTCCCAAGTACCCTTGAAACATTCACCTGGAAGGACTACGTTTGGTCCAATTTTGGTCCAAAACCAAATTTCAATAAATTTTACAGTGTTGAAATCCTATCGAATGTGTTCTCTGACCATACAGAATTAAACAGAAATCAATATCCCCAAAAATACCTAAAAAAAAAAATCCAGATATCTGAAAATTGCACGTTTCTGGAGGTGCAGTCATCCTGAATGACTCAGGAGTCAAGATGACATGAGGAGGGAAATGTAGAGTTACTCTGAGAGGAATGAGAACAAAAAGACGGCCTTCCTCTTACTTTACCTTACTCTAAACTGATATGTTTGAAATAAACACATTAACATGAGAGCCAGTGGAGAACGGCATCTTCAACTCTTCCTATTTGGCTGCTTCTTGAACTCCCCGCTCCCTTCATGCGTTAGCCCCGCCAGCCCCCTGCAGTTGACAAGGTGGCCAAGCAGCGCGGCTGTGCTCCTGCTTGCGGTCTGCACCCAGCCCTCATTACTCTGGCCTTGCCTATTTAACCAAGTAGTTCAGATACTTTTCTTCTAGTTCCAGTAAACAAACATTTGCCATTTTCAAAGGTCATGTTCTTGGAACCATGGAGGGGAATTTACGGGGCAGTAACAGACACGCTCAAGTCATATTACTCTTACGTTAACTTGAATGAAAATCATGTCAGACCTGCTTCCTTCCAGCTCTCTCCTACCTGGGGAGTTCTGATCTAACCCTCACCCAACATAACTTTTTGTGAGTGTTTCTTCATTTCCCACTCCACCCCCCACCCCAACCCGTGACTTCTGTTTCTCCTAGAGATCCTTTAATTGTTTGGACCTTCTCATTGTTTTTGACTTTTTGTAAACTTCCAGAGAAGGCAATGGCACCCCACTCCAGTACTCTTGCCTGGAAAATCCCATGGACGGAGGAGCCTGGTAGACTGCAGTCCATGGGGTCGCTAAGAGTCGGACACGACTGAGCAACTTCACCTTCACTTTTCACTTTCATGCATTGGAGAAGGAAATGGCAACCCACTCCAGTGTTCTTGCCTGGAGAATCCCAGGGACGGGGGAGCCTGGTGGGCTGCTCTCTATGGGGTCGCACAGAGTCGGGCACGACTGAAGCGACTTAGCAGCAGCAGCATCAACCTTCCCATATTTCTGCCCGTCAGCCTGTCCTATCCAGCCTCTATCATTAGCTGAGACTTGACTAGGCGTGAGGTACTGACTGGGTTTGGTACAGGATGGGAGCTTGTAAGTCAGATAATTAACCAGGGTGTGCTAAGTGCTTTGTCGGAAGGGCCAGCAAACATTCATTCAACAAATATTTGCCTTTCACTGTATAGCGGGCTGTGCAATGGGGGTGGTATCCTGGGCAGCAGGTCATGATGGCTTGAAGATGAGACATGGGGCTGTGAAGGGGAAAAGCATGATCTGGAGATGGATGATCCACTCAGGCTGAAGGTGTTTGGTGGGGGCCTGGCGGGACTTGAGCTAATATGTGGTGAGAGAAAAGGCTAGGAAGATGCGGGAGATCCTTTGGTTCTGTTTTCTTTTTAAGGGCATTTAGTTCTGTTTCAGTGAGCATATGATTTGTTAGATTCATGGTGACTCTTACCAACACCTGTGTACTACCCTTATCTCTGATTTCTTCGATTTATCCTATGTTCTCGGTAGTGACCAGTGGTGCTGAGCGGTGGGGACTGCTTGCACTGTTGATTGTGCATTTTTTAAAAGTGGGAGGGGGGTTGCCAAGAGAGAATGAACCCCAATGCAAGAGCCAGATGTATGATGCTCTTATCTAACCTGGATTATTTTCTTGTAGGCATTAGGCATTAAGTAGCCTCTTAACACCTTTTAAAATTTCTTTTTTAATGTAGGCGAGAAAGAGGTTAAAACAAATGAATTTGAAAACACCCTGTGGGATAAAGTTTCCATCCATTGCCCACCCTGAAATTTTTTATTCTCTTTCTTTAGGTTTCTTGCTATTTAAAGATTTTTGTTTGAATGAAATTAATGAAGCTGTACCGCAGGTGAAGTTTTATGAAGAGGTAAGAAGTTGACTGTTTTATCAATGCTTTTATTTTAGAAGCATATTTAGACTGTTCTTTGGAAAATATTAAGGCTCCTAGATATTACAAATATTTAGAAATATTTAGAAATTAATTGAAAGTAATTAGTAGTATAAGATATAATATATAGTTTATTAGAGATGCTGGCACCAACATAAAAAACATATCTTTAAAACTCTATAGTGTTCTGGAGTCAGTGAGGAATAGTTGGACTAAAATTCCAGAGGAGGACGACGGAGCATTCTTACCCATTTTATTTTCTGCAGAAGCTTACAGATTCTGGAAACAGAAGCTGCTATTGGGTAAAAGAAAACTAGCAAAGTTTTATGGTCACACATTACTGGAGTGACAAATCAGAGGCTTGTGGGAGAGGGAGGCCTCAAGCCCACAGCCTGTTTTCCCAGCAGAACATTGGGCGGAGCTGAGGAGATGGGCCAGGAACTTCTGAAAGATACACTGAAACCTCTCACAGCCTTGCAGGATTACATGATATTTAAATATACACCTGCTGTGGCACGAATCTGAAAACAGAACAGGCAGGAGATGAAAACCCCACTGAAGATCTAGAACCACTTATCACCTGGGACATTGGTTGGTCATAGGTGTGGTGAGCAGATGAGAATCCAAGTTTGGCCCCTGGAAGGAGGCTGTTTCTGGGAGAGAGAAAAACCAGAAGAGGTTTCTGGGTCTGGAGTAAAGAATAGATGAAACTGGAGGGGGCTCCCAAAACATGATGAGTCCCTTTCTCAAGATGCATGCCAAGTTTTGAAGCTTGAATGGGACAGGGGTCCAAGAGCCTTCCTGAAGACTTCTTCAGGGCAGAACCAAGTTCAGTGTGGAGGAGATAGAGATCTCATTGAACTCCAGGGAGAGCCAGGCTTTAGGAATGGGGGTGAACCAGAGGCAGACTGATAGCTTAAGGTGAACATGTTGGATTCATGATCTCCAAAGAAGATTACGCTTTGGGACCAGGGACCAGGCTTGATCACTCAAGAGCTATTGTGCAGCAGAGTTTTATTAAAGTAAGAAAAGGAACAGAGAAAGCTTCTGACACAGACATCAGAAGGGGGATGGAGAGTGCCCCCCTCGCTGGTCTAAGCAAGGGAGTTATACTGTTTAATTGGTTGTTCAGTTCAGTTCAGTTGCCCAATCGTGTCCAACTCTTTGTGACCTCATGAACTGCAGCACGCCAGACCTCCCTGTCCATCACCAACTCCCGGAGTTTACCCAAACTCATGTCCATTGAGTCGGTGATGCCATCCAACCATCTCATCCTCTGTTGTTATAATAAATCAAAAGCATGTCTCAAGGTTGTAAAGATCTTACTAGACCTACTCCCATAATTTACATTTTAAGATGACAGGATTAGAACTAACAATAGAAAGATCTTACCAGACCCACTCCCATAGTATACATTTTAAGATAACAGGGTTTAGTCAAAAGGTTTTCAAGAAGCAAAAACTGTCCTTAAGCAGGACACATTATTGTTATATAGAGTTTAAACTGAGTTGTTCATTGTGTAATCGTCAGCTTAGGGCTTAAAGGAGAAAACATTTTATATGACTAAGACTAAGGAATGTAGAGAGAAAGAAGAGATGGTTGTCCTCTCCTCCTCCTTAAGAACCCCAGACCCCTTTCTCCTCCTTGGGGACCCCGGACTTCTTATCAACCTGCCTAGGAATTGACTCTCTCAAGACTGAGTCCTACACAAACGGCAGCCCAGACCAGCTCGGCTCAGCTCCTTGTTGAGCAGTGAACTCCCTACCTGTGCAGCAGAGAGCAAGGGGAGCCCTCTGTCTCTTTTCGAGGTGGAAAATGACAATACTTAGAGATGCTCCAGCGCTCACCATACAGTAAAAAATGGTATGACAGAACAGAAGCAAGGTCACGTGACTTATAAACACGGCAGTAGAGTCGGGCCCACAGGTGAGTCAGATGTTGGAGTTAGCTGACGAGTACCCAAAATAACCGTAAATAATATGTTTAAGACAACAGAGAAAAAGTTGGACAGAATAATTAGATGGAGGGATAGAGAGTTTCGGCATAAGTTGAATTTATTGTGGAAAAACCAAGCAGCTAGTCTAGAAAATAAAGTACAGTATTTAAATTGGAAGCCGGTGACTAGACCCAGTAGCACGTTGTCACAATGGGAGACAGGATTAATGAAGGGGAGGCAGTTCAGTAGATCATCTCAGACTGAAACGCAGGGGAAAAAATCTATAAGAAAGAAATAAGGGCATTAAAGACAAGTGAGATGTACTTAAAAAGGGCTTTGTGGAGGTGGAGTCCCAGAAAGAGAGGCGGGAGAATGGGGCAGAAGCAATATCTGAGGATATGATGCTGTTACAAAATGATGAGAGGCAGCAGCTTAAAGACTCAAAACACACAGAAAACCCCAAGCAGGAGGACTACAAAGGAAACAGATCTTTGCTCATCAATACAAGACTCTGAAATCCCATGACAGAAAATTTTAAAAGCAGCCAGAGGTTAGAAAAAGACACCTCGTTTTTAAAGGGGCAGTAATATGGGCTTCCCTGGTGGCTCAGAGGTTAAAGCATCTGCCTGCAATGAGGGAGACCCGGGTTCGATCTCTGGGTTGGGAAGATCCCCTGGAGAAGGAAATGGCAACCCACTCCAGTATTCTTGCCTGGGAAATCCCATGGATGGAAGAGCCTGCTGGCTTACAGTCCACGGGGTCTCAAAGAGTCGGACACAACTGAGCGACTTTGCTCAATATGACCAACACAACTATGACATCTTAAACGATTAAGAAAAAAGAAAGAGAATAAAATGGCAATCTTTAATGAGAGGGAAAAGCTGCCAACCTAAAATTATTTCCCCAGCCAAAACTTCCTTAAAAAATGAAGATGAAATAAAGATGGTTTTGGACAAAAACCAAGAGACTTTGTCAGTAGTGGAACTGCATTACCATCAGTATTAAAGGGAGCTACTTCAAGCAGAAGGGAAATTATCCTAGATGGAAATGCAAGAAGGAATGAAAGACATCATAAAGGGTAAATATGCATGTGAAATATACACATGTTGACCATATAAAACTATCATATGTTCTTAGGGTTTAAAGTGTGTGTAAAACTAAAATGTATGAGGGTATCACAAAAGGCAGAAGAAGGGTTAATAAAGTTAAAGTATTTTAAGATTCTAGGATTATTGGGGACAGAAAAAGTAATAATTTGCATTGACTTGTAAAGAATGCATATTGTAACCTCTTAAGGTAACGTTTAAGAGAATAAAATGTGTATCTAGGAGGTTGAAATAGAGGGAATATGAAATAAAACAACATTGTATTAATCAAAAAAAAGGAAAAGAATAGAAGGTCGACATAAAGTAGGAGGTCAAATTGGAAACAAAGAGGAAGTGTGGTAGCTAAAAACCCGTTTTTATAAATGATTATATTTAATATAAATGGACTAAATACTCCCAGTAAAAGACTAAGTTTGTCAGACTGGATATGTAACCAAAACCACGTTATGTACTGCTTGTAAGTGGCATGCTTTATTTAAAGTATTTTGCTTTACTTTTCTCCACTGATCTCCAGTAGTGTATTGGGCACCTAACGACCTGGGGAGATTCTCTTTTGATATCCTATCATTTTGCCTTTTCATACTGTTCATGGGGTTCTCAAGGCAAGAATACTGAAGTGGCTTGCCATTCCCTTCTCCAGTGGACCACGTTCTGTCAGACCTCTCCACGATGACCCACCCGCCTTGGGTTGCCCTGCAGGCATGGCTTGGTTTCATTGAGTTAGACAAGGCCCTGGTCCTAGTGTGATTAGATTGACTAGTTTTCTGCGAGTATGGTTTCAGTGTGTCTGCCCTCTGATGCCCTCTTGCAACACCTACCATCTTACTTGGGTTTCTCTTACCTTGGGCGTGGGTTGTCTCTTCACGGCTGCTCCATAGCACAGCCGCTGTTCCTTACCTTGGACGAGGGGTATCTCCTTAGCACCGCAGTTCCTGACCTTCAAGGTGGGACAGCTCCTCTAGGCCCTCCTGCGCCCGCGCAGCCCCTGTTCCCACAGCTATAATTCCCAGGATTCAAGCTCTCCTCTGTCATTCACAGCCTGTGGGATCCTACACAGTATCTCTGTGTGTCTCTCCAACTTCATCTTCTCATATTTAAAAGGGCAACATCATCTGTGCTTGTCCAACTTCGAAAAACTTACTGTGAAACAAAACAGACAAGGTGGGCGAAAGGCCTTTGAAAAGCTCCAAGTAGCGTTCTGATGTAGGGCTGCCAGATAAAATACAGGATTCCGAGTTGTAATGGAAATTCAGACAAACAGCAAATGTTTTATGTATATATCCCATGCAATATTTGGGATTATGAAGTGAAGTGAAGTCGCTTAGTCGTGTCCGACTCTTTGCAACCTTATGGACTGTAGCCTATCAGGCTCCTCAGTCCATGGGATTTTCTAGGCAAGAGTACTGGAGTGGATTGCCATTTCCTTCTCCAGGGGATCTTCGCGACCCAGGAGTTGAACCCGGGTCTCCCACATTGCAGGCAGATGCTTTACTGTCTGAGCCACCAGGGAAGCCCTATTTGGGATTATACTTACATTGAAACTCAATTTGTTGTTTATCTGAAGTTCAAATTTAACTGAGCATCCTGTATTTTTATTTGCTAAATCTGGCAACCCTTTTTGCTATCATTTATCAGCATCAATGAAAACAATAGAAAATACTTACCTAGCGGTTACTACCTCCAGGACTGTTCCTTGAGCCACATATATATATATATATATATATATGTATTTAAACTCACTAAATACTTACAAGGAACGTGTACTACTAGACTTACTTCACCTGTCTTAATTAAGGCAGGAATTTGTCCAGTGTCACATGGCTACTATGTTCAAGCGCTAAAACTTGCTCATGATTCCTATATAACCTGTTTGGGTAGCACTGGCTCAGCAGAATCACTGATAAAGGTTTTGGGTGTGAAGAAATGCACGGATTGCCCTTTTGGTAAAATGTTCTCCCAGAGAAAGAGATGACTGTTTGCTTGTTTTGTTTCCCTATAAGACAAAACATCATTATTCCTATTGGTATAGACGGTGAAACAAGGCATAGTAACTTTTCTAACATCAGAGAATTCTTTCACCCATAGCCCAAATATTTTATTGAGCAACTACTATATGCTGCACACAGTTCTATAGACTTGTGATATAGCAGAACAAAACAGGCAAAGATCCCTGGCCTTACAGAGCTTATATTCTAGCTAGGAGAAACAGACCAAAAAAAAAAAAAAAAAGCAAATTCTATAGTAATTAGAAGGTGAAAATTATGCAATAAAAAATAGAGCAAAGACTTCCCTGGCAGTGCAGTAGTTAAGAATCTGCAATTGCACTGTATGGGCACAGGTTCGATTCCTGGTGGGGGAACTAAGATCCCTCAGGCAGTGCAGTATGTGCCCCCCCACCCCCTCCACCCCCCAGAAAAATGTTACTTAACAGGTGAACCCTAACAGATAAAAACTACCAGGAGCACACCTGTAGTCCTACAAAGAGGTTAACTTGCTGCAGCAGGGGAGGTCACATATGGGAGGAAGGTAGGCATCTTGGAAAAGGGAGTAGGGAGGGGCTTCTCACAGGATTGAAGCTTTTTTTGTATAATATCACAAGCAGATGGAGGAACAGCTCTGGGTTGGGTGCTGTTGTGAGGTGCAGCAGTTTAGGAACTGGGTATCTTATAAATCTTTGTGTGCTTAGGTAACAGGGAAGAGCCAAGTCTGACTCCATGTTGGATCTGATTCTTTGACTTAAACCTTGATTGTCATACTGAAGGGTTTCCCTGGTGGTGCAGAGGTTAAAAGCGTCTGCCTGCAATGTGGGAGACCTGGGTTCGATCCCTGGGTCGGGAAGATCCCCTGGAGAAGGAAATGGAAACCCACTCCAGTATTCTTGCCTGGAGAATCCCATGGGTGGAGGAGCTTGGCGGGCTATAGTCCACGGCTCACAAAGAGACACCGAGTGACTTCACTTTCACTTTGATTGTCATTGCCCTTGTTGTAATAATACATTATGGCCTGCCTCAGGGAACCCTGCCCTCTGCTGAAAGTTAAACTAAAGTGGCTTTGTTCCACTCCCTGGGAGACAATCTGACCATGCCCACCTGTCAATGGCTGCAAGGAAAAAAGTGATTAACACAGCCCCTCCTATTTTGCAAGATAAAGCTACTTTACTTCCTCACCTCCTGTCTCTCCCTGTTCTATAAAGGAAACTGGCATCCAGGCCCCTACAGGATGGTGTTTCAGGGACCTAGTCTGCTATCGCCGTGGTGCACGGGTGATACTTTCCTATTCCTGGCCTCTACACCTCATCTCTCAGTTTATTGGCCTGTCATCAGCAAGCAGATTGAGCCTGGACTCGGTAATGGAGGGAGAAATGAAGTGGGGCTGGGCAAATCATTAGTAAAAATGCTGCATTTTCTCAAAAGGGGATTGTCAGTCGTTTTTAGTAAAAATGCTGCATTTTCTCAAAAGGGGATTGTCAGTCGTTTTGCCGCCATGCTGTGGCCTTGAAGGAAACATTGGTTTTTGTTGGCTTTGCCACTGTCCTCGTTAGTATCTGTTGGGTACACTGTGGTCTGATTATCAGTGGGATGGACTTTCACTTTCTCAGAGTAAAGAGATTATGTAAAAAAGCAAATTTAAGGGCTTATGAAAACCGGTCAGGATTTAGTATGCGGCATCTGAGTGGACCGGGGGCACTAATGAGGAGGTAAGAGTAAATACTGTTTAATTTTCCTAGTTTTAGAAATAACTTTTTGAAGCTGGGATATTTCACACAGCTTTTATTGTTCAATTTATTAAAATTGTAGTGTGAAGCACACTGTTAAGGGTTTTACATGAACTTTAATCGGTTTCACAACCGTCTTCAGAGATGTTGTGCTTCAGAGAGGTGTGCTTAGTGGCTCAGTGGTGTCCGACTCTTTGCGACCCTATGGACTGTGACCCACCAGGCTCCTGTCTATGCGGATTCTCTCAGCAAGAACAGTGGAGAGGCTTGCCATGCCCTCCTTCAGGGGATCTTCCCAACCCAGGGACCGAAGCCAGGTCTCCTCCATTGCAGGCGGATTCTTTACCATCTGAGCCACCAGGGAAGACTCTCTGGGGGCGTAGGTCCTGTTATTGTTTTTAAATTATTTTTTATTTTACAGAGGAGAGGAGGAACACTAAGAGGTAAGTTAACTGACTCAAAACTACGTAGTTAGGAATGAGAGATGGCCAGAGGTTAAGGAAGACAAGGACTGCGCAGCCGCTGCTTAGCCACCTTGCTCTTCTCTTGGGTTGAGAGATCACACCGCTAACGGGAAGAACAAGAGAGAACATTTGTTAAAAGTGTTTAGTCTGGCCAGGCACTAAAATCTCAGTGAATTGCCACACTTACAAAGCCTGCTAGGACAAGGAGACTGAGGCTGGAAAGAATGGGTATTCGGGCCAAGTTCGTACAGTTATGTTAATTGGTAGAGCCAGGAAAGTCTGGATTCAAACTCAGGACCCCCCGACCCCAATCCCAGTTCCCCCTCTCCACTGCACCAGCCTCTGCTGGGAAGGACTCCGCTTGTTGAATGCCCTTGAAATAAGGACTTTGGTTCCCTAGGCGTGGAACCTGGGGGGCAGTAGGTGGGGCGGGGGTGGGCGCTCACCTGGGGGAGCCCGCCCTCGCCCCGCCCCTCCCGGGCGGAGCCGACTCGTCCACCAATCAGAGGGCGCTGGNTGTTGAATGCCCTTGAAATAAGGACTTTGGTTCCCTAGGCGTGGAACCTGGGGGGCAGTAGGTGGGGCGGGGGTGGGCGCTCACCTGGGGGAGCCCGCCCTCGCCCCGCCCCTCCCGGGCGGAGCCGACGCGTCCACCAATCAGAGGGCGCTGGGGGCGGGCCTGGGGGGGTGCTCGGGCCCCGGCCCCGCAGTTCGACCGGCGAGAGCGCTCGTCGACGCGACGCCGGGGCCGAGGCGAGCGAGCGGGCGCCTCGGTGTCCTTCCCCTCCCCACCCGTCGCCTGGCCGCCTTCTCCTCGCCGCGGCCGGACCGGAATTATGTGATCCCGGAAGTTCCGGCGCCATTGCTGTGTGGGATAAACAGTAATGGCGGAGGCTGCAGCTCCCGGAACAACAGCCACACCGTCAGGAGCAGGAGCGGCAGCGGCGGCGGCGGCGGCCTCCCCGACCCCTATCCCCGCAGTCACCTCGCTGTCCCCGGGGGCGGGGGGCGGGGGAGGCGGCAGCGACGGCGGCGGCGGCGGCTGGACTAAGCAGGTCACCTGCAGGTGAGACGCAGAGCGGCCGGCGCCGCGCGCGGGGAGGGGACCGAGACCGCGGAGGAAGGGGGCGGGCGGCCGGGCGGGGGCGGGCGAAGGTGAGAGGCGAGCCGGCGTTGCGGTCCCCGCGGCCGCCGCGCTGCGTCAGCCCCCGCCGGCCGCCGCGGCCCGGGCGCGCGGCCCCGCTGCGGAGCCGCCGCACCGCCCGCCGCCTCCCCGCACCGGGCCGAGCGCCGCGGCGCGCGCTGGGCGAGAGGTGGGCTGACTCCTCCTTCCTTTTATTGTCGCCGATCCCCCCACCCCAACCCCCGGCCTGCGAGCTCGCCGGTTCCAAAAGGGGGTTTGGCGGTGTGGNCCCCGGCCCCGCAGTTCGACCGGCGAGAGCGCTCGTCGACGCGACGCCGGGGCCGAGGCGAGCGAGCGGGCGCCTCGGTGTCCTTCCCCTCCCCACCCGTCGCCTGGCCGCCTTCTCCTCGCCGCGGCCGGACCGGAATTATGTGATCCCGGAAGTTCCGGCGCCATTGCTGTGTGGGATAAACAGTAATGGCGGAGGCTGCAGCTCCCGGAACAACAGCCACACCGTCAGGAGCAGGAGCGGCAGCGGCGGCGGCGGCGGCCTCCCCGACCCCTATCCCCGCAGTCACCTCGCTGTCCCCGGGGGCGGGGGGCGGGGGAGGCGGCAGCGACGGCGGCGGCGGCGGCTGGACTAAGCAGGTCACCTGCAGGTGAGACGCAGAGCGGCCGGCGCCGCGCGCGGGGAGGGGACCGAGACCGCGGAGGAAGGGGGCGGGCGGCCGGGCGGGGGCGGGCGAAGGTGAGAGGCGAGCCGGCGTTGCGGTCCCCGCGGCCGCCGCGCTGCGTCAGCCCCCGCCGGCCGCCGCGGCCCGGGCGCGCGGCCCCGCTGCGGAGCCGCCGCACCGCCCGCCGCCTCCCCGCACCGGGCCGAGCGCCGCGGCGCGCGCTGGGCGAGAGGTGGGCTGACTCCTCCTTCCTTTTATTGTCGCCGATCCCCCCACCCCAACCCCCGGCCTGCGAGCTCGCCGGTTCCGAAAGGGGGTTTGGCGGTGTGGCCCGGAGCCCGCCTCCCCGCAGTCCCGCCGGGCCGGGGATCGCCGCCGCGGGCCCGCGGGCGAGAAGGGGGGCCCGGCCGCCGGCCCCGCCGCCGTGTCATCCGTTTGTAACGTCTTCCCGGGTCTCTCGGGCCCCGCCCGGAGCGGGGAGCTTTTGTGATTTCTACTCTTGTGTGTTACCGGGTTGGGCGGTTCTGAGCTTTGTCTCCGAACCGAGTGCCGGCCCGGGGGGGTCTTCTCTCCATTCCCGTTCCCCCCCCCCACGCCCCCCCGGCTGGAAGGTGTCTTGTTTTCAAGTCCACGCGTCTTAATTAAGAGAGTCGGGGAGCTCGTTGCTCCGCAAGGAGACGGATTTTGTTTTGGGTTTGGGATGTCAGATGAACATATTTGAAAAAAATAAGTGATTAGTAGAGGACGGTTATGCGGACGTGTGGCTGTGCGTCTAAGATAAGGGCATTTAATTGGATGTCGTACTTGACTTTTTTTCTTAAGTGATCAGTAAGCGACTAGAAGCTTTTGTTTTTCTGTCGGTTGAAAAATTAAGTTGTAACGCCGTTATTCACCTAGGTGCGGTAATTTATATGCAGATATCAATACTTGAAAATATTTTTAATATACAGAACTCACTGTCCTGGTATTAACAGGGGTAAAGCGTTCTCAGTGCTTAATATGATAAATTTAAGATATGAATGGTAAGCTTAATTATTTTCAATAACGAGATAGAGAAAGCATAAAAGCTGCTTTAGGTAGCTTTTTTCAGTTATCTGTAGATCTGAGAATACTAGTGCAGTATCCCAAAGAATGAGAATTTAAAATTTTCTATTCATGGAACCAGATCTTTGAGTCTGTTACTTGTTTTCTCTGCAGTGCTGCAATTGATTTATATGTGCTAGCTGAATCTTTTAAAATAAACTAGTGTAATCTTTATATTCCTGAATTTTCTAGCCTATTACCCTGCAGTTCCAATCTGTCTGCATGCACTGAGAATAATCAATAAGTGGATTCTTTAAGAACTCCATGCAGTGCCTTAATTTTATCAATACACACCGACTCTAATCTCAGTTATTGTTTGGCTTTGAATACCCATCACTAGCTTGACATTACTTTATGTTACTTGTCTCATTATTATCCTGTTGTGTCTGTGTCTGAACTCAACTCAGGTCTGCAGAGAATGCATTGTCGCCTGTGGGCTATACTTTCCTCTATGTTAGAAACTTTTCCCTGATCTACTTCCCCTTTTCTAGTTCCTTACCGGTGTCATTAGAATTCAGAACAGTTCACTAGACTAATCCGTTATTAGATACAGGGTTGGTTAGACACGCTATTGTTGTTTTTCATATAAAGCAACCTATAGCTTTTATTTGAAACTGTTATCCAGTAAAAAAAAGTACAGACTAATTGATAAGTCTTGGGTTTTAATATTTGACATTACTTTCAGTTTAAGTACTAACATGACCTATTAAAAATCTTGATGCTTTGTCTAGGGGAATACCAGATACACGTTCATTTATTGTATGTAAACTTTGAGCTTTTTGAGAACTGGGGCCCTATTTTATCATTTTATCTGTAGGGCTTTATTCAGTGCCTGGTATGTCTATGTTTCTGGGACTAACCTCATTCAATTATTCTGTAAGTATTTATGCTTACAATGGTAGACACAGAGCTAGATGTTGAAGGAAAGGCAGGAATGCACTGTATTATAAATATTTGCTTTGTGTTTGATAGTAAACTGTCCTTTGAAGAGAATTCAGGATAGTGCTGTGTTCTAGTTTGAGCCTCTTTTCCCCTTGTATCTAGGAATTTGACTAGGGCTATTTTCTTCAAGGGTATATCCTTAGAAGTTGTTTGGATGTTGGAAATTTGTTTTTAATTGCTCAGAATCCTCTGTATTTTCTTGTTGGTTAGTCTTTTCTAAATATTTCTCTTAAAAATTCTATCTCATTGTGTTAATTTCACAGCTTAAAAACCTAGATATAGTTTTCCCAAAGAACTGTGTTATGCTGCCCCCACCAGGCTGTTCTGATAACTTTTATTAGAGGAATTCTGTAAAACAGAAATGCTATTGCTTCTAGTTTTCCTGAATGTAGGGGATTAAAACAATGAAATTGTAACTTGCAAGTTGTAAATTTGAATTTAGACACTCCTAAATATTATGTGTACAGGTCCTTTAGAAGATAAAAGGCAGAATAAACTCTGGTTCTTAAACACCAGGAATTTAGTCTGGTTTGAGAAATAGAGAAGCCCAGGGTACATGTACTTGTCAAGAATTAAGTAACAAAGTAAGAAATGTCACAGCAGATTAAGTAATTAACTGCCAACTTAGTATTCTGTAATTTCTATTAACAATCCCAGATGCCTACCTATAAAAGTACTTTGAGGGTCTTGTTTGGTTCTCTTGTACCCCCACAAGCTGTTGAGGTTTCTTGTATGTATCTTGGTAAAAGTGCTTAGGTGTCCAAGAGGTACAGCAGTCAGGGATTCTAGTCAGTTGTATTTGTCTTTATTACCAGACAGTGTCTGGTTGGCATCATGGAATCTTCAAGGCGGAAGGAAGCTTAGAAATCCTGTGGCCCAGCCTTTAACAACAAAGGCAAACTCAGCCCGGACAATGTCATCAAGATGAATTTGGGTGTTGGCATTTAAAAAAGAAAAGTGATTGTGTCTTGATTGGTTTTGTAATGGGAGAAATTCTTGGAAGAGTTGACATTTTTTCCTCTTTCTGTTGTAACTTACACTGTCATGTCATAATCTCTTAGACATAGAGATGGGTTGGCAAGTAGGGATATCTCTGTGAAGACTGAGAGAAAAAAAGGCATGAAAAACAAACCAGAAACCCAGACGGTATGTACCAAACGCCCTGTAAAATAGTGCTTAGCATTTGGCAGTAACCAGTTAGGGCTTGGATTGTAGTGTTTCCGTTGATGTCACAGTATCAGGTGATCCTGTGTCTGCCTGAGTTCCTTTGGTGCTGCTAGTTCTGGATCTCAGGAGCTCATGCCGTTGCTGAATAGTTCTAGTTCAGTCCTTACACTGAATCAGATTTATGATGTAGCTTCCACATGTGTTTACTTTGCCAGGAATAGTGCTGGAGGTTATTCCTTTGTCTTCTCCTGGCTAAATTACTCCAGTTGCTTAAAATCTTACGGCATGACATCCAGGTCATCTTTCCCTGTTGGTTGCCTTAGTCTTTCTTAACTGATTGGTTAAGTGTGTACCTTGGAAACAAATGTAGTTGGGGTGATTGCCTGCTGGGACAGAGGAGAGATGTGGAAATGAACATGAATACCAGCAAAGACGTTATACAATTGCTACTTACTGAACACGTGCTCATTTTTAAATTTATTTTTAAGTTTTAAATCTCAGGGGAAACTAAGATTTGTGTAGGTGGTGCTCAGACAGCTTCAAAGCTTGCAGAAAGCTGCCCTGTAGTTGTGCAAAAGTTCAGATCTTGTTAGATTGTTTAACCTAATTTCAACTGTTTTCAGGCTTATTACAATTAGAATTTGACTTCCTGCTACTGTAGTCTTACAGTACCGTTGGGTACTTCAGGATCTTGCTAATTACAGCTCTTCCTATCAATATGTTACATTTTTTTTCTTTCTGCCTTTACATATAGAACGTATATATTTGCCAGTAATCTTTCACCTTTCAATTTGAAGCAGCCTTCTTCAAGGCTTCTTTAATACATCATTCAGTCCAGTGGACAAGTGGGGTACTTCCTGCTATTCTGCCTTCCATCTGTAGATAACTGACACTTAAACCTAGGGATCAGGCACTTTCCCTTACTCCGTACCAGCTGTGTTGTCTGACTCTTCTCTGACTCTTGTGACCCATGGACTGTAGCCTGCGAGGCTTCCTCTGACATTTGGTTTTCCCGACAAAGATTGGAATGGGTTGCCATCTTCTACTCCAGCAGGGTATCTTCCTGATCCACGGTGTCTCCTTCACTGGCAAGTGGACTCTTTACCACTCACTACTGAGCCACATGGAAAGTGCATATCAGCTGTACATAAATGCATATTTGGGGCAGTTATGACTTGCCAAAATTAAATCTTCATAATTCTGTTCAAGAGAAAGAGACCAAGTCAGTGAGATGATGAGAGGGAGGAATGGTAAGTACTTTGAGGGTCTTGTTTGGTTCTCTTGTACCCCCACAAGCTGTTGAGGTTTCTTGTATGTATCTTGGTAAAAGTGCTTAGGTGTCCAAGAGGTACAGCAGTCAGGGATTCTAGTCAGTTGTATTTGTCTTTATTACCAGACAGTGTCTGGTTGGCATCATGGAATCTTCAAGGCGGAAGGAAGCTTAGAAATCCTGTGGCCCAGCCTTTAACAACAAAGGCAAACTCAGCCCGGACAATGTCATCAAGATGAATTTGGGTGTTGGCATTTAAAAAAGAAAAGTGATTGTGTCTTGATTGGTTTTGTAATGGGAGAAATTCTTGGAAGAGTTGACATTTTTTCCTCTTTCTGTTGTAACTTACACTGTCATGTCATAATCTCTTAGACATAGAGATGGGTTGGCAAGTAGGGATATCTCTGTGAAGACTGAGAGAAAAAAAGGCATGAAAAACAAACCAGAAACCCAGACGGTATGTACCAAACGCCCTGTAAAATAGTGCTTAGCATTTGGCAGTAACCAGTTAGGGCTTGGATTGTAGTGTTTCCGTTGATGTCACAGTATCAGGTGATCCTGTGTCTGCCTGAGTTCCTTTGGTGCTGCTAGTTCTGGATCTCAGGAGCTCATGCCGTTGCTGAATAGTTCTAGTTCAGTCCTTACACTGAATCAGATTTATGATGTAGCTTCCACATGTGTTTACTTTGCCAGGAATAGTGCTGGAGGTTACTCCTTTGTCTTCTCCTGGCTAAATTACTCCAGTTGCTTAAAATCTTACGGCATGACATCCAGGTCATCTTTCCCTGTTGGTTGCCTTAGTCTTTCTTAACTGATTGGTTAAGTGTGTACCTTGGAAACAAATGTAGTTGGGGTGATTGCCTGCTGGGACAGAGGAGAGATGTGGAAATGAACATGAATACCAGCAAAGACGTTATACAATTGCTACTTACTGAACACGTGCTCATTTTTAAATTTATTTTTAAGTTTTAAATCTCAGGGGAAACTAAGATTTGTGTAGGTGGTGCTCAGACAGCTTCAAAGCTTGCAGAAAGCTGCCCTGTAGTTGTGCAAAAGTTCAGATCTTGTTAGATTGTTTAACCTAATTTCAACTGTTTTCAGGCTTATTACAATTAGAATTTGACTTCCTGCTACTGTAGTCTTACAGTACCGTTGGGTACTTCAGGATCTTGCTAATTACAGCTCTTCCTATCAATATGTTACATTTTTTTTCTTTCTGCCTTTACATATAGAACGTATATATTTGCCAGTAATCTTTCACCTTTCAATTTGAAGCAGCCTTCTTCAAGGCTTCTTTAATACATCATTCAGTCCAGTGGACAAGTGGGGTACTTCCTGCTATTCTGCCTTCCATCTGTAGATAACTGACACTTAAACCTAGGGATCAGGCACTTTCCCTTACTCCGTACCAGCTGTGTTGTCTGACTCTTCTCTGACTCTTGTGACCCATGGACTGTAGCCTGCGAGGCTTCCTCTGACATTTGGTTTTCCCGACAAAGATTGGAATGGGTTGCCATCTTCTACTCCAGCAGGGTATCTTCCTGATCCACGGTGTCTCCTTCACTGGCAAGTGGACTCTTTACCACTCACTACTGAGCCACATGGAAAGTGCATATCAGCTGTACATAAATGCATATTTGGGGCAGTTATGACTTGCCAAAATTAAATCTTCATAATTCTGTTCAAGAGAAAGAGACCAAGTCAGTGAGATGATGAGAGGGAGGAATGGTGGGGGGGGGAGGTTCTACTTATCAGCTGCTGCTGCTAAGTCGCTTCAGTCGTGTCCGACTCTGTGCGACCCCATAGACGGCAGCCCACGACCCTTATCACTTCCCTGGTCGCTTTGTTTCTTCAGATTTCTGCTTGGCCCAGGCCCCATTTTCAATTTAGTAGGTCTAAGGGAAGGTGTCCAAAATTGCATTTCTAGCTGAAGCTCCAGTACTTTGGCCACCTGATGCGAAGAGCCGAGTCATTGGAAAAGACCCCCATGCTGGGAAAGATGGAAGGCAAAAGAAGGGGATGGCAGAGGATGAGATGTTTAGATGGCATCACCGACTCAATGGATGTGAATTTCAGCAAATTGCGGGAGACAGTGGAAGACAGGGGAGCCTTGTGTGCTGCAGTTCACAGGGTCGCAAAGAGTTGGACATGACTTAGTGACAGAACAACAACAAAGCAAATTCCCAAGTCGTCTTAGAAACTGAGTCAGACTCAGTTTTTGGAAATTTCTAGTTAGCTACACATGTTCCCCTGTAAGGCAGAGGAACAAGAGTCTGTTAAATGAAGGACAGAAAGTGATTTCCCTTTGCCCCATGCCTTTGCAACAAATGTTACTTGTGTTCTTACATGTGGCTTTTAAAGAATTTAAATGGTTTCTTGGAGAATTGAAATATACAGTAGTCTGATCTGTTCCAGTTTACATTGTTTCTTCTTTTTTTTTTTTACAGATAAAGCTGCAGATAAAAATTATGACTAAAGTTAGTGGAAAACAAGCTATAGGACTGTAAATTGAGAGCAATGGTCAGACAACCTGTAGAGACAAGATTTAAGGATGACCTCAAAGTTTAAATCTAAATTGGTGCCTCTGTCTACAGGCAGCCTTCCTGTGGTACCATTATAATTTTATGATCATATGGTCTAGCTCAACTTTCTTTGTGTTCACTTCTCATGTTTGTGTACCAAGAATATAAAAGAATATATTGCTAGTATAGAGGTAGTACTTGTGTGTTAGTGGTAGAATATTTGACCATGGGGACTTACCAGTGGATAAGACTCCATGCTTCCAATGCAGGGAGCCCGGGTTCAATCCCTGGTTGGTGAACTAAGATCTCTCATGCCAGATCTAAGCCCGCACACTGCACCAAAGACCCAGTGCAACCAAAATACATAATAATAAAACCAAAAAGACTGTATCATCATGACTTGAGTACTGGCTTGTGGTCCAACTTGTGGTTCTTTGTCTCACAGGTATTTCATGCACGGGGTTTGTAAGGAAGGAGATAACTGTCGCTACTCACACGACCTCTCTGACAGTCCATACGGTGTAGTGTGCAAGTATTTTCAGCGAGGGTACTGTATTTATGGAGACCGCTGCAGGTAAGAGTTTGTTTCCAATTTAGTTTTGTTCGGGGTGGATGGAGAGGTTGGGAGAAAAAACTGAGAATAAAACACGAAATTCCAACAACTTGGTAAATAATCGATTTAAAGTAGTACTGCTGTGTGGCTTGTAGGGTCTTAGTTCTCAGCCCAGGGATTGAGTGTGGGGCATGACAGTGAAAGCGCTAAGTCCTAACCACAGAACTGTCAGGGAATTCCCTGGATAGTACTTTAAAAAGTGCTCCTCCTGGTGGCTCAGAGGTTAAAGCGTCTGCCCGCAATGCGGGAGACCTGGGTTCGATTCCTGGGTCGGGAAGATCCCCTGGAGAAGGAAATGGCAACCCACTCCAGTATTCTTGCCTGGAGAATTCCATGGATGGAGGAGCCTGGTGGGCTACAGTCCACGGGGTCGCAAAGAGTCAGACGCAACTGAGCGACTTCACTTCACTTAGGAATGTTAGCACATTCTGATAGATAGATCTCTCATTTTCCGATAGATTTCTCACTTGGAAAGAATGTATTGTTACATTTACAAAATGCATTTGTAATGTAGTCCTAAGTTTAAGTAGTGCCTGAGGAGCATGTTGGGCAAACCTAGGGATAAGGAAGGTGTGGGGAAGGCGTGTTTGTTAATGGTATTTCCTCTTCAAGACCAAGAATAAGGTGCATGTTTGACCAATTGGGACTGGTTTCATTCTCTGTTAGGTTGAATTATGGAGAGAAAATGGGATCATAGGCATTTGGGACAGTGTATTAGGTTACTACTTCAGAGGGCTTGTCATTCCAACTAAACTTCCCTAAACCACCTGAGCTTGCAAGTCTAAATTATAAGCTGACATTATGGAAAATGCTTTATCAGTGTCTGGCTTCCTAGAATGGTGGAGAACTAAGAGAAGTCAGCTATTAAGTACTCTATCCTTCATTGAATTGGCACCATAGTCTTATCAAATTGTGATTCAGCAGCAGTGGGTTCTGCTAGCCTTGGGGAGAGCTAGTTTACAAAATACCTAGGAGTATTAGTTTTCTATTGATGTTAAAAGAAATTACCCTGAAATTTAGCAGCTTGAAAACAGTAAATATTTATTATCTCATGGTTGCTGGGGTCTAGAATCTGGCAGTGGCTTAGCTAGGTGAGTGGTCCTAGCTCAGGCTCTCAAGAGATTTCAGCTGGGCTGCCAGCATCTGCCCGGGGAAGGCAATGGCACCCCACCCCCGTACTCTTGCCTGGAAAATCCAATGGACGGAGTAGCCTGGTGGGCTGCCGTCTATGGGGTCACACAGAGTCGGACACGACTGAAGTGACTTAGCAGCAGCCAGCATCTGCCATCCTCTGCAAGTCTCAAATGGGGCCTGGAGCACTTTGAAGATGGTTCACTCATATATCTTAGTTCCTCTCCTGGTGGACATTTCCCGTGGGCTGCTTTAGTGGCCTCACATTAACTTGTGCCCAGAGTAAGTGATTCAGGAGAGACATCAGGGACGGGCAACAGTGTCTTCTTATGACCTAGTCTCAGAAGTCGCAGGCTGTCACTTCCACCATATTCTGTTTATTTCAAGCGAGTCACTGTACAAGGGGAAAGAAATTGGGCTATACCTGTTGAAGGGAGGACCATCACTAGAAAAGATATTTGGACAATGTCATATCCAGTTTTAGCAGAAAAGAATTTTGTCAGCTAATGGGGTTCAAATGCTTAGAGTTCAGAAGACTAAGAAATTATTGATGAGCAGGATATATTGATGTTAGGTCACCTCACGTCTTTTTTACTAGGAAATCTAGTTGAGAGAAAAAAGAAAAGATTCTTTCCATGTGGTCCGTCATTTTGCCCTCTGCTAAATTTTTGCAGTTTTGCTGGAGGGGAATAAAATGCTACAGTGACACTCCCGCAAAGAAAAAAAACTAAAACTAAGTAACCCAGATATGTCTTTTGTGACTAGACAGTCAGTTCAGAGACCTTATCAACTATAGAGAGAGAGGAGTTGAACATGGGTGAGAATGGAGATGGACTCTGAGGTACTGAGCAGAGAGAGAGAGTTATAGACTGTGGATGAGTATGGCTGGTAACAGATGAACCTCTTATTTCAGAAGACGTACCCCTCCGATTGGACCGTACACCTGAATGTTTGGGAAATACGGTTAAACTGAAGAAATCCGAGCTAAATCCTAGACTCTCTTTTGTTAAATCAGCTTATTTTTCAGGGACTTCTGCCAGCCCCAACAGCATTCTGGATTCTCCTTGGGACAACAGTATAGAAGCCCATCTTCTGCATAACCCTGTATTTAGAGTGGACTTCCTCATGGAAGACAATTGTAGTTTTCTTTTTAGTAAGGGTATACAGCTCTCCTTTAGGGAGAATGATCCTGATTTGAGCTGGCTTTAGAGCTCTTACGATAAAGTAAAAGGAATTAGAGAAACCTATATCCTGACAGTCTGCCTGAGAGGAAAGTTTGGTAACAATTGTTTGGCTGATACAGGTATTATTAAGAGCTTGATTATAGAGTAGCTAAGGAAGGAGTCTTACGGGCTTCTTCCAAGACTGTTTCCTTGTTAAAATTGACTTGGGGGATTAAGCCTACTTTTCACTCTCACTATGTAGGGTTTGTTTTTTTTTTGAGAAACATAACATTTTAATAAATTAAATAAACACTCTAGTACATGCAAGGTAAAAACTTGATATTGGAGGTGGGGGAAATATCTCTTATGTAGGGATCTTGTTATACAACCTGACCAGTGTCCAGGGATTTCAAATAATTTAACTCCTCATAAAGGCAGTAGTTTATAAATGAAAGATGATACCCTAGTTCCAGCAGTTCAGAAGTGTTGCTGTATTCGTCTTGCATGACGGGGCCCTGTTATTTAGTGAGGCCAGTTCTCTGTTGCTCAGGACTGTCGTCCAAGATCTAGCATCCTTGTTGTTCAGTCTCAGTCATGTCCGACTCTGTGACCCCATGAACTGCAGCACACCAGACCTCCCTGTCCTTTGCCATCTTCTGGAGCTTGCTCGATTTCATGTCCATAGAGTTAGTGATGCTGTCCAACTATCTCATCCTCTGCCACCCCCTTCTGTTGCCTTCCATCTTTCCCAGCATCAGGGTCTTTTCCAATGAGTTGGCTGTTCACATCAGGCGGCCAAAGTATTGGATTTGAGCATCAGTCCTTCCAATCACGGTTGGTTTCCTTTAGCTTCCTTAGTGAGTGCCCCAGAACTCCGAGTGATTGTTTCTAAATACCCACTTGGGAAGCGGACAGGACTGCCTTCTTTGACAACTGTGGTTATGGTAGATCTTGTTTCCTGTGGAGGGTTTTTTTTTGTTTGTTTTGACTGCACAGCGTGTGAGATCTTAGGTTCCCTACCAAGGATTGAACCCTTGCTCCCTGCAGTGGAAGCGTGGAGTCCTAACCATTGGACTGCCAGGGAATTCCCCTTTGGAGGAGTTTTCACTGTAGACCTACTGAATCCTACACATTAAAAGCTTAAAAGGCAGATATCAAACCTCACAAGGGTGGGTGGTGGTCGTTGCAAGCCAACAAGATGAAGAAGTGTTGTTCTTTTGTGTAGAAGAAAAATTAAACTTCCTTCGCTGGAAACTATCAGAGTACTCGTTGAAACATATGAAAGGAAAAAACAATATTGGTTTCAGTGTTGTCTCAGCATTAATCCCCCATTCAACACTTTGGCTAAAAAGAATCAGCGATTCTGTGATAATTCATTAAAGAATTAATCTAATAGCTTTAACAAAGCCACTATCATGACTGTGAATCCAGTAGATATGATTAGCCAGGGCTGGCAGACTTTCAGTATGGGGCCGGAGAGTTAATATTTTTAGCTAAGCAGCCCATATGGTCTCTTGTAGCACAAAAATAACCCTAGATAATACATAAGCTAATAGTGTGGCTAGGTTCCAATGAAACTTTTATTTTGGGACACTGAAATTTAATTTCATGTCATGAAATGATCTTTTTTTCCAACAGTTAAAAATGCCAAAACCATTCCTAACTCCAGTTGGGTTTGACCTGAGGCCTGTAGTTGGCCAGTTCCTATTGTAAGAAGAGCTCTCTGCTTCACTAAACCATTAGCTTTTAGCAAATTCCTTTCAGAATAGGAGTCTTGCTTTTTCTTTCTTAATTTATTAGTTCTTTTCTTGTGCTCTGTCTTTCATGGTGCTTATTTACAAATTTTTACTTCAGAAGTATATTTTATACAGATCTATTCTGCACTGTTTACAAATGTGAACATTCTTGCTAATATTCTATGCTATCAAAAATATTATACCTTGTTGATTCCTTGATAAACTTACCTTAAAACCAAAATGCACTCCTTTCAAAAAACTTTATAGTGGGACTTGCTAGTCGTCCAGCGTCCAAGACTTTGCACTCCCAATGCAGGGAGCACCTGGGTCTGTCCCTGGTTAGGGAACTAGCTCCCACATGCTGCAGCTGAGACCCAGCTCAGCCAAATAAATATTTTTAAAAACCCAACTTTGTCATATTTGCAATTTGATAGATGGTGATGAGCATTCTAATTGTTTTTAAAGTAGATATTTGAGTCATTTACTCTGAAATTCTTCAGACGAGTATGGCAAAGGAGAAAGAACAGAAACTAAAATACAGGCATTGAAACTAGTTCTTAGACCCTTTCACATCTTGACATTTAGTTTTACTTAATCCTTTAAATGCTTTTGAACTGTGGTATTGGAGAAGACTTTTGAGAGTCCCTTGGACTGCAAGGAGATCCAACCAGTCCATTCTGAAGGAGATCAGCTCTGGGTGTTGTTTGGAAGAAATGATGCTAAAGCTGAAACTCCAGCACTTTGGCCACCTCATGCAAAGAGCTGACTCATTGGAAAAGACTCTGATGCTGGGAGGGATTGGGGGCAGGAGGAGAAGGGGACGACCGAGGATGAGATGGCTGGATGGCATCACGGACTCGATGGACGTGTGTCTGAGTGAACTCCGGGAGTTGGTGATGAACAGGGAGGCCTGGCGTGCTGCCATTCATGGGGTCGCAAAGAGTCAGACTGAGTGACTGAACTGAATCCTTTAAAACTTCCTCAAAGCCCTGAAGACTGTCTTCATTGGTGAAGCTGGCATCTTAATTCCAAAACCTGGGTTCTTTTCTAAGGTTCCCCAAAGCTCTAAAATCTCAGAGCAATGCTGTTCAGTAGAACTTTGTATGATAGCATGAATGCTTTCTATCTGCTGCCCAAAAAAGAAACTGCTAGCTACATATGACTACTGAACACTTGCAAATGTAGCTAGTCCAAGGACCAAGGAACTGAGTCTTGAATGTAAGTGTAAATAATTAGGTACAGCTAATGGCTGCTCTGTTTTACACGGCAGCTTTGGAGTCACATTAGAGCTAGAACGCTGCTTAACATGTCATTTCTAATATATTTTTGATGATGAAGTGAGACTGTCCAAGTGAAAAAGCGTATTCATGATATTTAGCTTGCATAATTCCAGCCTTGAGTAAATGCACTGGGTTTTTGTGGCTGATACCAGGATACTCACAGTAGGTTACCTAATGCTTAAGAGTTGAAATAGGAGGGTTTGAGATAACATAATGATTAAAAACCAGCTCAGCAAATGTTTGCCATGTTAAAGAGCAGTCTTTAGTTAGAATGTTTTATCTTTTAGATGTTAAACATAGACACTTGTAACACAGATGACCCATGGTTAGTATTGCCAGTGAGTTAATTAATTTCAAGAACCGCTAGTAAATATACATTATAACGGCTTATGGATTGGGTTAGCCAAAAAGTTGGTTCAGGTTTTTCTGTAAGATGTTATGGAAAAACCGAGATGAACTTGGCCAACCTAGTAGAAAGTTCATCATTAATTTCTTGTGTCTGAGTGAATTTCACAGCCTAAAATATTCTAAGAATTGCGAGGATTTTCTCAGGCAGCAAGGTGCTTCTTGAGGGAAATTAGTTTTTTTCTGAATTTGGAGATGAGGTTCAATAATAATTTTACAGATGACAAGGAATCAGGAAATGCACAGGGTAAGAGTTCAGAAAAGTAGGTAAGTGGATGTATATAGGAGAAAAGGAAATACACATTGTATATTTTATAAATCCTGTTTCTCTCTTTTAATATTGGGAGCATTTTAATTTATGGATTGTTAAAATGGCCCACATTTTTACTTGTTGGATTTGAGTGTCAGCCTTGCTTTGCTTAATCAGTCAGTTTTGGCTGCATAGTCTTTTTTTTAGCAGAGCTGCCATGGTAACGATAAATTGTCAATTCCTGAAACTCTTAATGAGAGTGGAATTTGAGGGATAATAGATGGTCTACAGCAGGGGTGGGGGAACTATGGTTTGTAGAAGAGTATATGTGACTGGGTGCTGTTTTTGTAAAGTTTTATTGGAACACAGTCATGCACAGCTCTTTAGATAATGCCATGGCTGCTTTGGAACTACAGTTACAGACTGTGTCATTGGTGGTTTGACCTGCAGAGCCCTGAATCTGTATGGCCTTGCTACTCAAACTGGTCCGTGGACGAGTGGCATTAGCATTGTGTGGGGACTTGTCAGAGACATGCAAAATTAGGGGCTATACTCCAGACTCAGAAATTAAGTATCTGCCTTTTAACAATTTCCCACATGATTCACAGGCACAGTAATTTGAAAAGAACCCAAGGACAGGATTGGGAATGTATATTCCATCTAGAGGCTTCTGGTTAGACAGTGATGGCTGACTTTGTAAATTTTCTTTTCTTTTTAAGATATGAACATAGCAAGCCACTGAAACAGGAAGAAGCAACCGCTACAGATCTAACTGCAAAGCCATCCCTTGCTGCCTCCTCGAGTCTCTCATCAGTTGGACCGACTATTGATATGAATATGGGTGAAGCTGAATCAAGAAATTCAAACTTTGCAACTGTAGGAGCCGGTTCAGAAGACTGGGTGAATGCCATCGAGTTTGTTCCGGGGCAGCCCTACTGTGGCCGGAGTGAGTATCTTTGAATTAAAAAAACGTTAGAAGGCTGGAGAGTGTCTTATTAGTTAGCTGAATTTTCACAACTTTCCTGCTTCAAATTTTCATATTTAGCCAGCCTAGTCTTAATATTCTTAAATTAGGTCACCTTAAAAAAAAACAAAACAGATGGAGCAAAAGAAATTCTTGACTTTCAATAGTAACGAATGTAGAATGTTTTGAAAAATGGACCTTTATCTCCTTTAATCAGTACAGTTGAAATACATTCAAAAACTTTTTATTTTAAACAAGGCTAATCTTGAAAATATTAGTAGCAAAAGACATTCATTTCTTTCAAGAGTGGGGGATTAGTTTCAATAGATTATTTTGGAGTTTCTCTTAAGTTCTTTTTATCTTTAGCGAGACTAGTTCATGTATCTGCCTTAACCGTTTTGGACCTTTACCACCCTCTTAAACATTTTTCAGCTGCCCCTTCCTCCGCTGAAGCCCCCCTGCAGGGCTCAGTGACCAAGGAAGACGCGGAGAAGGAGCAAAGTGCAGTGGAGGCCAAGAAGCAGCTCTGCCCGTATGCTGCAGTGGGGGAGTGCCGCTACGGGGAGAACTGTGCCTATCTGCATGGAGACGCATGTGACATGTGCGGGCTGCAGGTCCTCCATCCCGTGGATGCCGCCCAGAGGTCACAGCATATAAAAGTGAGTTGGAAGGAAGCACGCACTCATACAGGTGTGAGAGCTGTCTTTGCCCTTTCGCAGCATTGTCAGCTCATGTCAAAGAGACATTGGGTGAATCAAATGGTTCTCTTTAAATAGGAGTGTTTACCTTCCTGGCATTCTTGACTGTTTTATCAGGAATTAGGCTTTTAGAACCTCAGATTATGGGCTTTTTTTTTTTCTCCCCCGCTTTTCTTTCCTTTTTTTAAAACAATAGCTTTTCTGAAATTCAAGTTCCATACAGCCTACTCTTCTAAAATGCATATTTCATTGGTTTTTAATATGGTTGCATAGTTGTTCAACCATGATAACTATTCTCTAATTTAGGACATTTTCATTCTCCCCAGAAAAGAGACTTAATACTCACTCATTAACTCCTTTAGTCTCCATTCTACCCTTCCTCCAGCTCCAGGCAACAACTCATTTACTTTCTGTCTCCATGGATTTTTTTGTTAGTTTTGGGGATTTCCTATGAATGGAATCATATGTGGCCTTTTGTGACTGGCTAAAACAGTAGCATAATGTTTTCAGGATTTGTTCATTAAATTTTAGTGTGTATCAGTTAATCCTTTTCTTGGCTACATAATAATCCTCTGGATGGCTGTGTGACATTTTGTTTTTCCATTTGGGTTGTTTCACCTTTTGCCCATTAAGAATTATCCCCTGAACACTCATGTATAAAGTTTTATGGACATACATTTTAATTACCTTAAAATAAGGTTGCTAGGTCATACGGTAACTCTGTGCTTAATATTTTGAGCAACTTTTCCCCAGTGACTGTACCATTTTACATTCTCATTAGTAGTGTATGACAGTTTCAGACTATGGTTTTAAGCCCATTTGTATCTGTGAGTATACTGTATTGCAAACCTGATTAGAGGAAGTTTTGCTTTTAATCATAATCATTTCTGTTTAATAAAAATAAATTTGGTTGTGAGGGTGGGGGTGAACCATGGTATAATAACTAGCATGTTTTTAATAGAACAAAATATGTGTAGGATAATGTGTCAATTATACCTCATTTAAAATAAAAAGTATGTGATGTCCACACAGAAACGTGTATGTGAGTGTTCATAGCATTATTCATAATGGCTCCAAAGTGGAGACAACCAAAGTATCCATCATCTGATCAATGGAAAAACTAACTGGTCTCTGCGTATGATGGAGCGTTAGCCAGCAATAAAAAGAAACGAAGGTCGTATGTTCTACAACATAGATAACCTTGAAAATGTAGTCAAGTGAGCAAAACCAGTCACAGACAACCACATAGTTTTTGTGAAATGCCCTTAATAAGCATATCCACAGATTTGTCGTTGCCTGGAACTGAGGGTGTTGAGGGGAAATGACCACTGTGGATTTGGAGTTTCTCTGGGGTAATGAAAATGTCCGGAGACAGACTGAGGTGATGTTTGTATAACTCTGCATGTACTGAAAACCATTTCTTTGTACACTTTGAGTGAATGCATTATATGGTATGAAATTATATATCTCAATACTGCTTTATTTTGGATGTGAAACGTACATGCCTGGCACATAATTGTCACCTAATAAATGTTCATTTCCTTCATTCTTATTTTCTGGCAGGTGGCAACTTAGAGTCTTAATCCTAATTACATTTTCCATCTAGAAACGAGTACACTAACAAACAGTAAGAAAAACAGCCTGTAATGTGGGTGGCTGCCAGGGTTGAGTTGCAAGATAGAGAAAAGTAGGTAATTCTTTAGGTCTTGAGTTGAGTCCTTAGAGTTTGACTCGACAGTGTTGTGAAGTCCCTGGGTGTCCGCACACCTGTACCGCCTGGTTAAACAAAGCTGGTTCTGGTGTCATATTGGGAACAGCTCTCTTTTCAGTTGGCTGTTGGACTCTGAACAGGCCTTCTTAGTGGTCTGTCGTGATCCCACGCCCTGACTGCTCCCCTCTGTCCACTCTCTAGTCCTGCATCGAGGCCCACGAGAAGGACATGGAGCTCTCGTTCGCGGTGCAGCGCAGCAAGGACATGGTGTGTGGCATCTGCATGGAGGTGGTCTACGAGAAAGCCAACCCCAGCGAGCGCCGCTTCGGGATCCTCTCCAACTGCAACCACACCTACTGTCTCAAGTGTATTCGCAAGTGGAGGAGTGCTAAGCAATTTGAGAGCAAGATCATAAAGTGAGACTCCTCCCCAATCTTCGTTTGTGCTTTCTATTTTGGGGAAGAATTTAGTATCTTGTGCCAACTTTCAGCCAGATGGACCGCATTTAAATGCATGCATTTTATCTCGAAACTGGGGTACTCTTCTAATTGGGAGTTCTTTGTATTTCAGCTATCTTCTAGATTAGTTGGTATATCTACTTTTATTTGAACGAGGAAAACCCTATGTATCAGTTAGTAGAATCTTCGTGCTTTTTTCTGAGGAGATTGTGTTTAATGGTTTAGCCAGTTTAGGCTCAGAGAAGAAGCGTATCTAGCTCTGAATGTATGTTTCCTGGCATTTTACATTTTCCACTTTCCTATTCCATCCATTAAGCTAGCCAATAATCCACCATCCTTTAAAAATTGTTCTCATAACTGAACAAAAACTACATAATCTAAACAGAGCAAAGTTACAAGAAATAAATTTATTTAAACGAAAGAAAAAGGAGTCTGTGTGAAATGTCTTCTTTTTGTTGTTGTTTTTTTTAACCTAAAGTTATTTTTTTTAATGAACTGGCTAGCCATTGAGTTGAACTTAGAGAAAAAGGAAATGGTCAGTGGTGTGGGACCCTTGCAGGAAGTGCCCGTCTGCCTCTCCGTTAAGTCTTTGTCTGGAGGTGACACACCGGGTGTGCCCTTGAAGGAGAGAGGGCCTTCAAAGGGGGATTTGCGCTGCAGCCTCTTCATTGTTTCCCAGGTCCTGCCCAGAATGCCGGATCACATCTAACTTTGTCATTCCAAGTGAGTACTGGGTGGAGGAGAAAGAAGAGAAGCAGAGACTCATTCAGAAATACAAGGAGGCAATGAGGTATGAGCACTGCAGCCTTTTCTCAAGCTAAGATCCCAGCGTGTCGCTTGGGCTCACTTTGAAAAGAAACAGTGCTGCATTATACACTCCTACCTCCTTCCTGCCCTTTCTTTGACTTCCCAGTACGGTGTGTCACCCCTGATGGCGCTTACCCGGTGTGTATCTTGCTGTAACACAGTCGCTGGGGGCACGCCCAGGGGCTGTGTTCTAACGAAGCCTGCACTGCTGGTGTGGCTAACGCCCCAGGAACGGGGTCTGCCTTGTCCCGAGTCTGTGTCATGGTTGTCCTGTATTCTCGTGTGTGGGCCTTCTCGAAGTTTCTTTCTCTGCTGGATCTGCGATTCTAGGGCTGTTAAACGGCTCGACTTGAACAGTGTCTGGTTCCAGTCAGTGCTTTCATGCGATAGCGCACACGTTTAAGAACACACCTCGGGGAGGGCTGTTAACAGACGCACTGGTTCTATTCTCTCCCCGTTTTAAAGAAACCCTGGATGATAGTCGAATACAGACCTGAAATCCACCGTGAGTAAGGGTTGCGCTGTTTTCCTTTCCAGCAACAAGGCGTGCAGGTATTTTGATGAAGGCCGTGGGAGCTGCCCATTTGGAGGGAACTGTTTTTACAAGCATGCGTACCCTGATGGCCGTAGAGAGGAGCCACAGAGACAGAAAGTGGGAACATCAAGCAGATGCCGGGTAACTCTCACTGTTCTTTCAAAGGAGGGGAAATACCACACGCTGAGCCTGAGGCCCGCACAGATAGGGGCAGGGGACGGTGAAGGCCCAGGTAGGAGCCAGAGCCTAGAGGATTGAAGGAGACCCACCTCGGCAAACCGGGAGGGCTGTGAGAGGAAAAGCTAGAACGCGTAAGGCTCTAGGCTAGACGGTGTGCCGAGTAACCAGCGGGGAGGCGTTGGTAAAAGTGGAAACCCTAAATCAGAAGTCTTGGTTCGTCATGCCCTCTGTGCTGGACGTTTTGCCTTAGAAACCGCAGCCTAGAAGACGCTGCCCGCAGTGCCACCCCTATCACGGCCTTGTTTCTTACAGGCCCAACGAAGGGACCACTTCTGGGAGCTCATCGAGGAGCGAGAGAGCAGCAACCCTTTTGACGACGAAGAGGAGGTTGTCGCCTTTGAGCTGGGCGAGATGTTGCTTATGCTCTTGGCTGCAGGTGGGGACGACGACCTGACAGACTCTGAAGACGAGTGGGACTTGTTTCACGACGAGCTGGAAGACTTTTATGACTTGGATCTATAGCAGCGGCGGGGCGCGTGGACTGGCCTGCCGAGCCTCGGGCGGCAGCGGGCCTCGGGGCGGCGGCCGCGCCCGGGCCGCTCTCCCCGGCAGGCCTCTCAACTCCAGGTGCTGTCGTAATCATTTTTACCCAGGGCCTGTCTTCTCAACCCCTCACCTTTCCCCGAGGAGTATGTTGTTTTCTCTGTTTGAAAAAGTTACAAAAATAAATCTGGAAGTTAGTTTTTTTGTAACATGAATTTAACTGTCAGACAGTTAGTGTAGGTTTGTCGCGCCACGGTTTTCCACCAGATCCACACAGTTGGAGGGGAGCGTACCTGGATTTCCAGGACTCATTTTGGAGGACCCCGGGTTCAGAAGTATCAGCACTGGCCCCTGCTTTGGAGGTCCAGGCAGTGGGGTGATGGGTGAAGGAACTGAACTGTAGCAAGTAGCCGCCTTCTGCTCTAGACTCGGGAGGTGGGTACTTGGTTTCTGGTGAAATCTGCACATCTGTGTTTTCCCGTCTGGTCTCTGTCCTGTCACCCCTGCCCTGTGCACCCGTCCTGTGGTTTTGGTCTCTTTGTTTCATTGCACACAAGTGATAATACTACTGGGTAACCAGAACCAGGTGTGAATGTATTTGAGATTTTCACCGTCTTTAGCGTGATAGAAAAACTGTGAAAGAACACATATAAGATGGGAGTGGAAGAAAATAATGCAGAGTTGGAAGCTGACTCCCCAAGGCTGAGGGACTTGGGATATGNCCAGAACCAGGTGTGAATGTATTTGAGATTTTCACCGTCTTTAGCGTGATAGAAAAACTGTGAAAGAACACATATAAGATGGGAGTGGAAGAAAATAATGCAGAGTTGGAAGCTGACTCCCCAAGGCTGAGGGACTTGGGATATGTGAGTGTGTGTGCGTGACAAGCTTCCCATCCCTGCATAGACACAGTGTTTGTAGCCTTAGCGAAAAAACTCGGTTTAGTGGTTTCAGCCTCGTGTGGCAAATGGATCTTAAAAGACAAAGCAGTTTATTGGTAGCTGTTAATAGAGCAGTGCTAGCTCTGTCTGTATAAATAGAGAAATGGGTTTAGCCACAGAAGTGCCAACTATCTGGTTATCCCATGTATTAACACAACCTAGGGCTTGGGTCCAGGGTTGTGTTTAATGTTGTATGATCTCCTAGACTTCTCAGTCCAGGCACTTTGACAAACTTTGGTCCTCATTTGAGGCGTTTTTTGTCAGGTTTTTGTGTTCCTTTTTTGTGGGTATTTGCCTCATTCCATCCCCAAGCTTTGCAGCTAGACAGTGAGATTCAAAACTACGTTCTAAGGCATTTCCTGTAATGGAGTCATTGGTTGACAGTATAGTAAGTCAGGCTTTTCCACTAAAAGGGGAAACAGAGGGTGGTAATCCAGAAGATAAGCTAATGTTAAATTGTTAGAAGAATTCCTTGATCGGAAATTTTAGCTTTGTGTTTTGTTGCTCTTTCCTGAAAATAACTTGGAGGTGCCCCGGATGTGTCCATCCACTGCTCTGATGCCTCGGATATCACTCGTTCTTTTCACGTAAAGAAAAAAAAGATAAAAACGGTAATTGTTGCAGAGGTCTCTGTATTTTGCAGCTGCCCTTTTGTAAGATGCACTTTTCCCAAATAAAACAATTTTAAAACCCAAAAAAAAAAAAATATCCAACTGATACTCCTTAAACTTACTAAGGTCATGAGAAACAAAGTCTGACAATCTGTTATAGCCAACATAAGGAGACAAGACATATGTAGTGTGATATCTTAAAAGAGGTCCTGGAACAGAGAAGGACATTACATAAAATCTAAGAAAATCTGAATGGACTTTAACTAATAATAACGTATCAATATTTGTTTCTTAATTGTAACAAATGTTCAGTGTTAATGTAGAACATTAATAATAAGGAATCCTGGGTGCTGGCTATACAGGAACATTGTATTATCTTCTCAATTGTTTGGAAATCCAAAATAGCTTAAAAATGAAGTCTAATGGGATAGTTAGGGAGTTTGGTATGGACATGTACACACTGCTATATTTAAAATGGATAACCAACAAAGACCTACTGTATAGCACACACAAAAAATAAAGCTAATACTCTGGGAAAAATGCAATCTAATGGAGGTGGGGAATAAATGGGAAATCTCTGTACCTTCTGAATCTTGCTGTGAATCTAAAACTGCTCCAAAAAATGTTCTCTATTAATTTTTTAAAGTCAAGTCAATCAAAAGAAATTAACTCAAGACCACAAATGAGTCTTCCCCATGGAAATGTATATGAGGTGCCTAGGGTTTCTGAAGGCAGTAAGTGATAGTAGTTATCCTTAAGGAGCTTCCAATAAAACAGGAGAAACATGGTAAATACAATATAAGGCAGATTATGACAAGTTCTGGGTTTCCACATGTTGGAGAGAGAATAAGAGAGTAGTTTGACATAGACTGGATTTCAAAATATCTCTAGCTGAGGGGACAGTCCCAAGATGGTGGAGGAATAGGAGGGGAAGACCACTTTCTCCCCTACAAATTCATCAAAGATCATTTGAATGTTGAGCAACTTCCACAAAAACAACCACTGAACATTGGCTGAGGACACCAGGCACCCAGAAAGGCAGCTTGATTTCTTCAAAAGGAGGGATTTGATCACTGGCTCTATTGATCTCTCCCCTTTGACTCTCTTTTTTCTCCTCCAGGTCACCCCTATCTTCTTCCCTCTTCTCTTCTCTACATAACTCTGTGAATCTCTCTGGGTGTACCCGGCTGTGAAGAAGTGTTTCACCAGTAGCCTCAGGGTTTTATCTTCTGTACTGTATGGATGGATAAGTTTGAGCCTACTGTAAAATAAGGACCAAAAGCCAGAGGCAGGAGGCTTAACTCCAGAACTTTAGAACATCAGAGAATTCCTGACTCCCAGGGACATTAACTGATGAGAGCACACCCAAAAGTCTCCATACCAATACTGAAACCAAGCTCCACCCGAACGCCAACAAGTTCCAGTGCAAGACACACCACACTGATTCTACAGAAAAATAGGAACACAACAATGAACATTAAAAGAAGGGCTGCCAAAAGCCATGCCAAACCTATCAACATCACAAAACTCACTACTGGACATTTCATTGCATTCCAGAGAGAAGAAATCCAGCTCCATCCACCAGAACACAGATACAAGCTCCTCCAAACAGGAAATCTTGACAGGCCACTGCTTCAACCCTATTCACAGAGAACAGACTCCACAATTAAGAGGAACCAGACGCTTCCAGGCTTCAGAAAGGGCACCCCAAACAAAGCTTTCTAAACAAAAGAAATCTAAACAAAATGAAAAAGTAAAGAAATATTCAGCAGGTGAAGGAACAGGATAAAAACCCACCAAACCAAACAAAAGAGGAGGTGATAGTGAGTCTACCTGAAAAAGAATTCAGAATAATGATAGTAAAGATGATCCAATATCTTGAAAATAAATATGGAATTACATAGGCTAGAGACAAGGATTGAGCAGATGCAAGAAATGTTTAACAAGGACCTAGAAGAAATAAAGAAAAGGCAATCAATAATGAACAATACAATAACTGAAATGAAAAATGCTCTGGAGGGAACCAACAGTAGAATAACAGAGGCAGAAGAGAGGATAAGTGAGGTGAAAGATAGAACGGTGGAAATAAATGAAGCAGAGAGCAAAAAAAGAAAAAAAAATTAAAAGCAAAGAGGACAAACCTCAGAGACCTCTGGGAAAATGTTAAACATCACAACATTTGAATCATCGGTAGGTGTCCTAGAAGAAGACAAAAAGAAAGGGCATGATAAAATCCTTAAAGATGTACTCGTCAAAAACTTCCCTAAAATGGGGAAAGAAATAGCCACTCAATTCCAAGAAACACAGAGAGTCCCAAATGGGATAAACCCAAGATGAAACACCCCAAGACACATACTAATGAAACGAACAAAGATCAAACACAAACAACAAATATTAAAAGCAGCAAGGGAAAAGCAACAAATAACACAGAAGCGGATCCCCATAAGGATAATAGCTGATCTTTCAATAGAAACTCTTCAGGCCAGAAGAGAATGGCAGAATACACTTAAAGTGATAAAAGAGAAAACCTACAATGAAGATTACTCTACCCAGCATGGATTTCACTCAGATATGAAGGAGAAATGAAAAGCTTTACAGACAAACAAAAGCTGAGAGAATTCAGCACCACCAAACCAGCTCTTCAACAAATGCTAAATGATCTCTAGACAGAAACATGGAAAAGATAAAAATGAACCCAAAACAAAAAAGTAAATGGTAACAGGCTTATCAGTTCAGTTCAGTAACTCAGACATTTCTGACTCTTTGCAACACCATGAATTTTAGCAAGCCAGGCCTCCTTGTCCATCAACAACTCCAGGAGTTTACTCAAACTTATGTCCATTGAATTGGTGATGCCGTCCAACCATCTCATCCTTTGTTGTCTCTTCCTCCCTCCTTCAATCTTTCCAAGCATCACTTATCAATAATTACCTCAAATGTAAATGGGTTAAATGCTAAAACCAAAAGATGAAGACTTGCTGAATGGATACAAAAACAAGGCCCCTATATGTGCTGTCTACAAGAGACCCACTTCAAATCTAGGGTCACATACAGACTGAAAGTGTGTGTTAGTCACTCAGTCGTGTCTGACTCACTGTGACCTCACAGACTGTAGCCTGCCAGGCTTCTCCATCCATGGAATTCTCCAAGCAAGAGTGCTGGACTGGATTGTCATTCTCTTCTCCAGAGGAACTTCCCAACCAAGGGATCAAACCCTGGCCTCCAGCCTCACAAGCAGACTTTTTACCATTTGAGCTACAAGGAAGTCCTAGCCTGAAAGTGAGGGGTTGGAAAAAAGATATTTCATGCAAATAGAGACCAAAAGAAAGCAGTAGTAGCAATACTCACATCAGATAAACTAGACTTTGAAATAAAGGCCATGATAAGAGACAAAGAAGGACACTACATAATGATCAAAGGATCAATCTGAGAATTATAAATATATATGCACCCAACATAGGAGCGTCTAAATACATAAAGTGAATGCTAACAAGCATGAAAGGGAAATTAACAGTAACAATAATAGTGGGGGACTTTAATACTCCACTGATACCTATGAATAGATGAACCAAACAGAAAATTAGAAAGAAAACATAAGCTTTAAATGATACAATGAACCAGTTAGACCTAATTGATATCTATAGGATATTTCACCAAAAAACAACGGATTTCACCTTTTTCTCAAGTGCACACAGAACATTCTCCAGGATCGATCATGTCCTGGGCCGTAAATCTAGCCTTGGCAAATTAAAGGAAATTGAAATCATTTCAAGCATCTTTTTTGATCACAATGCGGTAAGATTAGATGTCAACTACAGGGGGAAAATATTAAAAATACAAACATGTGGAGGCTAGACAACACCTTTCTAACTAACAAAAAGATCATGGAAGAAGTCACAAAGAAAATCAAAGTATGCATAGAAACAAATGAAAATGAAAACACAACAACCCAAGACCTATGGGATTCAGTAAAAGCAGTGCTAAGAGGAACATTCACAGCAATACAAATTTATCCCAAGAAACAAGAGAAACATCAAATAAACAACCTAACTTTACACTTAAAGCAACATGAAAAAAAGAAAAGAAGAACCCCAAAGTTAGTAGAAGGAAAGAAATCATAAAAATCTGAGCAGAAATACATGAAAAAGAAACGAAAGAAACTATAGCAGACATCAACAAAATTAAGTCTGGTTCTTAGAGAAAATAAATAAAATAGACAAACCGTTAGCCAGACTCATCAAGCAAAAAGAGGGGAAAGAATCAAATCAATAAAATTAGAAATGAAAATGGAGACACCTCAACACAGAAATACAAAAGATCATAAGAGACTACTATGAGCAGTTATATACCAATAAAATGGACAACTTGGATGAAATGTAAAAATTCTTAGAAAAGCATAAGCTTCCAAAATTGAACCAGGAAGAAATATAAAATTTTAACAGACCCATCACAAACATGGAAATTGAAACTGTACTCAAAAATCTTCCAACGACAAACAAAATCCCAGGACCAGATGGCTTCACAGGTGAATTCTATCAAAAATTTAGAGAAGAGTGAATACCTATCACACTCAAACTCCTTTACAAAATTGATGAGGAATGCAAACTCCAAAACTCATTCTATGAAGCCAACATCACCCTAATAACAAAACCAGACAAAGATGCCCCCCAAAAAGAAAACTATAAGCCAATATCACTGATGAACATAGATGCACAAATCCTCAACAAAATCCTAGCAGACCAAATCCAACAACATATTAAAAAGATCATACATCATGACGAAGTTGGCTTTATCCCAAGGATGCAAGGATTCTTCAATATTCACAAATCAATAAATACTATACATCATATTAATGAATTGAAGTATAAAAACCATATGATTATCTCAATAGATCCAGAGAAAACCTCTGACAAAACTCAACACCCATTTATGATCAAAACTCTCCAAAAAGGAAGCATAGAAGGAACATATCTCAACATAATAAAAGCTATATATGACAAACCAACAGCAAACATTATCCTCAATGGCAAAAAATTGAAAACATTTCCTCTAAAATCAGGAACAAGACAAGGCTACCCACACTCACCACTACTATTCAACATGGTTTTGGATGTCCTAGCCAGAGCAATCAGAGAAGAAAAAGAAATAAAAGGAATCCAGATTGTAAAAGAAGAAATAAAACTTTTGCTGTTTGCAGATTACATGCTCCTCTACATAGAAAATCTTTAAATCCACCAGATAATTACTGGAGCTAATCAATGAATATGGTAAAGTTGTGGGATATAAAGTTAATACACAGAAATCTTTTGCATTCCTATACATGAAAATTGAAAAAAGAAAAGAAACATTAAGGAAACAGTAAAATTCACCATTGCAACAAAAAGAATAAATTACTTAGGAATAAATTTTCCTAAATAAACAAAAGACATATATAGAAAACTATAAGACACTGATGAAAAAAATTAAAGATGACACAAATAGATGGAGAAATATACCATGTTTTTTGATTGGAATAATCAATACAGTGAAGATGAGTATACTACCCAAAGCAATCCATATATTCAAAGCAATCTGTATCAAGCCAACAGTGGCATTTTTCACAGAACTAGAGCAAATAATTTCATAATTTGTATGGAAATACAAAAAAACTTCAAATAGCCTAAGCAATCTTGAGAAAGAAGAAAGGAACTGGAGGAATCATCCTGCCTGACTTCAGACTATATTACAAAAACACAGTCATCAGGACAGTATGGTACTGGCACAAAGACAGAAATATAGATCAATGGAACAAAATAGAAAGTCCAGAGATAAATCCATGCACTTTACCTTTGACAAAGGAGGCAAAAATACACAATGGAGAAAAAACAATCTCTTCAACAAGTGGTGCTGGGGAAACTGGTCAACCATTTGTAAAAGAATGAAACTAGAACACTTTTTAATACCACACACACAAATAAACTCAAAATGGATTAAAGATCTAAATATAAGACCAAAAACTATAAAACTGCTAGAGGAAAACATAGGCAAAACACTCTCTAACATAAATCACAGCAAGATCCTCTATGACCCACCTCCCAGAGTAATGGAAATAAAAGCAAAAATAAACAAATGGGACCTAATTAAATTTAAAAGTTTTTGCACAACGATGGAAGCTATAAGCAAGTGGAAAAGGGAGGTTTCAGAATGGGAGAAAATAATAGCAAATGAAACAACTGACAAAGAATTATTTTCCAAAATATACAAGCAGCTCATGCAGCTCAATACCAGAAAAATGAACAACCCAATCAAAAAGTGGGTCAAAGAACTAAACAGAAGTCTCTCCAAAGAAGACATACAGATGGCTACTAAACACATGAAAAGATGCTCAACATCACTCATTATCAGATTGACCCACCTCCCAGAGTAATGGAAATAAAAGCAAAAATAAACAAATGGGACCTAATTAAATTTAAAAGTTTTTGCACAACGATGGAAGCTATAAGCAAGTGGAAAAGGGAGGTTTCAGAATGGGAGAAAATAATAGCAAATGAAACAACTGACAAAGAATTATTTTCCAAAATATACAAGCAGCTCATGCAGCTCAATACCAGAAAAATGAACAACCCAATCAAAAAGTGGGTCAAAGAACTAAACAGAAGTCTCTCCAAAGAAGACATACAGATGGCTACTAAACACATGAAAAGATGCTCAACATCACTCATTATCAGAAAAATGTAAATCAAACTCACAATGTGGTACTATCTCAAGCCAGTCAGAATGGCTGCTATCAAAAAGTCTACAAACAATAAATGCTGGAGAAGGTGTGAAGAAACAGGAACCCTCTAACACTGTTGGGGGAAATGAAAACTAATATAGCCACTATGGAGAATAGTGTGGAGATTCCTTATAAAACAGGAAATAGAACTGCCATATGACCCAGCAATCCTAGTGCTGGGCATACATATTGAGGAAATTGGAATTGAGAGAGACACATGTACCCCAGTGTTCATTGCAGCACTATTTACAATAGCTAGGACATGGAAGCAACCTAGACATTTGTCAGCAGATGAATGGATAAGGAAGTTGTGGTGCGTGTACACAATTGAATATTACACAGCTATAAAAAAGAACACATTTGAGTCAGTTCTAATGAAGTGGATGAAACTAGAGCCTATTATACAGTGAAATAAGTCAGAGCGAGAAACACCAATACAGAATATTAATGCATACATGTATAATTTAGAAAGACAGTAATGGCGACCCTATATGTAAGACAGCAAAAGATTCAGATGTAAAGATCAGACTTTTGGACTATGTGAGAGAAGGCAAGGATGGGATGATTTGAGCGAATAAAATTGAAAGATGTATTGTACTATATGCAAGTTCAATGCATGAAGCAGGGCACTCAAAGCTGGTGCTCTGGGACAACCCAGAGGGATGGGATGGGATAGGGGTGGAAGGGGGTTTCATGATGGGGGACATATGTACACCCATGGCTGATCCATGTCAATATATGGCAAAAACCACCACAACACTGTAAAGTAATTAGCTTCCAATTAAAATAACTAAATTAATTTTTAAAATTCAAACTAAAGAATGATAATCGGAACTCACAGTACCATATGTTTAAAATTATCATAGTGTTAAACATTATTATAATGTTATACTAATTAAATACTTTTGATACTGATAAAAGAATACATAGACACAGTAGAAATACATAAAAAAGACTAGAAACATACCTTTAGCTTTATAAAAATATAATATATGTAAATCTGGCATTTTGAAAATGCCATTAGAACAACTGTTGGTTAAATGTTCCCTAACTCAAATAATAAATCAAAATAAATTCCAGAGTTATTAAAAGAAACAATGAAACTAAAAAAAGAGGTAAAAGAAAACACAGAGGAATATTTATTTAGTCATCAGAAGTAAAGGAGAAACTTAGAAAAGAAAATTTGATAGATTTAATTTCATGGTAAATTTAGATTTTCTAACATTAAAACATATCCTGAAGAAAATTAAATGGCAAATGACAAACTCACGGGGAAGGTTTTTCAAATCATATACTATAGACAAGAGGTTTATATGAAATAAAAATCGATTGATCCATTTTACATGGAATTAATATTTATGTTAATCTTTATGAGACAAATGCTTCATAGATGAGCTTTTTTGGAAGCACAGATATAATGTCAGGAAATTAAGATAGAAACTGAATTCCATGTCCCAAGCCAACCTTTAGCAACACTGATGTAGGGAAGTTTTGACAGCACCCTTGTCTTATCTATTGGTGTTTCTTCTTCTCACAGAAAGGACTCACTATGTGTAATTTTGTAAGTTACTCATTGCACAAGGGAGCCTGGTGAAGAGCATGAGGGAGGGCTGAAATCCAGTTCCTTTTCCTCTTGTTCTATGTGCCCTGATTTCAAGCTACATCATCTCCCCAAAGGAAGTTTTCTCTTGCATAATTGGGACTGTTAGGGGTATGAGGGGTCAAGGAGAGTGTGAGAATGACTTTTTCTAATTCACAAAATTTTGCTGCATGGAGCAGCAGTCTCCCTATTTAAAAACTATTAGAGAAAATTTTCAGAGAGTTTATAGACTTGTTACACTATCTCACAGTTCAGGGTACCGCACTCTTCTGGGAGATAACTAGCTAATCTGAGAAATTACTTCCTACTTCCAGTACTAAATAAAGTGACAAGGAGAATGGTCCTCAGGCCTAAATATGAACATTGGTTAGATACGAGCCTAGACATAAACATTGGTTAGAAGTATTTGAAATACAAATGATATGAGGTGACTGTAAAAGAAGATGTAATTACTTAAAATGAGTTCAAGGCTCCTAAATCGGAAAAATCACATACCAAGAAATTGTGAGAAAGGTTAAACCAATGAGTATTAAACAGCCCTGGAGGGTTGCAGAGAAGCTTGAAAGCTAAAGCTAGTTTACCAGAGTAAGCATTATCAGAAAGAGGAAGAAGGTGCTTTTGATAAAACACAAATGAACCTTTTGAACTAGGTGAGATTCAAACAATGGCTTGTTTAAGGAATGATCCTTGAAAACATAAAAATTATATACTTGAAGCCAACACACATTCACTAAAAACAAGTGATGATAAATCAACTTTGTTTTTGCTTGTGTTATTAACAAGGTATCTATGCAAAAGAATAGAGTGTGAGACTTCAGTAAGCTTTCTCATTTTAATCTTTTATAGATAGAGGTTTTAGTGGAATATGGCTCACAAATGACTCAGGGCCAACTATTAAAGGTGATGAGTAACTAAATAAAAGGCTGACATAAACCTAAATAAAAAGCCTCATCCTTTTCCCATTCATTAATTTATCAATGGTCTAAGTGAAGAGTGGGAAGATATACTGGTATAATTTGCAATTTGGGATATGGCAAAAGGAAGCAAATGACTCAGTATTTTTAAAACAGCCCTGATTTCAGATATTATCTTCCAAGACACCACCAAAATGGTCAAAATGTCCAAGAAATTCCAAAATTTTGGTAACCAGAATATATCCACCAGACTTCCATTTTACAACTGAACATAGCACAAAATCCCTTTATAGACTGTTTGTGCCAGTTCAGAGGTAGGAACATACCATTATTAGTAAGGAAAATGATTATGTCACCAGTTATGTGTCATGCTGTTCTTAGTCGCTCAGTTGTGTCTGACTCTTTGCAACCCCATGGACTGTAGCCTGCCAAGCTCCTCTGTCCATGGGGATTCTCCACGTAAGAATACTGGAGTGAGTTGCCATGCCTTCCTCCAGGGGATCTTCCCAACTCAGGGAGCAAACTGAGGTCTCCCACATTGCAGGTGGGTCTTTACCATCTGAGCCACCAGGGAAGCGAAAAGAGGCCCGTCACCAATTATATGGAAGGACAAATCAGAGGAGCAATAGTGCCAGCAGGAAAGCTGACTTTCTTAGTAGTGATCGGGCAATGTTAGGTGGAATGGAAAGCTACTTGTACTGAATTTTCTCCATTGCTTTGGTTTCTCAAGTTTCCCACCCTTTCTAGCTTGCAAAATGAGAGCTTACTTCATAATCGTGGAAATTTTATTTACATTTAAGGGCTTTATTTTAGTCATTGAGACAGATATTGAGAAATAGATCAAGGAAGAGTTTAGGGATTTGGTGCTGGTTGGAGTTGAAAAAGGTGATCCAGGTCATTCTCTGAAACTATGGAGAAATATGGAATTAACACGGGATTAAAGAGTCAGACAGGCCCTGTTTCACATCCCAACTTAGCCATTTATTTAGCTATGCCACCTTGAGAAAGTTGTTTAACCTCTCTAAGCCTTGATTTCATAATCTGAAAAAGACTAGTTAGTGTAAAATGATAATGCTCGTCTGACAGGGTTGTTAAATATTAATAATGCATCCGTTCAGTTCAGTTCAGTCATTCAGTCATGTCCGACTCTTTGCGACCCCATGAATCGCAGCACGCCAGGCTATCAGGGAGTGCATGGTTCACATATTGCTGAAGCCTGGCTTGGAGAATTTTGAGCATTACTTTACTAGCATAGCAGGTATTTAATTCATTTTTGGATCTCTAATATCCACATCAAAAATGCCTGGTATACAGTAGGTGCTTGATTAATGTTAAGAAATAGGAAAAACAGAAAAAAAGGTCACTTAAGTGTATGATACATGACAGATAAATAGATTATTATATAACCAACAGAGAATCAAAAAATAAGCTTAAATCTAATGAGATTAAATTTAATTGTAATAACTATATAGTTCTGTTGAGGAGGTCAATAACTAATTGCATGAGATGGCAGGAAAATGATGCTTTCCAGCAATACAAACTAAAAGACTTGGTTTTAGTGAATAATGGTAAACAGCTTGTTAATCAACAATGTGCTATTGCTGGCAAATATAATGTGATTTAGGCCATTTCAAAGGAAACAGTGTCCGGAAAGAGAGTTGACACCTATATCTTATGAGTTAATCTGCCCATGAAAGAAAAGAAAGTGAAAGTGAAGTTGCTCAGTTGTGTCCAACTCTTTGCAACCCCATGGACTGTAGCCTACCAGGCTTCTTTGTCCATGGGATTTTCCAGGCTGTACCAACATTATATGCTTAGTTCTGGGCCCCAACCTCTAAGAAGGAAGTTGCATGATTGGGAGTGTGGCTATGGCTACAGTTCTTCATAGCCACATTTCTTCATAAACATAAACTCATTTTTGGAAACAAATAACCATTCCTTCATTTGTTAACTTTTACAANGTTAATCTGCCCATGAAAGAAAAGAAAGTGAAAGTGAAGTTGCTCAGTTGTGTCCAACTCTTTGCAACCCCATGGACTGTAGCCTACCAGGCTTCTTTGTCCATGGGATTTTCCAGGCTGTACCAACATTATATGCTTAGTTCTGGGCCCCAACCTCTAAGAAGGAAGTTGCATGATTGGGAGTGTGGCTATGGCTACAGTTCTTCATAGCCACATTTCTTCATAAACATAAACTCATTTTTGGAAACAAATAACCATTCCTTCATTTGTTAACTTTTACAAGTTAAGATTATCATATCCTTTCTTTTTCTGTATAATAGCAATAATAATAGCACTCCTCCATATAGGTGCTATGAGGACTAAATGAGATCATATTTGTGGAACACTTTTTCCCATGCCTGGCTGTCTGACTCTAAAATTATTAAACACTACCTTGTATAACACAGATACATCATATTATTTGATTGTCACATCACATTCAATTGTCACAGCACATCTGTGAAATGCATCTTTTTTATGGTCACTTTTGTTGCTATTGTTCAGTTGCTCAGTCATGTCCGACTCTTTGTGACCCCCATGGACTGCAGCATGCCAGGCTTCCCTGTCCTTCATCATCTCCCAGAGCTTGCTCAAACTCATATCCATTGAGTCAGTGATGCCATTCAATTATCTTGTCCTCTGTCATCTCTTTCTCCTCCTGCCTCTAATTTTTCCCAGCATCAAGGTCTTTTCCAATGAGTTGGCTCTTTGCAGCAGGTGCTGTTCTGGGCCCCAACCTCTAAGAAGGAAGTTGCATGATTGGGAGTGTGGCTATGGCTACAGTTCTTCATAGCCACATTTCTTCATAAACATAAACTCATTTTTGGAAACAAATAACCATTCCTTCATTTGTTAACTTTTACAAGTTAAGATTATCATATCCTTTCTTTTTCTGTATAATAGCAATAATAATAGCACTCCTCCATATAGGTGCTATGAGGACTAAATGAGATCATATTTGTGGAACACTTTTTCCCATGCCTGGCTGTCTGACTCTAAAATTATTAAACACTACCTTGTATAACACAGATACATCATATTATTTGATTGTCACATCACATTCAATTGTCACAGCACATCTGTGAAATGCATCTTTTTTATGGTCACTTTTGTTGCTATTGTTCAGTTGCTCAGTCATGTCCGACTCTTTGTGACCCCCATGGACTGCAGCATGCCAGGCTTCCCTGTCCTTCATCATCTCCCAGAGCTTGCTCAAACTCATATCCATTGAGTCAGTGATGCCATTCAATTATCTTGTCCTCTGTCATCTCTTTCTCCTCCTGCCTCTAATTTTTCCCAGCATCAAGGTCTTTTCCAATGAGTTGGCTCTTTGCAGCAGGTGCCCAAAGTATTGGAGCTTCAGCTTCAGCATCAGTCCTTCCAATGAATATTCAGGACTGATTTCCTTAGGATTGACTGGTTTGATCTCTTTGCAGTCCAAGGGACTCTCAAGAGTCTTTTCCAACACCATAGCTCAAAAGCGTTAGTTCTTCGACACTCAGCCTTCTTTACAGTCCAACACTCACATCCATACATGACTATTGGAAAAACCATAACTTTGACTATACAGACCTTTTTTGGCAAAGTAATGTCTCTGCTTTTTAATACGATGCCTAAATTCATCATAGCTTTTCTTCCAAAGAGCAAGCCTTTCAATTTCATGGCTGCAGTCACCATCATCTGCAGTGGTTTTAGAATCCAAGAAAATAAAGTCTGTCACTGTTTCCTTTGTTTCCCCAGTAAAAATTGTTCATTTTATTGATGATAAAACTGAAGATCAAAAAACACAAGGACACTCTAGTAAGTGACATTAAGTGATAGCTCTGAAATTCAAACCCAATTCCAGAGTCCATGGCCTTTCCACTAAACCACACTGTCACCCTGGCAGATATATAAATTGTCATTTAGAAATCCATTATGAAGGAGATAGAGAACATGTGCACCTATCCTTCATTCTCCAACTGAAACAAAAGTTACAGCTCTATAAAGAATCACTGCCTTTCGTGAGTGAACAACATATCTATTGAGCAACTAGGAAGTCTCTTGCTTTTTGAGCATATGGGAAGATTACTTTTTGGTCTCTAGCCACAGGTATTCACAGAGTATTTTTTCAACAGTTAAACTGCTCTAGGCCTTTGTTCCAGGAATCATACACACACACACACACACTTACACACACACACAAGTCCCTTCACCTTCCCCTCACTGGAACTCCTGTTTCTCAACAGGTCACTACTTAAGTTTTGGAAATGTAAATCAATCTTGAGGAATCCTCAAGCCAAAGGAGTTTTTTCACTGAATAAGTGTTATTCAAGTCACTGCTAGTCTACACCCTTTAATATATAACAGCATTGATTTTAAGCCCTTAAAAGAAAGACTTCATTTATCCATCCTTTTATTTATTCAACAAATACTAATAATAATAGCTAATACAGATAGCACCTACTAAGTTCCTTTTCACCATTCTATGGACTTTGTACCTATTAACTCATTTATTTCATGTAACAACCCTATGAGACAGGTACTATTATTATCTTTTTTAAAAGGTAAAAACCTTAGGCATAAGAGAGGTTATATAAATTATGTAAGGTCACACAGTTAAAAAAAATGATAGCTAGGATTAAAACACAGGCTGTCTAGCTTTAGCACATGTCTCTCTAAACTTCCCAAAATACATGCTGAGCATTAGAAAAATTTAAGTGTTCAACTGACTCCAAAATAAATATTGAGCACCCAATATGTGCTTTACACAGTGCTAATCACTACACTGAGGATAAAAGAAACATTAGACACTGTCTTTGCCTTCAAAAGTCTTACAGACTATCAAAGGAGAAAAAATGAACACATGTAAAACAACATATAAAAACATGGTCACTAGAGTAATGGAATTCAGGATAACAATGACTGTGAACAGTCTCTCCTAATATCTCTATAAACCCTTGAATTGTACCAGAAATTCAATATTTTATCATCCAAACTATACCACCCAAATCACATGTCAACCCTATCTCCCACATCTGAAGTGGCATAGAGCTTTGGTGACACATACATGCTCAAATACATCAATAACCTTATTTTGACTAATTTTGAGATAAATTCACAAATCATTTCCTGGACTGACGCTGGTGAGCCTCTCATAAGGAAATATAAAGCATAACATTGCTATTTGGCCCGAATGAGCACCAGGAAATACCAAGGGTTTTTTGAAACTGATGTTTTTCTTCTACTTTCACTTGGCATTCTGTGTAATTCATATATGCCAGAACCTACAATAACAGAAGGACCGTGACACACAAGGCAAGACCAGGTATGGGTGTGTAAACTTTATCATAAATTACACCCTTTATCTATCAGGAAATTGTGTCAGAAGATAATTTAATTAAAATGCAGAATTGTTTCCAAAACTATACATTTAAAATATTTTCCCTTTTAAATGTTTAAAACTAAAAGACTTTGATGGTATTTATAACTACTGAGCATTTTGCTAAGTATTCTATGTTTTTAGAGTTTATTATCAACTATTTCAGGGTTTGGTGATCTACAGGCACTGCTTGTTTTATACATAAATGTTCATTGGAATACAGCCACACTCATTCCTTTACATATTGTCTCTGACTGCTTTTGTGCTGCACTAGTAGTGTTGAGTAGTTGAAACAGAGACTGAACAGCCCAAAATATTCAAAGCCTAAAATATTCATTAATGAGCCCTATACAGAAAAAGTTTGACAGCTACAGAACTATTTCATTGAAGGTGTTATTATAAATCTAATAGTAACAGAGTTCAAGGCAGAAAAAGTATTGAAAATTTATCAGGATATATATATACACACACACACATATATATACTGACAGCTCATTTTATTAAATAAATTTATTTGAAGGTTAAATCTTATAATATTGAACTGGGCAAACATTACAAAATGTGTCCATAAATGTTCAATTTTATTTTTTTAATATTATTGTACATTTAGGAAAAAAGTCTCAAATATTTTGAACACAGTTATTTAAATAAGTCTGAGTCCTACTCTGATTCTGGGCAGTGTTCACACATACACATTTATAGAATTACTCATGTACAGGTGAATTTTATGATCTGCTTTCTTCATTTAACATTATTGCACAAATTCAAAGGATGTCAGTGTATAGAGGTACTCATAGATTCTTGAGTTCAACCCAACCCCACTCCCACTCCAGTATCACAATGAGAACAATGAGGCTCAGAGAGGGGAAGGGACTTGCCCAAAACCTAACAGTAACAGACTGAAGTGAACTCCATGTTTCCACTGCAATTACCTCAACTCTGTTTTATATATATATATATTCCTTATACTGATAGATCATTTGAATTTAGACTTTAATGAAATTTCGTGCTTAACCATTCTCTTTTGTAACACACTTGGTTTCCAGATGAGAAAAATAAAAGACCCAGAAAGGCAAAGTATCTTATCCAAGATCTCACAATAAATTAGAGGTAGAATTGGATATAATTGCATATCTATCATCCTCAGAAAATGACAAAAGGTGACATTTGGTCCAAGCCTGCTGAGAAGAAACTAGTGGCACTCTGGGACCCATCATGTTCACAAATGAATGTCTATTTTTCATGTGATATTAAGAAACTATAGATTGTACTACTCAACCTGGCTTCTTGCCTCCTTGTGGGCAGAGTAAGTGAGGAACAAGTAGTTCCCAGGCAGGTTCTCTTGACAGACATGAGTGAAACAGACAAACAGAAGGCCTGATGACTATAGGAATCATGAGATGGTACAGGATTATTATTGCTCCATGTTTTCTCTAAAGCCAGGGCTTTTTTCAAAGCTCAGTTGGTAAAGAATCTGCCTGCAATGCAGGAGATCCCGGTTCGATTCCTGGGTCGGGAAGGTCCCCTGGTTAAGGGAAAGGCTACCCACTCCAGGATTCTGGCCTGGAGAATTCCATGGACTGTGTAGTTCATGGGATTGCAGAGAGTTGGACATGACCAAGTGACTTTCACTTTCACTTTCCCTAAAGCCAGGGATCCAGACAGTAAGAGAGACAAAACTGGGTAGTTGAAGAGTTTTTGACATATTGGCTTTGGCTTTGGGACTTGGAACAAGTCTGGTCTTTCACTTTGTGCTCTGTTAGATCTGAATTGCCCAGTATTTCTCCCCACCCCACCCCTCTCTCCCTCTCTCTTTCATTCTCTCTCTCTCACACATACAGACACACACACTATCTGTGCTTTCCAGAAGAGCCTATTCTTTCCACAGTTACCCCTTGCCCCATCTTCTCCTGGATAACTCTGATCATTTTTCAATGTCAGCTTTAGTCTTCTTGCTCATGAAACCTTCCAAGATTCCTGCAGCTAAAAATAAGTTCTACTTCATGTGAAGCCTCATAGCTCTTTCTTCTATAATTCTTTATCTTTCAGCCCTATATTTCTAAGATTGTATCTTGTACATGTGCATGTGTGCCCAGTCACTTCATTCATGTCCAGCTCTTTGCAGGTCTATGGATTATAGCCCACCAAATCCCTCTGTCCATGGGATTCTCCAAGCAAGAATACTGGAGTGGGTTGCCGTGCCCTCCTCCAGGGGATCTTCCTGATCCAGAGATCTAACCTGTGTCTCCTGCATCTCCTGCATTGCAGGCAGATTCTTTAATGCTAAGCCACTGGGGAAGCCCCCGTATCTTGTACAACTAAGTCTAAATGTTTATTGAAAAACATTAATGATAGTATTTCATCTTTACAAATACTGATGTCATAGGTAGTACAAGGGTCATCATTCCCATCTGATAGATAACAAATTTGAGGTTTTGAGACGCAAAAAGCCACATAGCTACTATGGGGCAGAGACTAGGCACAAATCTAGTCTTACTTTTCTTTATTGCTCTATCTGGAGATGAACAGAAATAAGGTTTTTCTCTTCAGTAAAACCTTTGTCAAGGTTATCCCAGATCTCTGAACACACACTAAATCTCTTAAAATTTTGGAAATATGGCTTGGAACCCAAAGCTTGGGTATGGACTCAGGGATTTTTCAAGTCAGGTTGTGTTTTCTTGTGATTATTTTTTACAGATAGTATCAGGGTTGCATGGCCTGAAATGACTCTCAAGGTTATCTAGGACAAGTTTGTAGACAGAAAAACTGTAAATTAAAACTGACAAAAACTGAAAGTTTTGAGAGTGTTAACTGACTCTCCTCCCCCTTCCTGCTACATGTAATAAACCCTATATAACTACACTCCCAGGGGAAAATACCTTCAAACTTCCACATGAATTAATAGTTCCACTCCAAGAGATGAGAATACCAGACAACCTTACCTGCCTCCTGAGAAATCTGTATGCAGGTCAGGAAGCAACAGTGAGAACTGTACATGGAACAATAGACTGGTTCCAAATAGGGAAAGGAATATATCAAGGCTGTATATTGTCACCTGGCTTATTTAACTTATATGCAGAGTTCATCATGTGAAATGCCAGGCTGGATGAAGCACAAACTGGAATCAAGATTGCCAGGAGAAATATTAATAACCTCAGATACACAGATGACACCACCCTAATGTCAGAAAGTGAAGAGGAGCTAAAAAACCTCTTGATGAACATGAAAGAGGAGAGTGAAAAAGTTGGTTTAAACTCAGCATTCAGAAAACTAAGATCATGGTATCCAGTCCCATCACTTCATAGCAAATAGATGGGGAAACAATGGAAACAGTGAGAGATTTTATGTTTGGGGTCTCCAAAATCACTGCAGATGGTGACTGAAGCCATAAAATTAAAAGATGTTTGCTCCTTAGAAGAAAACCTATTACCAACCTAAACAGCACATTAAAAAGCAGAGACATCACTTTGCCAATGAAGGTCCGTCTAGTCACAGCCATGGTTTTTCTAGTAGTCATATTATGGATATGAGAGTTGAACTATAAAAAAAGCTGAGTGCCAAAGAATTGATGCTTTTGAACTGTGATGTTGGAGAAGACTCTTGAGAGTCTCTTGAACTTCAAGGGGATCGAACTAGTTAATCCTAAAGGAAATTAGTCCTGGATATTCATTCAAAGGACTAATGCTGAAGCTGAAACTCTGATACTTTGGCCAGCGAAGAACTAACTGATTGGAAAAGACCGTGATTCTGGGAAAGATTGAAAGCAGGAGAAGAGGACGACAGAGGATGAGCTGGTTGGATGGCCACCGACTCCATGGATATGAGTTTGAGCAAGCTCTGGGAGTTGGTGATGGATAGGGAAGCCTGGCGTGCTGCAGAACATGGTGTTGCAAAGAATCGGACACGACTGAGTGATTGAACTGAACTGAACTGAAGCCTCTCATGCTGCTGCTTTGTTGCCCTAGGAAATAAGCCAAGCAGCACTAGTTTAACTAACAAGTTTAGAATGAACATTTTCTGATGGAGAACTATCAACCATTGAGAAGTCTTGTGGTCAGGAACTAAAAGCTAATCAGAGCTGCATATTTGACAAAAACTAATTTTTGCAGCTGTTAGAAGCCAGGACAGCTGTGAAGAGTGAGCTGGATTGGGTTCTGCCTCGCGTACCACACTAAAACTCTGCCAACACCAGTTTCTAGAACCTTTCCCACAAATGAAAGTACAAAGAGGAAAGAGTCATGTGTGCTTTTCACAGGCCTGGCAGAGACTAGAAGCTTGGCACTTAGGTACTTCTTGTTTCAACATGTACCCTGAATACATTCAAAATGTAATGGCTAGAGGTTAAATGTGAGGCACTGGGGTAATTTTTGTTTGTTTGTTTGTTTTTAAAGATCCATTTTTTTGGCCATCACTTCCCTAAATTGTTTCTAAATTCAAATCACCAACACCTGTTCTCTTGGCAGCATGCAATTTGGGAGAGATTTGCAGTGTCCTTAGACATGTCTTTAAAGTCTCATAATACCAGTTCCTGTATTTCCCATGCTCTATGGACTCAGAATTGTCAGTGTATGTTTTCAGAAATGAAGACATGTAAATGGGTCAGAGAGGACGTGAAGCTGCCAGGAATGGCAGAAGCTCAGTACTATATAAAAATGTGTGACCCTTTCCTAAAATTATTACAATTTCATGATTGGAACTACAGATCATTAAGCCAATCCTAGGTCCTTTTAAATATAGGGTTCTTTGTGACTGCACAGGTCACACACTCATGAAGCCATCCTTACTTCCTGTTTATACAGAAACGAGAACGTCTGATTCTCACATTTAAAATGTCCCTTGACAGAAAACCTGATAGGCATAATGGTTAATAAACTATCATCTCCTATATGATGATTATATTTTGGAATGTTGCAAGAAGAGAAAATACAGGTCTCCTAATGATGCTAAGGAACCATTTAGAGACTTTGCTAGTTGAGATGGTGACTTCCTAGATAGAGACAAAGGAATTGATTAAATGACCTTTTATCAGTCTTTTAAAATGATACTATTTCTGTGACCCTCATTGACTTCTGTGATACTGACGAAGTCCAGAATCTCTTTTGAACATAATTAATAGCTCATATTGGCTTCTTGCCACTTCACATTTATTCACTGGATCAGTGCATGACTGCTCCTCTCATCCCACACAGTTGGGTCAAAGCCTTCACTAGTTAATATTTATAAAAATACTTTGAAGATGAATCCTTGGTGAAGAGAAGAAACACTAGAGTTGGATAGAACAGAGAGCTTTGGGATGTGGACCTCTTCTCAGAACTACCTCTACCACACAATGCAATCTTTGACAGATTTTTTGTAGCTGAGTGGCTCTACTTTCCTTTGGGTGAAATAGCAAAAGCCAAGAAAAGATACTATAACAACTGGTGAGGCTTTCCCCAGCTCCAATACTGAATGCCTGGGTTGCTTTAGAAGAGAAGTGCTGGCTGTCTTGTCTCTCTGGCCTTTAGTACCTACCCCCTCCCTTCCCCACGCACACACCATACTCTGAAGATGGTTCTTAGTAAGGAAGTACTTCATATTATTAAGTGAAGTATACTCAGCAATACCTTGTCTGTGGGCTGGCATTTAGTCTTTGTCTACACACAGAAACTGGTTTGACTGAAACCTGAAAAAAAAAAAAAACCAGACACAGATCAAAAATAATAATCACAGTTGTTTTATACATACCTTTGGTTTTGACAGCTATATAATTGATTTAACTGATTTTATTAGCATTTTCTATTTTATTATTCTGATGATGTGAAGGCACTTACTAGAAGTGGTGGTTGTGGGGGAATTAAGAAGTTGATTCTGAGCTTATTTCCCCCAAAACTCCTGAGGGGACACTATCTTCTTCCCTGAAAGGAAGGAAAAGGGGATCTACACTTTTAACTCCATGTAAGGTATGACTGTGGACTACTCAGAATGCCCCTCTTTGCATTAGTACCCTAACAGCAGAGAGCTGCAGCAGTATAAGCTAGACTGGACTCGGCTTGGGGCTCTAGCTTCAGCCCAAGCCTTGGACTGGGAATATGTCCACTCAACCCTGGCTTGTCTCACCTCCCTGACCTGCCTCCTGTGTGAACTGTAGGCCAGGTTAAACCAGGCCACCTCAGTACTTGTGTCATGGGGCAAAGGAGAGAAATCTTTGTTTCTTCAGCTCCTGGGTTTTTAGCAATGTCTGGCTGCCTGCATACTGTTGAAATTCAGCTGCTAGCTGTACCTTAACCAAAACCAGTTGATGCTCTTAAAATAATCTGATTTCAGAAGCTCCTCGTGCATGGCTTAAGGTTTTGTTTTGCCTTTGGCCCTTGGCTCTGGGCACTGGAGACCTGAATTGATTTCAAAGTCATGAGAGCCTAAATAGGCTACTAAAGGCTTTTAACTGGCCAACTCACAGCCTAGTTCAACACGCACTTATGGAGCCAACTGCTCTGTGCCAAGGTCAGTACCAAGAACTAAAGGTACAAAATGGACTGGACCTAGTCCTTGCCCTTCAGGAGTTCACAGCCTATTTACAAAGCCAGAGGAGTAAACAGATTATTTCAATGTATTGTGATTAATGATAGTCAAGAGATGGGAACTTGGTGTCTTGAAAGCACTGAGAAGAAGCACCCAAACCAGCCTAGAGGCATCAGGGAAGATTTCCTGAAGGAGAGTTCAACATGTAGGTTTCAAAGGAGTTAGTGAGAAAAAAAGATGAGAAATAAATATTAAAGAATGGACAGCAATAACAATGGCAAAGGAGTGTCTAATAGCACTCTATGCTCAGGGAACCATGGAGAGTCAAGAAAATTAAAAGCACAAGATTTAGAGTGGTAAGAAATGAGAGTAGAGAGGGAGATGGATGGGGAAGTAGTCATGGAGTACTGAATATCACATAAAGGAGTTTAGCTTATATCCTAAAGGCAAAGGGAGTTAGGAGTTCTAAACTGAGAAGATTTGTCAAAGATCACTTGGAGTGCACTGAATATATGAATGAATAAACACATCTATGTCACAACTTTACCTGAAAATGTGCAGTTTTCCCAGGAGCCCACAGAATAAAGTCAGAATTCATTTGCTTTCATTCAGTTTCTATTCTCAACTCACTCTGTTCTCTAGCCACATGAAAGTCAGTCTTTTTACTCATTTAAAGCTCATGCTATTCCTTATTACTAACTGGTACCTTTATACTTCCCTTTTCGGGTGAATTCATAATAATTCTTTGAGAATAAGGTCAATTAATATTTTCTCTAAGACATATTCCTTGATTACTACTCTATTTTTCCTCTGTCTTCCTGTAGGACCCTACTCATGATTTATAGCTTTTAACACAAAGTGTTGCAACATCGCTGTTTCCCTGAGTATTCCCCACTTGGCATGAGCTTTCTGAAAACAAAGAAGATGCCTTAATTATTTCTACATTCCTGACTTTACATAATTATCACTCAATAAATGTTGATTGAAAGAATGTAAAGATCAACCAGTTAAAATAAAATGCTAGAAACAGACCTTTCTAATCACTTTGGCACTGAAAGGATTTAACTGTGGGGTGTAGCAGAAAAAGCACCAATCACCAAGGTGTAAGATGTGAGATAGGACTTGAGATTTCACTCCATGTCCTGATGTCTACTTATTGTAGTCGTCTTTTTCTATCTCTGTACCTTGGTAGTCCCAAGCTATGTTGGTATCCCAACTGAATCCCTGAAAGTTTATCAATCTCTTTCCCAATCCAGATCCAACTCTCTAGGATTATATTATTCATATGATCCTCATTCCTATATCTTAGAGGTCTAGAGAGGATATGGCAAGGGGATATACAAAACACCTGGATTGAGAAGAAAAAAATGTGAGGTACTGTGATAAATGAACACTAGGAAAAATATCTAAGAGATACTTTAGAAAGCCTCACTTAGAGTGGAAACAGCTTCCTCTCCCTTCCTTTCTGTCACATCTAAAGAATGATGCACAGTGGCATTTAGAGTTGTGTTGAGTTGAATTTGCTTAGCTGCAGTAGCCCATGAAAGCCCATACAAAATAGTGTACAAAGTGAGTCTTGTCAATTAAATTCCAATAGGGTACATACTTTTTCATTTGCAGTTTTCTTACATCAAGAGATCTGCTGATATACTCCAGTCTAAAAAAGCTAGATGTTTTCCTGGGTTTGGTTGTGAAATCAAAGCCACAGTAACACAAGCCAGGCAAGAAAAAAAGGAATTAAACATATTAACAGGACCTTTCCTAGCTGCCTGGAAGTAAAGGGGAAAAGCTTAATAACATTTGTGAAAGGATGGCTAATAGAATGTGTTGCTACTTAATTTTCATTTTTTTTAATTTAATGTGAAAATGGAGTCCTGATTCTTTTCTGATTCCTTTATCACTACTTCCAAACTGTAACTCTAGTCCATTTGTCCTCCCAAGTTTGGACAATGTTGGTTTGGCTGAGCCCAGAGAAGTGAGTGTCAGGGTTCCAGGACAGAGTGTGAAGATAAATAATAATGACAATTTAAAATGATAGTATTTGCATAGTGCTTTACTATGAAAAATCCCTTTTTTGCACAAATTATCTTGATTCTTATAATAACTATACTCAAGTGAACCTCAGGGCTTTTGCACCTGCTTTTCTTTTTGTTTGAATAGTTCTTCCCACTTATTAATATCTTTGCCTAGTTGTACTAATGCTTCAGGTCTCAGCTCAATGATTATTTTAAGGTAACTTTTCTTGACTTCATTGTTTATGTTAATCCTCTCTGTTATACACTCATGACAACTGGTATCTTTCTTTGTTTCTCTTATCATAATTGCAATTTTACATGAGTGAGCATGAGTATTTAATTATGATAGCTGTATAATATAAAGTTGTTGAGAGGTGGCTGCCTAGCCAAAGACTATATTTATCAGCTCTCCTAACATCCTGGGGAAAGGACAGGTTAGTATGACCAGTTCTTACTAATGCAATATGAACAGACATATGTCATTTCTGGGCCACAGAAGTTAAAAAGCAGGTATGCCTTCTTTATCTTCTCTTTGTACTCTTCCTGCCTAGATTCTTCTGAGGCCCTAGGGCAGTGGTTTTTAAAGTTGACTGCAATGTTAGAATCACCTAAAAACTTAAAAATTTCTAATAGCCAAATCAATTAAATCTCTGTATGTGGACAGCCAGGCATCAGTACTTTTTAAGCTCCTTAGGATATTCTAGTGGGTAGTCAAAGCTGAGAACCACTGCCTAGACATGGCTTCTGAATCACTGAAACACTGTGGAGAAACACTGTCTGTTGAGTAAGAATATCTGTATTTCTCTCATATGTGAACAAAGAGTAAGCTTATGTTGGTGGTGGTGAAAGTCACAAAAATTTGGGTAGTTTGTTATATCAGCTATTTTACTGTAGCTAATATATTCTTTATTGTATCTCTAGTGTCTAGCACAGAGCCAAGTATAAATTAGTGCATAATTACTATTTATTGAAAACAGGGTATTATCTTTCTCACCTTTACACTGAAGCTCAAAATGGTTAAATAAGTTACCCAAGTTTGCACAGCTAGAAAGCAGAAGCCTGATTTTGAGCCCAGGTCTCCTTGATTACAAAATGGATATTCTTCCCACTCTATTATGATATTCCATTTTGCAGATGAGGAAACCATAAGTTTTCAGAAACACAGGCACTAACTTTACTATCCCTTATAAGTAGCAATTAGTGATAGCCTCAGGGTGGTGGGGCTACTAGTACTTAATTAGTGGTAAAAGAACAAAAAGACACTGATGGGAGTTGGCAGAAGTTGGTAGGTGTTAAGACCCTTATCTGGATCTTAGGTTGCCTGCTTCAAGATCAAGCCTGAAACTTCAAGACCCTTTTTCATGAGATGAAAAAAATTAGAATATAGTATTTTGTGGTAGAAAATCAAAAACCTTGGACCTAGACCAACTTAAGATCTGCTTAAATGATCTCATTGATTTCAGTTTCCCTGTATCTTCCAACTTTGTCTAACATGGCTTTATAAAGACCATGTGCATCCTATCACCTCCATAGCTCAAAAATAAGTAATAACTTCCTTTCCCTCCCCATATCAATTCCACATCATTCTGCCCAAACTGCTACAAGACTCTCCATAAACTGTCCCTGTCATATCCAGCCAACTTTTTCTGTCAGTCTTCCTCTACACAGACTTTTCTTAAGCAGAGTGCCCTTTTCACATTTTGTACCCCATCCATACCAACTTCAGCATTCCTTCAAACTTTTCTTTATGCTGAGGCTTGCTATTTACACCACTTTGCTGATGTTCCATAACTCCAAGAAGTCATTTTATACTACTCTGGCCCATACAGTATTTTTCTAGTTGCTATGTTTTGTGTGTTGGTTCCATCTCCCTGAACGAGTTTATCAACAACTTGGTTAGCCGGATACCATACCAAGTCTTCTTCATTTATGGAATTGTGGTCATTGATAATTTTCTTTACTAAGGTAGTTAGCAAGGCATTCTTTAATACATGATCCCATTTGACAGTTACACTCACCCTATGAAATATATATATTGATTTCCTATTTTGCAAAATACTTACTGCAAGTCCACTACTTGCCAGGCACTGTGCAAGGAAGTTATTTCTAGCCTCTGTTTATAGATGAAGAAGCTGAAAACTTTGATAGAGACAGATGAATTCACACAGTTGAAAGACAATTGATTTAGGCCTCCTCAGGTTTATCACTATACATGCAAGGCTTTCTCTATTACATGTTAGATCTCCTCTAGAGTAAGCATTCAGTATTTCTTAATTGAAATGAACTAAATTTTATTTTTATACATTTGGGGGAATTCAGTTCAGTTCAGTTGCTCAGTCATGTCCAACTCTTTGTGACCCCATGGACTGCATCACGCCAAGCCTCCCTGTCCATCACCAACTCCTGGAGTTTACTCAAACTCATGTCCATTGAGTCAGTGATGCCATCCATCCATATCATCCTTTGTTGTCCCCTTCTCCTCCCACCTTCAATCTTTCCCAGCATCAGGGTCTTTTCAAATGAGTCAGCTCTTGGCATCAGGTGGCCAAAGTATTGGAGTCTCAGCTTCTGCCTCAGTCCTTGGAATGAATATTCAAGACTGATTTCCTTTAGGATTGACTAGTTGGATCACCTTGCTGTCCAAGGGACTCTTAAGAGTCTTCTCCAACACCACAGTTCAAGAGCATCAATTCTTCAGCACTCAGCTTTCTTTATAGTCCAACTCTCACATCCATACATGACTAGATGGAGTTTTGTTGGCAAAATAATGTCTATGCTTTTTAATATGCTGTCTAGGTTGGTCATAACTTTTTGAGGGGGGAAATTAATGGTATATTATTAGGAGCATTAGCAATATTGGACACCAATTGCTTGCTGAGTAGGAAGGACGTATACATAAAAATTAATAACATTGTTTATGCTCTGTTAAGTTCCAACTGAACATCAGTTTCCAGGCATTCTGTAAAGAAGAGCACTGTAGGAGCTTTAGAAGAAATGTTCAAATCCTTGCCCTGTCACTTACTAACCATGAAAACTTATACTGAGGCTTGGAGAGAAAGAATAATCCCTACTTTGTAGAATTTTCATGAGGATTGAATAAAGTATGTATCTCTAATGCCTGGAATGCTTCTTGCATGTCAATTCTTGTTTGGTTCTCTGGCATTATAGAGTGTACTTTTGAGGGTCAGAGAAGATATAGACCCAAGTGAAGAGAAATTCAATGAGCAAATTGCAATTGAGTTCCTCTTAAGTGTCAGGCTCAGTGCTAGGAGCTGGAGAAAGAACAGTGAACAAAGCAAACAATACTTTTATTTTTACAGAGTGTACAGACAAGGGGTTTATGAAACATAAGATGGGAAACAGTGGAAACAGTGTCAGACTTTATTTTTTGGGGCTCCAAAATCACTGCAGATGGTGACTGCAGCCATGAAATTAAAAGACGCTTACTCCTTGGAAGAAAAGTTATGACCAACCTGGATAGTATATTCAAAAGCAGAGACATTACTTTGCCGACTAAGGTCCGCCTAGTCAAGGCTATGGTTTTTCCTGTGGTCCTGTATGGATGTGAAAGTTGGACTGTGAAGAAAGCTGAGCGCCGAAGAATCGATGCTTTTGAACTGTGGTGTTGGAGAAGACTCTTGAGAGTCCCTTGGACTGCAAGGAGATCCAACCAGTCCATTCTGAAGGAGATCAACCCTGGGATTTCTTTGGAAGGAATGATGCTAAAGCTGAAACTCCAGTACTTTGGCCACCTCATGCGAAGAGTTGACTCATTGGAAAAGACTGTGATGCTGGGAGGGATTGGGGGCAGGAGGAGAAGGGGACGACCGAGGATGAGATGGCTGGATGGCATCACGGACTCAATGGACGTGAGTCTGAGTGAACTGCGGGAGTTGGTGATGGACAGGGAGGCCTGGCGTGCTGCAATTCATGTGGTTGCAGAGAGTCGGACATGACTGAGTGACTGAACTGAACTGACTGAACAAAATGGAAAAGGCAGAAGTTCATAATCTGGAGAATGAGTTTGTAATATTTCATCATCTCAGAAAGTTCTACATCTGCTCTCTCTTGTTCCAGTTTTTGTCAGTATGTTTTGTTGCTACTCATCTGTTGCCTTGAAAGATCAAATTAGATGACAGCAACAGGGTGCATTTTCATAATATTAATTTTCAAATACAGCTATAAATGACACCTTGTAATCTTGTAAAACTGCCTCTGCGAAATCCTGCCAACCAGTTGAAGTAGTGTGCTCATTTTAGCAATGGAAAAGAGTTTCAAGAAAGACTGCTACAATAATGCTTCTACCACCTACTTGCTGCCTCCTTATTTTTCTCTTTTCAGCTCTCTTTCGAATTTGGAACAAATTCAGCAGTTTCACAATTCATGCACATCCCCATTCTGTGAAAAGAAGGAAAAAGCTTTTACCCAAATTAGTTGAATGTGACAATTCATATTCAGCATGGCTACAGAGATAGTTTCTCACATAATTTAATCAAATATTTATACTCTGGGTGATTTATTATTTATACTTTTGTTTTCAACTTCAAAAGGGTTTGGATGTTTAGTTGAACTTGGGGCTGTCCATCTTTGTCAAAAAGACTCTAGATAGCTATATTTTATGGAGGTTTTTTTTTTTTTTTTTTTTAATGGATGGGGAAAGGGTAAACAAAACCAGACTGCTAGAAAGCTAAGGTCAAAAATAACTAAGGGAATTTTGAAGGCTGCCCAGATGAGATGGCACAAAAAGCAACTATAGAGGTGGGCTGGGGGCTATAAATAATGGCCAAAGAATGAATAAAGTAGTAAGAACTGGTAAGCAGGAAATAAATGGGGAAATGGGGGTGGAGCTATTGTGGTGACAGCCTAGTGAGCTGGTCCACTTAAAGAGATGAATAGGAAGTCCCCTCTTCCTTAGGGCTTGTATCACAGGTACAGTAGAGCCCCAACTTCTCTGAAAAGCCCTGAGTTGTTAAGGGAGGAGGCTGTGGCTAAGCTCCCATGACTCGTCTTGCAGTTCACACTCTCCCATTGTCCTAAGTGACAGAATGGATTGCATTCTGTGGGAAATTCAGTACTTCTTGTGTCTTGTGTCTATACCACCTCCCCAAGTTTTCAAAGCTGGCATACAGAAAGGCAGTGCAGGCTGTAGCAGAGTGGATGGGTAATGGAGTGAATCCGTGTGGAAGCAGAGGTTAGAATTTCCACAGCACTGGGAAGATTCCAGGTGTATTTTGCTACAATAAGGGGCTTGTCTGTTTAAGGAGAGGAGCCAGATAACGTTTCCTGCTCAGATGTTCTTTCTTGATTCCAGATGCTACAGATAGGAGGCGTTGACTTACTTGTGTACTGAAGTGGCTAAAGGCTCTCTGAGCAATGACGAATTATGAAGGTGACGGCAAAATTAGAGTAAAGGAGTGTCCTAGTTGAAGCACAGTAATTGGCTAAGAGGAAACTGGTCAACATGAAAATGATCTTTGGATACCCCATCAAATCTTCATTTTATAATTCATTTTAACTATTTTATTTTATTTTTTTTTCCTTTTTAAAAAACAATTAATTAATTAATTAATTTTTTTTACACGAACTCCCAAACATGAACCCCCCCTCCCACCTCCCACCCCACATCATCCCTCCAGATCATCCCCATACACCAGCCCCAAGCATCCTGCATCCTGCATTGAACATAGACTGGCGATTCATTTCTTACATGATAGTATACATATTTCAATGCTATTCTCCCAAATCATCCCACCCTCTCCCTCTCCCTCTCCTTCACGGGTGTACATGAACTCCCAAACATGAATCCCCCCCTCCCACCTCCCACCCCACATCATCCCTCCGGATCATCCCCATACACCAGCCCCAAGCATCCTGCATCCTGCATGAAACATAGACTGGCGATTCGTTTAATTCCCCTAGTTTTCCTTAGGGATTTGAGTAATTTCACCACACTGGATCCTCACTTTTTGTTGACAGACCAAAGCAGTGCTTCCCACTGGAAGATCTGGATTATCTCTTTTTCCCTTAGGTCTCCTGTCAGCATCCAGTCCTACCTTATTGAAGACAGCATTTCTGACCATTGTTGGGCTATATCCTGCCATCTGCTCCCTCAAGATACAGGTCTCTATTCAACATTGACATCAAAATGTATGATAAAATCAACCAGGAAGTGATTGATCAAATTTTAGGTAACTTAAAGTTCTTACAGTTAATTAATCAGAGAGATGGGCAACTAATAGTGTTAAAACTAAAGTAAGTATGCAAAAGTCAGAATATGCGTATGTATGAGAGGGAGAGAGACAGAGAGAAAGACAGAGAGAGTTTTTAACACCATAAGAACTACTTGTGAAATTACCCAGCTCTAAGGTCCTCAACAGCCCTATTGCTTATTCGCTTTTTAAAAATTGAAGTGTAGTTGATTTGTAATATTGTGTTAATTTCTGCTGTACAGCAAAGTGACTCAGTTATACACATATATGTATTCTTCTTTATTTCTTTTCCATTATGGTTCATCCCAGGATGTTGAATATAGTTCCCTGTGCTATACATTAGGATCTTGTTGTATATCCATTCTATATGTAATGGTTTGTTTCTACGAACCCTGACCCCAAACTCCTATTCCATCTCTCCCCCATTCTTCCTTCCCTTTGGCAATGATAAGTCTATTCTCTGTGTCTCAAACAGCCCTGTTATGATAGATTAGTTGATCATAATCAGCTCATAATGTGTTGCATTTAACATTATTTTGAATGATATAATTTCACATTAATTAGAGCAGATAATTAAAGAACATTGTTGTTGTTTTCATTTTTTAAAATTTTCTTTCAGCACCAGAATTTTAGCACTCAAGAGTAGTATGTTATGGTGAGCCTATGAGTGGCTTTGATTAGGAGGGTGACTGATAAATTAACATGGAGAACTGCTGATCTATCCAAAGTTTTTTTTCTTTTTTTCCTACTGAGGATAAAATTAATTATTCTAAAGGGACAGTGACTTTTCCAAGGACACATGACATAGCAAGTTACTTTCTGATCTATTTTCCTTCCAGCTCTTGGAATTCTCTCTGCTTTGTGTCCATGTAACATTATTGGGATCTGATCCAGAATGTTCAGAACAGTCATAGGAAATTCAAACCTCTAGCAGTGTCCTATGCAAGGGGCATGTGTCTTTTTCCATACCCTATTTATGGATACAACAAAATTGCTTTCAAAGGAGAACATCATTGCTCTCCTCTAATGTCTTTCATTTATTCTTTACTTGCCACTTGGAGCTTCCATTAACTTTTCCAGGGGCTGAAATAATGGGAGGGGGGAAGATGTGCAAATTTTCTCACATTAATGATGTGTCATGTATACATTTCAACTATTTAAGTATATGTTTTGGAAGCAGAGACATCATCTTCAGACAGTAAACAGTGGGAAGTTGTGAAACCCCTAAGTTAATATTATACTATATTTTTCACAAATCACATAAAAAATTCTTAACATCTGATTAGTCGAAATATTTAATTAGGACTGAAATATGATAGAGAAAAATAGTTAACACATGGAATTTTCTGACAGATAATCTGTTATCTGCAGATTTTTTTATTGATGTCCCTAAAGCTATTGGGATGATGAACCATTTACCAAATCTGAAGTCTATGTGGCTTCTTAGGAGCAGATGGCAAGAAAGTTTGCCAATTGAGACAATTCATGGTATCCCAGTGACATTTATTTTTAAAATATTCATTGTTTATGAGGCCACTACAGCACTTTTAGATTTTTAAATAAGATTCAGAAATACTGCAATTTTAGTAGACTGTAAATGTGGCTTGCTATGTCAGGCACACAGTACTTTTTTAAAATTGAATGCTAAATATAAAATCATAAGGGTTTAAAAAAGATAAACTAAGGTGATTTCTATAGATTAGCATCTTGTCAGCTAGTAGCTATTAAGCAAGTTAGTTAACCTGTCTGAATTTCTGTTTACTCATTTCTACATGGATAGGATTTAGGTACAATTTAGGAAATATTTCCAATATTTTTTTTAAATGTGTTATTGAAAGGAAGCCTGTATAATTTTCTTATGGGGGGAAAGCAGAGCACTGTTTGATATAAATAAGACGATCAGACAGAGAATGTACCTGGTTTCCATAACTGTGTTTCTGAAACATATTTAACTTTGCTAGATAAAATGAGTCCTTTTTTGAGGTCAGTGGCTTAATGTGGACCATTGTGTCAATAAGTTTCTGCTAAGAGTTGTTTCATATAGAAATTGAGTTTTAACCCTCACCATAGAGGCCTTGAATAGTCTGATTAACTAATGGGTGAGAAAGTTCATTGTTGCTACTTATGGGAAGCCTAGTTACGGCTGTTGGTAGAAAGATTTCCCATGAGGAGCATGGCTGTTAGAAAACAGTAGGAGGTCAGTGATATTTCCTTCAGAGAATGAAACACAGAAGAGTTTATTTTAACATTTTTTGGCATGAAAACAGGAGATTAAATACTGTTGTTGCATTTTTATTGTGTGCTACAAACGAAATGACGCATTACAAGCCTATGTCATTTCATTTTTCAAAACACCCTTCATGTAATGACAATAACACTAATACTGAACAGTTTTGAACCACTTCTTTCTGGACATTATTTTTAAAGTTATGCATTCAATGCTCAGAACAGCTCTGTGCCATGCTTAGTCACTCAGTCCTGTCTGACTCTTTTCAACACCATGGACTGTAGCCCACCAGGCTCTTCTGTCCATGGGGATTTTCCAGGTAAGAATACCAGAGTGGGTAGCCATTCCCTCCTCCAGGGGATCTTCCCAACCCAGGGATCAAACCCAGGTTTCCTGCATTGCAGGCAGATTCTTTACCATCTGAGCCACAGAGAAGCCCAAGAATACTAGAGTCAATAACCAATCCCTTCTCCAGGGGAATCTTCACAACCCAGAGATTAGGGCTGGGTCTCCTGCATTGCAGGCTGATGATTCTTTACTATCTGAGCCATGAGGGAAGTCCCGGACAGTTCTATAGGATAATCTAATTTAGAAATGAGAAGCTGGCACATTAAACAACAACAACAACGACTTAACCCAGAATATAGATCTTATAAGTGGTGGGAACAGAATTGGAACCCAGAAAGTTTACTTCCAGAGTGTGTGCTCTTAGCTACAGGCCATAAGGCCTCTTAGGCAATATTATTTCTCTTCTATATTAGTTCATATTTGTATTAACTTCTATACTGAAGTTCATAGAAGTTAAGTAATGTATCCCATCTGACAACTCAAAAGTGGAAGAGCAGAAATTTGAACTCAGAATGTCAACCATCAAGCCCATTTCCTTTCCTTTGTGAGCTTTGAAAGATAATCTCCACAGCAAGCTTTATAAGGATGTGCTAAAGAAGAAGGAAATACTTCAGTGGTAGTATTGACCTTCATTTTGTTTTTAAAATTAATTTTAGTGGTATATAGTTGTTTTATGATATTGTGTTAGTTCCTACTGTACAGCAAAGTGAATCAGCTATATGCATACTTATATTTCCTCTTTTTTAAATTCCTTCTGATTTGTTACCACAGAGCACTGAGTAGAGTTCCCCATTCTATACAGTATGTTCTCATTAGTTATCTGTTTTGTAAATATTATATACATCAATCCCAAACTCTCAACTCATCTCACACCCTTCTTTCCCCCTTGGTATCTGTACATCTGTTCTCTATGTCTGTGTCTCTATTTCTGCTTTGCAAATAATATAATCTATACCATTTTTTTAAGATTCTACTTACTCAGCCAAAACAGGAACAAAATTCAGTAATTTGTAGATATGTGGATGGATTTAGAGACTGTCATACAGAGTGAAATAAGTCAAAAAGGGAAAAATATCATATATTGACCTACCTTTCTGGGCAACCTATCTTTCTAAAGGTATGACCTCATTGCTACCTCAAATACTATATCTGACCATTGACTTATCACTCAGATTCCAACAAACCAGATCTTCTCATCCTTTACACCTCTTCTCTATAAAGCCCTACTTGCCTTCATTGTAATGCCCAACATTTTTTGTATATTTTTTCTAAACATGTCAGTTATTATCTTCTTAATCTTTAACACTTGCTATTTACTGAAGACCATCATCTAGCAGGATAATTGATCATATATGTATGAATCTTCTCATTTGCCATTATATTCTTATACCTTTTCTTTCTAATTTAATTCAACTATGAATAAAAGCCATATACTCTTTATCTATTAAGTGCTCTAGCTGGCAGAGTCAAAGGGGTTTATTCAATCTTTTGGATCTTCATTTTTTACAAGGTCAGAGTGCTTGGTAAATCAGCCTCTTTTCTGGGGCTCATAAATACTGAGGATAGACAGGTTTCTCATTTTTGGTCATTAGCATCCCTGAACAGGGCCATCTTATGTCACCTTTAGAAGAAGACTTCTTGCCTCTTAGATGCGTTTGATGGCTTGTAAGAAAGGAAGAATCAGATCTGACTTATAACAATCATACACAATAATATACACTACATAAAATAATTCATTTAAGAATATATAAAGTACCCATATTTCCCCTGACAGTCTTTAACAGTCAAAAATATCCATCTTCATTTTTTCCAAAATTAGTGATAAGTACTGAGGCATCAGGACTAGTTTATATTCTGAAGTCAGAAGCACACACATCATGTGAGCTTTAACTTTTGTTTTATGGTGAACTTTGTATAGCTGGTAAGCCACTGTTTGTGTTCCCAGTAAGCTATATATGTGATTTCTCTATCAATGATCAAAATCTAAAATGTGTACACACACACAAATACATTACACATATTTGTTAGTTGAACCTACCAGGGTCAAAATCACCCCAAGATACCCATTTTGACTACTGATTTCCCCAAGAATACTTATGGAAACTAAGAATATCAGTCTAAACACCTAGCTCTATTCATTAGATTTTCTTTGTGTCACATCAGTTCTTTTGACATTTTTAATCAATAGTATTCATAGATTTTTATATAATCAGAACTATTCTGACTTTTTCTACAAAGACAAGGTGCTACTGTCTGAAAAGGAGAGTCCTCCAGTTGTACTGTTTATTCTTCAAGAGAACAATGTCACTTTTTCCATTTAGACTGAGTTGACATGGGTTAGAAGGCATCAATCAACTTCCCCATAAGTTGCCTATGAGAAGTAAAATTGGTATGACAAATGAAACCCTTTAGAGATATCCAAAACATACATATCATGGAAACTGTTGTTTCCACATCTTGACATCACATTATTTATAGGTGTAATGTATGTGTTTGTGTGAGTGTGACAATAAAAGTGATTAGAGGACTAGTCAAGTCCTTTATTCATCTTCACATTTATAAAGAAATGATAAAGAAAATTAATTACATGTTTCTTTGACCATTCTATTCTTGGTCTCAGTGATAAAATGCATTGGGGAAATAGAGGCAGTGTAATAAATACACTTTTGCCAAGACTTGCAGAATAAACTAATGAAAGAAATATCTGGAGGAAAAGACTAAAGTCATGTAATTTCTGTAACCACAGGAGATCTTTTCATTAGCCTCCTCTTTGGTTCTTAATAGCTTTCCAGATGCATCTGGGGAGTGGTATTATGATTATCTCTGTAAAATTGCTCTGTCTCTTTACTGATACACAGAACTTCAACCTGAGTGAAGAAAAAAATTTCTATCCAATGTGCTTTATGTTATGATAAAGTTATTGCTAAGATAATGTTATGTTAAAGTTAAAAAAGAGAGATAGGGCTTTCCAGGTGGCACAGTGGTAAAGAATCCCCTTGTCAATGCAGGAGACTCTGCCCGGGTCAAGAGGATACCCTCAAGTAGAAAATGGCAACAGGACTAAACAGGCTAAATGCAAGGAAAATAAGATTTAGATACATTGTAGTCAAAATGATGAAATCCAAGATAAAGATAAATTTTAGGAGATGGTGTCTTTTCAACAAACCATGTAGGAAATATTGAATATCAATACCTATAAATTAACTTCAACCTAAATCTTATACCATATAGACACATTAATTCAAAATAGGTCATAAATATCAATGTAAAAATGTTAGCTATAGAACTGTCAGAAAAGATTATAAGGGAAAATACTAATAACGTTTGTTGCTCTTCAGTTGCTCAGTCATGTCCAACACCTTGAAACCCAAAGGACTGCAGCATGCAAGGCTTCACTGTCCTTCACCATCACCTGGAGCTTGTTCAAACTCATGTCCATTGAATCAGTTATGCCATCCAACCATCTCATCCCCTATTGCCCCTTCTGCTCTTGCTTCAATCTTTCCCAGCATCAGAGTCTTTTCTAATGAGTTGGCTCTTCACATCAGGTGGCAAAAGTATTGGAACTTCAGTTTCAGCACCAGTCCTTCCAGTGAATATTCAGGGTTGATTTCCCTTAAGACTGACAGGTTTGCCTTGTGGTCCAAGAGACTCTCAAGAGTCTTCTCCAACACCACAATTCAAAAGCATCAGTTCTTTGGCACTTACCCTTCTTTATGGTCCAACTCACATATCCATACATGACTACTGTAAAAACCATAGGTTTGACTATACAGACTTTTGTCAGCAAAGTAATGCCTCTGCTTTTAATTACTTTGGCAAAGACTAACACTTCTTAAATATAGCAGTAAAACATAATCCAAGCAAGAAAAATAATAGATAAACTGAACTTTGTAATAATTAAAAGCTTTTGCTATATGAATTACTCTGTTAAGAAAGTGAAGAAATAGACTGCTAACTAGGAGAAAGTATTTGTAAATCATGGTTCCAGTAAAAGACTCATTTCTGGGCTACATAACTCTTTACACTCAATATAAAACAAACAAACAAAAAAAAACAAGCAAAGAAAAATACATTTAGAAAATGGACTAATGACTAAGACTAGTTAGACACTTCACCAAAGAAAACATGGAAATGGCAAATAAACATATAAAAAGATGCTCAACATTTCTGGCCAGCGGGAATTTTCAAATTAAAACCAAGTGAGATATCACTATAGACTTACTAAAATAATATAATATGTTTATATAGTATTTTTATAATGTTAAAAATACTTATAATACTAAATGATGGTACATATGTAGAGACTCCAGATCTCTCATTAGCTGCTGGAGTGTATGCACAATGGCATACACCTGGACACCTGATGGGGAGTTTCTTAAAAATCTAAACAAGCACCACATGTTTCAGCAATTTTACTCTTGAGTTACACATCCTAGATAAATTGACTTAAATTCACACAGAAAACTGGATGTGAATGTTCACAGAAGCTTTATTTGTAATAGCCCAAACAGGGAACAATATAATGTCCTTCAACAGATAAATGTGTAAATAAACTCTGGTACATTTATATGCAATGGACTGCTGCTGCTGCTGCTGCTGCTGCTAAGTCACTTCAGTCGTGTCCGACTCTGTGCGACCCCATCAGGCTCCCCCCGTCCCTAGGATTCTCCAGGCAAGAACACTGGTGTGGGTTGCCGTTTCCTTCTCCAGTGCATGAAAGTGAAAAGTGAAAGTGAAGTTGCTCAGTCGTGTCCGACTCCTGGCGACCCCATGGACTGCAGCACACCAGGCTCCTCCATCCATGGAATTTTCCAGGCAAGAATACTGGAGTGGGTTGCCATTTCCTTCTCCAACAATGTACTACTAGTCAGCAATTAAAAAGAGCTAACTCTCAGTAAATGAAACAAATCAGCATCATTAGAAAAAGCCAAGCCCAAAAGTTATACAGTGTGTATTTTCTTGTACATGTTTTCTCTTTAGCAAAATTAAAGAAAAGAGAGAGAGAAAAAAAGCACAAATTTGGTAGCTTAAAACAAAATATTTTCTATTACAGTATGTTCTGGAGGCCAGAATATTGAAATCATAATGACTGAGCTGAAATCAAGATGTTAGCAGAGCATGTAGTGTCCATTGGGATAATTAAGGATACCTTCATCATCTCAAGATCTTTAATTTAACCACACCCCTTTTGTCACATACTACTCACAAGTCACAGAGATTAGGATGTGTATTTTTTTTGGAAAGCCATTTGTCAGTCTATCAAAACATAACATAAAAAAGAAAGTGTATGCAATAACTTAGGGAATCTAAGATCAGATTATATTCCATGTCAATCAACCTCCTGGTTTTGATAATGCATTATAATTATAGATAATTATGCATGACAATTTAAAAAGCTGGGAGATAGGCACATGGAAACTCTCTATACAATTTTTCAACTTTCTGTAAGTCTATAATTATTGCAAAACAAAATGTTACCCCCAAAAGAGAGCAAGGACAAGCACGCATTACATGCAAGGGACATGATACAAACAATAGTTGACATAGGTCAGCAGATTCTACAGTGGAATTGCATCTTCAAAAGAGGAAGAGAAAAAATAAAACCTAATAAACTCAATAGTCTTTATGTAGCTACACAGCCTTCAAGGGTTAAAGCAAAATAATGTTTTTAATGATGTTTTTGGATAGAAAAAATCTAAGATAAATAACCCTAGTTTACCATCGGACCTGCACTATATGGCAGGTGAAAGGGAATGGACACAAGATGGAAATTCAGATTTCCAGGCAGGAAAAAGAGCATCAGAAATGTTAAATATGTGGGTAAATGTAAAATATTGCATATTTCTATGCATTCTATTCTCTTAATTACTTGAATAATGTAAAGTTATATTAAGCAAGATTATCCCTTTACACTGTAAGATTTATAATATAAGTAGGTGTAATAGATATGACAGTTAGAGCATAAATGATGGATGGAAGAGAATAAGTAGATTATACAAAAATATACAAGATATTTTACATTAAGTAATACAGTATAAAACATTTTTTGATGTTAAAAGGATACCTGTTGCAACTTGAGAGCAACATCTATAAAAATAAGTCAACAAAGCAGAGTCAAAAAGCCAACAGAGGAATTAAAAGGGAAAACTTAGAGACAGACACACACAATATAATATGGTAAATAGTCCATCAAAAAAGTCCATCAACAGATTGGATCTTTTTAAACAAGTCTCAAGTATGTAACAATATGTTGTCTAAGAGACATACACTTCATGTATAAGTATAGAAAGCCTGAAAGTAAACAATTGGGAAAATATATGTATTTCATCCAGTAACCATAAGGAACCAGGGAAACCAGGGGATATTAATTTCATGGAAAATAGACTTCAAGATGATGTGTGTACAAAGAGATAATGGGAACATATTAACAATAAATTAATTTTATGATTATCATTTATCATCCAGGTCAATTCACCAGGAAGACCTAACAGGCAAAAATATGTAGGGGAAAACTCAGAGATTTTAACAATACATGAAGAAAAGCTGACAGAACTCAGTGGATCAATACATAAATCTATAATTGGATGTGGAGATGTTAATATCTTTTTCTCAATAATTGGAAAACTATACAAAAATTTTTGAAGATGAACAATATAAACCATGTTTATCTAATCAAAATGTCACCCAAGTAATGAAAATTTTCTATTCTTTTCAAATGCACTGGAATGATAACTGCTACTGCTATTGCTATTAAGTCATTTCAGTTGTGTCCGACTCTGTGAGACCCCATAGACGGCAGCCCACCAGGCTCCCCTGTCCCTGGGATTCTCCAGGCAAGAACACTGGAGTGGGTTGCCATTTCCTTCTTCAACGCATGAAAGTGAAAAGTGTAAGTGAGGTCGCTCAGTCGTGTCCTACCCTCAGCAACCCCATGGGCTGCAGCCTTCCAGGCTCCTCCATCCGTGGGATTTTCCAGGCAAGAGTACTGGAGCAGGGTGCCATTGTCTTCTCCGAGAATGATAACTAAATGATCCTATATCAGGATATACTCTAAGTCTCAGTAAATTTCAATATATTGTAATCTTACAGAGCATGATTTATGACCAAAAAATGGATTATATGAGCAAATCAGTAATAAAAAGATAAACAGGAAAATAGTTGGAAAGTGATGAAAATCCTTCTAAATAAATCACTGAACAAAGAAGAAATAATAGAAAACATTAGGAACTATTTTGAACAGGATGATAATGAAAATAGAATGTATTTTCAGTTTGTAGAATGCAGCTAAGGAATGAGTGCTTAGAGGGAAATTTAGAGCTATAAATGCTCACAATAGAAAATTTAAAAAAAGTTTAAAATCAATGATCTAAGTTTCTATTTTATGAAGCTTATAAAAATGAGCAGATTAAACCTAAAGTAAGTAGAAGGAAGAAAATTAATTACAAGAAGTGAAATTAATAGACAACAAATGGTAGAGAAAATTAACAATACTAAATGTTGGAAATCTTCAATAATAAAGTTTATTAAGCTCATAGGAATAGCAATAAAGTAAAAATAAAAACTATATAGCCAGCATGTAAGGAGTTTGAACGTTGCCACTCCATCCTAACAATAAGTAAAAAGGTAGACTAATGGGAAAAATATAAAAAACTTTTCTTAGATCTATCAGAGAAGTGAGCTACAGAGCACCCTGCTGTCCCCAGAACTAAAGAGAAAGGCAGAAGGATATAGAAAGTCACAAATTACCAGAGCAGAAACACATAAGCAGAAACTTGCACAGGAACCAGTGCTGGGAATATCATGTCTCGATTTCAGCAAAGAGTATAAGGTACACTAAGAGACAAAAAGCACAGTTTTCAAAAGCTGAACAAATATCAAGACAGAATCAGATATGTTTAGGAACACTGAAATTATCAAACTAGGAATAAAAAAAAGCCAAATTATGATTTTTACTGAAACACATAAGCAGAAACTTGCACAGGAACCACTGCTGGGAATATCATGTCTTGATTTCAGCAAAGAGTATAAGGTACACTAAGAGACAAAAAGCACAGTTTTCAAAAGCTGAACAAATAGCAAGACAGAATCAGATATGTTTAGGAACACTGAAATTATCAAACTAGGAATAAAAAAAAAAGCCAAATTATAATTTTTACGCTATAACTCCAATGGTAAAAGTAGATAACAAACAAGAATAATGGATTATGTAAGCCAGGGGTGGTAATTCCAAGAGAGAACAAAATGAAATGGTAGAGTTCAAAAACACTGTAACAGAATATGAAGAATGCGTTTGATAAACTTATTCTTATACTAGATACAGCAAAGGAAAGGATCTCTGAGCATGAACATATGCAAATAGAAACTTCTAAGAGGAGGCGGGGGGAAAGAAGAGGAAAAAGACTAAAGTAACACAGCAGCAGAATATTCAAGAACTGTAGGACAATTACATGAGGTGTGATACACCCATAATGGGAGTGCAAGAAAGGAAGAGAAGCAATATTTCAAGTAATGATGACAGAGAATTTCCCCAGACTGATATCAGATACCAAAGCAAATATCCAGGAAGCTCAAAGGACATTAGGAAAGATTAATGAAAAGAAAAGAAAGAAACCATGCATGTAGGTATATCATATTCAAACTTTAGGAAATGAAATATGAAGAAAATATTTTGAAATCCTTCAGAGCAGGGGAAATGCATAATCTATAGAGGAACAAAGATAAGAATTACATCTGACTTCTCATCAGAAACCATTCAAACAAAAGGAGTGAAGAGTGAAATTTTAAAGTAATGGAGAGACAGAGAAACAACAACACCAGCCTAGAATACCGTATCCTGCAAAATTTTCTTTCAAAAGTGAAGGAAGTTAAGTCTGCCTCAAACAAAAATTATTGGAATGCATTGCCAGTGGATCTACCCAGAAAGAAATGTTAGAAGTTCTTTATAGGGAAGGAAAATAATAAACTTGTATTTATAGACACAAAGGAACAGCATTCAAGAAGGAATAAAAGAAATAAAAGCATTTAGTTTATATTCTAAATCAGACAAATATCAACAACCTCAGATATGCAGATGATACCACCCTAATGGCAGAAAGTGAAGAGGGACTAAGTCTGAGAAATATTGACAACCTCAGATATGCAGTTTATACCACCCTAAGCGCAAAAATGTGAAGAAGAAAGAGCCTCTTGATGAAGGTGAAAGAGGAGAGTGAAAGAGTTGGCTTAAAACTCAGCATTCAAAAAACTAAGATCATGGCATCTGGTCACATCACTTCATGGTAAATAGATGGGGGGGATTGGAAGGAGTTGCATATTTTATTTTCTTGGGCTCTAAAATGACTGCAGATGGTGATTGCAACCATGAAATTAAAAGATGCTTGCTCCTTAGAAGAAAGCTGTGACAGACCTAGACGGCAGATTAAAAAACAGATATGTCACTTTGCCAACAAAGGTCTGTCTAGTCAAAGCTATGGTTTTCCCAGTAGCCATGTATGGATGTGAGAGCTGGATCACAAAAGGCTGAATGGAGAAGAATTGATGCTTTCAAACTGTGGTGCTGGAAAGACTTTTGAAATTCCTTTGGACAATGAGGAGATCCAACCAGTCAATCCTAAAGGAAATCAGTCCTGAATATTCCTTGGAAGGACTGATGCTGCAGTTGAAGTTCCAGTAATTTGACCACCTGATGTGAAGAGCCAACTCACTGGAAAAGATGCTGAGATGCTGGGAAAGATTGAAAACAGGAGGAGAAGAGGGTGACAGAAAATGAAATGTTTGAATGGCATCACTGACTCAAAGGACTTGAGTTTGGGCAAATTCCAGGAGTTGGTGAAGGACATGGAAGCCTGGTGTGCTGCATTCCATGGGATCCCAAAAAGTCAGACACAACTTAGCAACTGAACAACACACTCTGACAAATATCAGTTTCATTAAAAGAAATAGCAGCAAGTATATGTAATATAAATTACATATACTTATATCTATATCTTGTGTATATGCTTATATATAAGTGAAATGAATGGCAGTAATGATGCAGAAAGGAAAACAAAAATTATAGATTTATTTTGATAGTATAAAGTACTTACACTACACATGAAGTAGTATCATGTTATTTGAAAGTGGACTTGGATTAATTGTAATTAGCCATAAATGTATATTGCAAACTCAGGGGCAACCAATTAAAAAATAAAAAAGTAAATATAACTGATATATAAGGAACTAATAGAAAATGGAATAATATTAAATGCTCAATTAAGACAATAAAAGGCTGTAAAATAGTGGAAGACAAAATTAAGAACAAAGAATAAGGATAAGAAATAGAAACCAATAATAATTCTGGTAGATATTCCTTCAACTATAATCCCTTTGATGCCAATGGTCTAACTGCACAGATTAAAAGAGAAATTGCAGGACTTCTCTGGTGATCTAGTGGTTAAAACTTTGCCTTCCACTGTAGGGTGTATAGGTTCAATCCCTGGTCAGTGAGCTAAGATCCCATAAGGAAAAGGAAAAAGGAAAATATAAAACAGAAACAATACTGTAACAAATTCAATAAAGACTTTAAAAATGGTCCACAACAACAAAAAACATGTTTTAAAATCAGAAATTGCACAGTGTATCAAAAACATGAACCCACCTGACCTACCTCTTGAGAAACCTGTATACAGGTCAGGAAGCAACAGTTAGAACTGGACATAGAACAACAGACTGGTTCCAAATAAGAAAAGGAGTACGTCAAGGCTATGTATTGTCACCCTGCTTATGTAACTTATGTGCAGAGTACATCATGAGCAATACTGGGCTGGAGGAAGCACAAGCTGGAATCAAGATTATTGGGAGAAATATCAATTACCTCAGATATGCAGATGACACCAACATTATGGCAGAAAGTGAAGAAGAACTAAAGAGCCTCTTGATGAAAGTGAAAGAGGAGAGTGAAAAAGTTGGCTTAAAATTCAACATTCAGAAAACTAAGATCATGGCATCTGGTCCCATCACTTCATGGCAAATAAATGGGGAAACAGTGGCAGACTTAATTTTCTGGGCTCCAAAATCACTGCAGATGGTGATTGCAGCCATGAAATTAAAAGACGCTTGCTCCTTAGAAGGAAAGTTATGACCATCCTAGACAGCATATTCAACAGCAGAGACATTACTTTGCCAACAAAGGTCCATCTAATCAAGGCTATGGTTTTTCTAGTAGTCATGTATGGATGTGAGAGTTGGACTATAAAGAAAGCTGAGCACCAAAGAATTGATGCTTTTGAACTATGGTGTTGGAGAAGACTCTTGAGAGTCCCTTGGACTGCAAGGAGATCCGACCAGTCTATACTAAAGGAGATCAGTCCTGGGTATTCA
>SJYX01008902.1:113451-132579 GCA_006410675.1 Oreotragus oreotragus
GGACTCTCAAGAGTCTTCTCCAACACCACAGTTCAAAAGCATCAATTATTTGATGCTCAGCTTTCTTTATAGTCCAACTCTCACACCCATACATGACTACTGGAAAAACCATAGCCTTGACTAGACTATTAAAAGATGGTACTATTTGCGGGAAAAAAAAAAAAAAAAGATAGTGAAACAATCACTAATTTAATGTTGAAAAAACTGTAACTTATTTTGTTCTTTTGCCTTTAGAAGACATTTCTTCTCTGCTTTGGGTATCATGTCAGTGGGTCTTGAAGCACTGACTTATGGTGATGAATATCTGGTAGTCTCAACCCTCCTTCTTTTCTCACTTCAATTTACAATCTGCCTTCTCAGTTCACAGGGGACTGAGTCACAGAAAATCTTGGTGATTGATGTGAAGTCTTACCTCAACTGGTGCTCTCTCTGGTGTCATTCTGTGATTTTGATTTTTTTTTTTTTTTGCCATGTATCTTGTTATCATGATATTTCATCTTTGTAAATAATTCTGGATCTTGACACTTATTTCCAGGAAGTTTCCATCTTGCTTCTGAACTGAAGAATTCTAAGTCATCTCTCAAGTTCCCTCTATTTTCGTTGTGGCCCAAATTCTCTCTTTTTCAAAGGCTGCTTTCCTTTATGACGTAAGGTCATGCATTTCTCCTTCCCTGGTTACATTGATAATATGGCATTAAGTTCCATTCTGTTTTGCTATTGATGTTGTATATTCTGATGGTAGTGTTATTACTGTTCTTGACTTTGATATAGCATAAATGAGAAGTAAAAATGCCCTCATACTGTCCTTTTTAACTGAAAAAAATCAGTGCTAAGTGTGTATTAGTTGCTCATTGTGTCCAACTCTTTGCAACACTGTGGACTATAGCAAATCAGGCTCCACTGTCCATGGAATTCTCCAGGAAAGAATACTGGAGTGGGTTGCCATTTCCTTCCCCAGGGGTTCTTCCCAACCCAGGAGTCGAACCTCGGTCTCCCATAGTGCAAGCAGATTCTTTACCATCTGAACCACCAGGGAAGCCCATAAAATGCACTACTGTAGTCTATTTTCAAAGCAACCTTAAGCAGCAGGTACACTTAATCTCATTTTTCATTTGAGAAAACTGAGTTTCAGAGAGTCAAAGTGACATACTAAAGGCATATAATTAAGAAATGGTAGAGATGGGATTTGGTGCACTGAGCTATCTGATCATGAAGCCATAAAAGCATATTATGCTAAATAATAAAGGATAGTTGGATTACAATAATATACAAAAAAGGGTTTTCTCTCTCTTTTTTGGCTAGTGATATAAAAATTGCAAAATCCTGAAGATATGGATGTTTGGAGTTAAGAAAAGGAAATGATTGATTTTCACTCTTAAGGATAAACATTGATTAAGTTCTCCTCTCATTACTACATATCTGTGAAGTAGCATTGATTTTCAGGATGCTTAAAGATTTGTGATAGTTCTAATTATTTTGAACACCAAAGTAGCTTGTGTGTTTTAAGCTCTTTTGGTGGTGCTTAAAATTCTTAATGACATCACATCTTCCTTGTAATGAAAACTTGTTTGACAGAATGAATCTCATTTGTCAGTGGCTTAATTTTTGCTTCTTGATAAATTAGAAACAATATGGCATGATTTAGCAAGTAAATTATTCATTGTGAGCTTAAGAAAATATCACTTTAAAGGTTTTTTAATTTTTCCTCTTCAAATAAATATGTAGACATTCTTATTTTAGTTTTAGGAGACTTAATTTAAATCACATGTTAAACTGTTCAAGTTTGAAATTATAACCTTACATGAAATTATTGAATGTTGGATCCCACTTCCCCTACCAAAAAAAAAAAAAAAAAACAAGTGCAAGGGCAAAGAGAAGCCCTAAGAAGACAGTAGTAGGGGCAAAATCATGTTCAGAATCAAACCCCATACCCAACAGAGACACGCAGAGGGCTCAAACAAAACCTTGTGTGCACCAGGACCCAGAGATCCCACAGAGACTGGGCCAGACCTGCCTTTGAGTGTTTGAGTGTCTCTTGAAGAGGCACAGGTCAGCAGTGGCTTGCTGCGGGGACAGGGGTTCTGGCTGCAGCAGACCTGGGTCATGCAACGTGTGGCATAAGACCTCTTGGAGGAGGTCACCATTAGCCCCATTGTAGAGCCGCCTATCAGACAACCCACAAGCTGCAGAACAATTATACCAAAGAGAGTCTCACACTGTTAAGAAAGTTCTAGGACCCACAGCAGACTTCACAACCTGGTGACCTCGCAAAGGGACTGGGAACCCCCAGGGACTTTGACTTTGGAGGCCAGTGGAGTTTTATTTCAGAGCTCCCACAGGACTGGGGAAACAGACTCTTGGAGGGCACAAACAAAACCATGTGCACACCAGGACCCAGGAGAAAGGAGCAGTCCCCACAGGAGACTGAGCCAGACTTGTGCGTGCGTGTCCAGGAGTCTCCAGCAGAGGCATGTGTCGACAGTGTCCTGCTCAGGGGTCAGGGCACTGAATACAGCAGTGTGTGCAAAAGTCCTTTTGAAGGAAGTTGCCATTACCTTCATTACCCCTACCATAGTTTGGCCTCAGGCCAAACAGCAGGGAGGGAACACAGCCCTGCCTATCAACATAAAATTGGATTAAAGACTTACTAAGCATGGCCCTAGGACATCCCTGTTGGCTCAGATGGTAAAGCATCTGTCTACAATGCAGGAGACCTGGGTTCGATCCCTGGGTCAGGAAGATTCCCTGGAGAAGGAAATGGCAACCCACTCCAGTACTCTTGCCTGGAAAATCCCATGGATGGAGGAGCTTGGTGCAGGCCACTGTCCATGGGGTCGCAAAGAGTCAGGCACAACTGAGTGTAATCATCAAGCATGGCCCTGCCCATCAGAGCAAGACCTGGTTTTCCCCACAGTTAGTCCCTACCATCAGAAAGCTTCCATTGGTTCTTATCCTTATCTATCAGAGGGGAGACAGAATGAAAACCACAATCCAAGAAAACAAACCAACAGATCACATGGATCACAGCCTTGTCTAACTCAGTGAAACTATGAGCCATGCCCTGTAGAGCCACCAAGATGGATGGGTCATGGTGGAGACTTCTGACAAAATGTGGTCCACTGGAGAAGGGAATGGTAAACCACTTCGGTATTCTTGCCTTGAGAACCTGTATCGTGTACAATGTCAGGAACCTGAGTCCATGGTTTATCAGACACTGTGTCTATCAGATCTAGTCCCTTAAATCTATTTATCACTGCCACTGTATAGTCATAAGGGATTTTATTTAGGTCATACCTGAATGATCTAGTGGTTTTCCCCACTTTCTTCAATTTAAGTTTGAACTTTACAATAAAGAGTTCATTATTTGAGCCACAGTCAGTTCCTGGTATTGTTTTTGCTGACTGTATAGTACTTCTCCATCTTTGGCTGCAAAGAATATAATCAATCTGATTTTGATGTTGACCATCTGGTGATGTTCACGTGTAGAGTTTTCTCTTGTGTTGTTGGAAGAGAGTGTTTGGTACAACCAGTGCATTCTCTTGGCAAAACTCTATTAACCTTTGTCCTGCTTCATTCTGTACTTTAAGGCCAAATTTGCCTGTTACTCCAGGTGTTTCTTGACTTCCTACTTTTGCATTCCAGTCTGCTATAATGAAAAGAACATATTTTGGGGGTGTTAGTTCTAAAAGGTCTTGTAGGTCTTCATAGAATCATTCAAATTCAGCTTCTTCAGCATTACTAGTCAGGACATACACTTGGAATACCATGATATTGAATGGTTTGCCTTGGCAAAGAACAGAGATCATTCTCTCATTTATGAGATTGCATCCAAGTACTGCATTTCAGTCTCTTGTGGACTATGATGGCTACTATATTTCTTCTAACAGATTCTTGCCCACAAGAGTAGATATAATGGTCTTCTGAGCTAAATTCACCCATTCCAGTCCATTTTAGTTCTAAATTTGCCTGTTACTCCAGGTGTTTCTTGACTTCCTACTTTTGCATTCCAGTCTGCTATAATGAAAAGAACATATTTTGGGGGTGTTAGTTCTAAAAGGTCTTGTAGGTCTTCATAGAATCATTCAAATTCAGCTTCTTCAGCATTACTAGTCAGGACATACACTTGGAATACCATGATATTGAATGGTTTGCCTTGGCAAAGAACAGAGATCATTCTCTCATTTATGAGATTGCATCCAAGTACTGCATTTCAGTCTCTTGTGGACTATGATGGCTACTATATTTCTTCTAACAGATTCTTGCCCACAAGAGTAGATATAATGGTCTTCTGAGCTAAATTCACCCATTCCAGTCCATTTTAGTTCTCTGATTCCTAAAATGTCGACGTTCACTCTTGCCATCTCCTGTTTGATTACTTCCAGTTTGCCTTGATTCATGGACTGAACATTCCAGGTTCCTATGCAATATTGTTCTTCACAGGATCGAACCTTGCTTCCATCACCAGTCACATTTACAACTGGGAGGTATGATCTAAATAAAATCCCTTATGATTGTACAGTGTGCCTGAAGAAATATGGTTTGTGACATTGTATGCTGCTGCTGCTGCTGCTGCTGCTAAGTCACTTCAGTCGTGTCCGACTCTGTGCGACCCCATAGATGGCCACCCACTAGGCTCCTCTGTCCCTGGAATTCTCCAGGCAAGAATACTGGAGTGGGTTTCAATTTCCTTCTCCAATGTGACATTGTATAGGAGACAGTGATTAAGACCATCCCCAAGAAAAATAAATGTGAAAAGGTAAAATGGTTGTCTGAGGAGGCCTTACAAATAGCTGAGCAAAGAATAGAAGCTAAAGGCAAAGGAGAAAAGGAAAAGATATACCATTCTGAATGCAGAGTACTAAAGAATGGCAAGGAGAGAAAAGAAAGCCTTCCTAAGCAAACAATGCAAAGAAATAGAGGGAAACAATAGAATGGGAAAGACTAGAGATCTCTTCAAGAAAATTAGAGATACCAAGGGAACATTTCATGCAAAGATGGGCACAAAACAGGACAGAAATGGCATGGACCTAACAGAAGCAGAAGATATTAAGAAGAGGTGGCAAGAATACACAGAAAAACTGTACAACAAAGAGCTTCATAACCCAGATATCCATGATGGTGTGATCACTCACCTAGAGCCAGACATCCTGGAATGAGAAGTCATGTGGGCCTTAGATAGCATCACTACAAACAAAGCTAGTAGAGATGGTGAAATTCTATTTGAGCTATTTAAAATCCTGAAAGATGATGTGCTGCACTCAATATGCCAGCAAATTTGGAAGACTTGGCAGTGGCCACAGGACTGGAAAAGGTTAGCTTTCATTCCAATTTCAAAGAAAAGCAATGCAAATAATGCTCAAACTACTGTACAATTGTACTCATCTCATATGCTAGCAAAGTAATGCTCAAATTTCTCCAAGCCAGGCTTCAACAGTACATGAACTGTGAACTTCCAGATGTTCAAGCTGGTTTTAGAAAAGGCAGAGGAACCAGAGATCAAATTGCTCACATCCATTGGAATATAGAAAAAGCAAGAGAGCTCCTAAAAATATTTACTTCTGCTTTATTGTCTATGCCAAAGCCTTTGACTGTGTGGATCACAATAAACTGTGGACAATTCTTCAAGAGATGGGAATACCAGACTATCTTACCTGTCCTGAGAAATCTGTATGCAGGTCAAGAAGCAACAGCTAGAACTGTCCATGAAACAATAGACTGGTTCCAAATTGGGAAAGGAGTAAGTCAATGCTGTATATTGTCATAATGCTTATTTTACTTATATGCACAATGCATCATGCAAAATGCCATGCTGGATGAAGCACCAGCTGAAATCAAGATTGCTGGGAGAAATATTAATCACCTCAGATATGCAGATGACACCACCCTAAAGGCAGAAAGCAAAGAAGAACTGATGAACCTCTTGATGAAAGTGAAAGAAGAGAGTAAAAAAACTGGCTTAATGCTCAACATTCAGAAAACTAAGATCATGGCTTCAGGTCCCATCACTTCATAGCAAATCGTTGAGGAAACAATGACAAACTTTTTTTTGAGGGGGGGTTCCAAAGTCACTGCAAATGGTAATAGCAGTCATGAAATTAAAAGACACTTGATCCTTGGAAGAAAAGCTAATGACCAACCTAGACAGCATATTAAAAAGCAGAGACATTACTTTATGGACAAATGTCATCTAGTCAAAGCTATGGTTTTTCCAGTAGTCACGTATGGATATGAGAGTCGAACCATAAAGAAAGCTGAGCACTGAAGACCGATGCTTTTGAAGTGTGGTGTTGGAGAAGAATCTTGAAAGTCCCTTGGACTGCAAGGAGATCCAACCAGTCAATCCTAAAGGAAATCAGCCCTGAATATTCATTAGAAGGCCTGATGCTGAATGTGAAGTTCCAATATTTTGGCCACCTGATACGAAGAACTGACTCATTGGGAAAAACCCTGATGCTGAGAAAGATTGAAGGAGGGAGAAGAAAGGGATGACAGAGGATGAGATGGTTGGATGGCATCACTAACTCAATGGACATGAGTTTGAGCAAGGTCCAGGAGATGAGATGGACAGGGAAGCCTGACGTGGTGCAGTCCATGGAGCTGCAAATAATTGGACAAGACTGAGCGACTGAACTGAACTGATGAATTTATTTCCAACACAATGGTATATTTTGTAATCTTGATGAATTACACATGATTGACATATTTTAGCATTCTCTTTCTTATGTTTACATTTATGGTGTTTGTAAAAGGATTTAAGTATTAGTTGTTACAATTTTTTTAAAATCCTGTTCTCTATTCTCAAGTTTCAAAGGAATTCTCCCTATAAGTAAACCTCATTGGAAGTTGAATGTGATATAGAAGTAAGTACTTAGTTTTAGAGCATAAGCTGTAAATTTTTTAAATTTTATTTTATCATGATGTATGGCAAAACCAATACAATATTGTAAAGTAATTAACCTCCAATTAAAATAAATAAATTTATATTTTTAAAAAGTTCCATTGGACCCAATAAATTTTATTTTATTATTATTATTATTTGCTTTTTACTTTACAATATTGTATTGGTTTTGCCATGATCTTCTACATAGAAACCCTAAAGACTCCACCAGAAAATTACTAGAGCTAATCAGTGAATATAGCTGTAAACTTTAAAATTATCCAAAGGGTTTAACTATATAGATATTACGTTTATATTTTGCATCACCCTATTTAACATTTTTTGCAGTGAGTATAATTAACATTTCCTCTTGACAATCAATAGTACAAACTTTGTTAGACTCCAGTTCAGCATAGAAGTGTTTATTCTTTGACATCCAGACAAATCTGCCACAGGGTGAATTTTCCTGGATTAACTGTACTTCCTCTATTTTTGCATTATTATACAACTTTAGGAGTTACGTTGTGTTCCCAAAACTTGAGTTTACATACACTGTACTACATGTAAATAAGACCACCAGGAGTTATGCACCAGGCAGACTCATGTCCAGGAGTACAAGTTTATGATCATTTAATGCCTTATTTTCAGAGAAGGCAATAGCACCCCACTCCAGTACTCTTGCCTGGAAAATCCCATGGACAGTGGAGCCTGGAAAGCTGCGGTCCATGGGGTCGCTGAGAGTCGGACATGACTGAGTGACTTCACTTTCACTTTTCACTTTCATGGATTGGAGAAGGAAATGGCAACCCACACCAGTGTTCTTGCCTGGAAAATCCCAGGGTCGGGGGAGCCTGGTGGGCAGCCATCTATGGGGTCGCACAGAGTCGGACACAACTGAAGTGATTTAGCAGCAGCAATGCCATATTTACACCAATGTGAAACCAAATGTGTTACATATATAGACAGCATGAGCTGAACTAATCAAAAACCATGGGACTCCAATATTCAGCATATGGGCAATGACCATTTGTGATAGATTGGTGCATGATATCCACACAACCTCCTCAGCCAAAATATAAAATTCACAGGGTGAGAATACTTAATCTTGGACTATGGGTTCATGGTTTTTGAGGGAACTATTATTCCCATGAAATTATATAAGCCACTCATCTATAAATTTCAATGTACAAAGCTTTTATTACTTTCTTCAATCTTATGTCTCAAAGTGATAAAAGAACCCCAACTTAGGATAACAAAAGAAACAAAGACATAGAGGTAGGCAGCAAAAATAGATCAAGCAAACTAGGAAATGGAAATTTAATCTCTTTTTCTTTCTTTGGCTTAATGTTATGTGTGATGGAATAGCATGCCAAAGATAAAGGAGCTCTTGGCTTTCTAGCCTTAATATCTACAATGGAAAAGTTACATATATGTGGACAACATTTCAATTATGTAGGTAAAGTGAGCCATGACTGCAAATTAGGGTACTGGCAGCAGAGTGGTGCATTTTGTATTCACTACCTTCTCACCATGAAACAGAGTCTGGATCGGCACTGGCAAAAAGAGACCAGATTTCATCCAACTAAATAGCTATGTCAAATAGTTCCAGTTTTATAAACTTGCTGAGTCTTAATGTGCCTCTATGAAATTGACTTTGGTAACTACCCAATTTCTAGAATGTATCCCAGGCAATACTACATTACTGCACATTGTTAGGGTGACATTGCTCACCTCAAACTTTCATTTGGGTTAGCTGTAGATGCAAATAGTACCCTCAAGAAGTGTTCACTAATAGACCTATATCCAGGCATAAAAGTTTGTGATGGTTTCAATTAAAATAATAGGCAGAAGACATAAATAGATATTTCTCCAAGGAGACATACGGATGGCCAACAAACACATGAAAAGATGCTCAACATTACTAATCACTAGAGAAATGCAAATTAAAACTACAATGAAGTATCATTGCACACTATCAGAATGGTCATCTTCAAAAATTCCTACATGCAGGAATGTGTGTAGAGAGAGAATGTGAAGTAAAGGAAACTCTTACAATGTAGGTCAAAATGTAAACTGGTACAGCCTCTGTGGAGAACAGTATGGAGATTCTGTAAAAAACAAACAAACAAACAAAAACAAAAACTAGGAATGTCTACTATATGACCCAGAAATCCTACATTTGGGCAAATATCCAGAGAAAGCCATAATTCAAAAATATGTATGCACTCCATTGTTCATTGCAGTACTATTTACAATAGCCAGGATATGGAAGCAACTTAAATGTCTGTCAACAGAGGAATGGATAAAGATGTGGCACATAGGCAATGGAATATTAATATTACTCAGCCATAAAAATAACGATGTTGTGCCATTTACAGACATGGATGGTCCTAGAGACTGTCATACAGAGTGAAGTAAATCAGAAAGAGAAAAACAAATACCTTATATTAATGCACATATATGGAATCTAAAACAATGGTATAGATGGTTTTGTTTGCAAACTAGAAATACAGATATAGAGAGCAATCATGGATACCAAGGGGGAAGGGCAGGATGGGATGGATTGGGAGATTGGGATTGACATACTATGTGTAAAACCGATAATGGGAATGAGAAAAAGTTTAATGATGGTTTAATACCATAATTATACCAGTATAATAACAAATAAGTCTGGCTCTACAAAAAATTATATTCTGTAAAATTAAAACTATGCATATTTTTATTTGCTCTTATGTATATACTCCAAATTCCCTATTCTGTGATTTTCTATTATTACTAAGAAATATCCAGTAAAAAATAAGAATAGAAACACAATGAGAGTAGAAAAAAAAAAAAACCAGCAACTTGGCAAATAGTATTTGAGTTTGAGCTAGATACAAGAAAGGTAAGGTTAAGAAAGATTTTCCATAAAGATAGAGCAATTAAAATGTCAAAAATCAGATGATTATTGAGCAACAACTATACCACAAGCTATGAGATATGTTCCCAAAAACTTTATAAGTAAACAATGCTGATACACTCACCACTAACAGAAATCTTCACTGAAGAAAGAGAAATTAAGAACGAAGAGTAAAACATCACAGGTGAAAGGAATATCATTAACAAAGGTAGCTCAGTTCAGTTCAGTCACTCAGTCGTGTCCAACTCTTTGCAACTCCATGGACTGCAGCATGCCAGGCCTCCCTGTCCATCCCCAACTCCCAGAGTATACTCAAACTCATGTCCATTGAGTCGGTGATGCCATCTAACCATCTCATCCTCTGTTGTCCCCTTCTCCTCCCGCCTTCCATCTTTCCCAGCGTCAGGGTCTTTTCAAATGAGTCAGTTCTTCACATCAGGTGGCCGAAGTATTGGAGTTTCAGCTCCAACATCAGTCCTTCCAATGTATATTCAGGACTGATTTCCTTTAGGTTGGACTGGTTGGATCTCCTTGCAGTCTGAGGAATTCTCAAGAGTCTTCTCCAACACCACAGTTCAAAAGCATCAATTCTTTGGTGCTCAGCTTTCTTTATAGTCCAACTCTCACATCCATACCTGACTACTGGAAAAACCATAGCCTTAACTAGATGGATCTTTGTTGGCAAAGTAATGTCTCTGCTTTTTAATGTGCTGTCTAGGTTGGTCATAACTTTCTTTCCAGGGGTAAGCGTCTTTTAATTTCATGGCTGCAATCACCATCTGCACTGATTTTGGAGCCCCCCAAAATAAAGTCAGCCACTGTTTCCACTGTTTCCCCATCTATTTGATATGAAGTGATAGGACTGGATGCCATGATCTTAGTTTTCTGAATGCTGAGTTTTACGCCAACTTTTTCACTCTCCTGCTTCACTTTCGTCAAAAGGCTCTTTAGTTCTTCTTCTCTTTCTGCCACAAGGGTGCTGTCATCTGCATATCTGAGGTTATTGATGTTTCTCCTGGCAATCTTTACTACAGTTTTTGCTTCCTCCAGCCTGACCCTTCACTGCTGTGCTCTGCATATAAGTTAAATAAGCAGAGTAACAATATACAGTCTTGACGTGCTCCTTTTCCTATTTGGAACCAGTCTGTTGTTCCATATCCAGTTGTAAATGTTGCTTCCTGACCTGCATACAGATTTCTTAAGGGGCAGGTCAGGTGGCCTGGTATTCCCATCTCTCGAAGAATTTTCCCCAGTTTGTGGTGATCCACACAGTCAAAGGCTTTGGCATAGTCAATAAAGCAGAAATAGATGTTTTTCTGGTACTCTTGTGCTTTTTCCACGATCCAATGGATGTTGGCAATTTGATTTTTGACTCCTCTGCATTTTCTGAAACCAGTTTGAACATCTGGAAGTTAAAGTTTCACATATTGCTGAAGCCTGGCTTGGAGAATTTTGAGCATTTCTCAAAGAATAGTAAGGAAAGATAAGAAAGCCTTTAACAATGCAAAGAAATAGACAGAAACAATAGAATGGGAAAGACTAGAGATCTCTTCAAGAAAATTAAAGATAACAAGGGAACATTTCATACAAAAATGTGTCAATAAAGGACAGAAATGGTATGGACCTAACAGAAGCAGAACATATTAAGAAGAGGTGGCAAGAATACACAGAAGAACTATACAAAAAATATCTTCACAACCCAGATGATCGTGATGGTGTGATTACTCACCTAGTGTCAGATATCCTGGAATGTGAAGTTAAGTGGGTCTTAGGAAGCATCACTACCAGGAAAGCTAGTGGAGGTGATGGAATTCCAGTTGAGCTATTTCAGATCACTGAAAAATGATGCTGTGAAAGTGTTGCACTCAATATGCCAGCAAATTTGGAAAACGCAGCAGTGGCTACAGAACTGAAAAGGTTGGTTTTCATTCCAACCCCAAAGAAAGGCAATGCCAAAAAATGCTCAAACTACTGCACAATTGCACTCATCTCACACACTAGTAACATAATGCTCAAAATTAACAAAGATTGGAAGAAAAGTTATGACCAACCTAGATAGTATATTCAAAAGCAGAGACATTACTTTTATTGCTGATAGTAGTCTCTTATGATTCTTTGTATTTCTGTGTTGTCTGTTGTGACTGTCTCTTATACACATCTCTACTGCACAATTGCACTCATCTCACACACTAGTAACATAATGCTCAAAATTAACAAAGATTGGAAGAAAAGTTATGACCAACCTAGATAGTATATTCAAAAGCAGAGACATTACTTTGCCGACTAAGGTCCACCTAGTCCAGGCTCTGGTTTTTCCTGTGGTCGTGTATGGATGTGAGAGTTGGACTGTGAAGGAAGCTGAGTGCTGAAGAATTGATGCTTTTGAACTGTGGTGTTGGAGAAGACTCTTGAGAGTCCCTTGGACTGCAAGAGGATCCAACCAGTCCATTCTGAAGGAGATCAGCCCTGGGATTTCTTTGGAAGGAATGATGCTAAAGCTGAAACTCCAGTACTTTGGCCACCTCATGCGAAGAGTTGACTCATTGGAAAAGACTCTGATGCTGTGAGGGATTGGGGGCAGGAGGAGAAGGGGACGACCAAGGATGAGATGGCTAGATGGCATCACGGACTCGATGGACGTGAGTCTGAGTGAACTCTGGGAGATGGTGATGAACAGGGAGGCCTGGCGTGCTGCAATTCATGGGGTCACAAAGAGTCGGACACGACTGAGTGACTGAGGAAACATGAAATAATAGACTGCATTTGGGACCCTCAACTACTTTAGTATATTTGGGAAAAACTTCTTGATATATCAGCTGGGGTGTTCCAACTCTAGGCTAGTGTAACAAACAATTTGTAAAATGAAAATCACAGCTTCTTGGGTTTGATAAATTGCTTTATAATTGCTTATCCATTCTCTGCTTTGTCCATTCTCCAGTATCCTCACCATGAACACTTTAACGGATCAGCAACACAGGGACTCTTTGAAGTGACTGTTATATTTTTAGAGATTCTTCTAAGTAAAACAACAACAACAACAATTCTCATAACATCACAAAATCAATCTCCTTGAATTCCACTGATGCTTTCAGCTTTAGATTCTCAAAGATCCAATAACTTGTCCTTATGTAACACTTACAGTATCTGCCTGCATACATGGGCACTCAGTCATGTTCCACTCTTTGCAACCCCAGGGACTGCAGCCAGCCAGCCTCCTCTGTGCATGGAATTTTCCAGGCAAGAATATTGGAGCAGGTTACCATTTCCTTCTCCAGGGGATCTTTCCAAAACAGAGATTGAAACTACATCTCAAAGAAACCTTTCTGAGGCCTCTATTTTGGTATTTTTTAATTGGGAATGCAAAGATAAAACAGTGATGTTTGGATAGTGAATATTAGACTTATGTATTTATTTTTCCTTCTCTTAGAAAGCTTTACTCCAGGGTTCACTAATTGTACTTTCTACCCTTTATTAGTTTTTCTCCACCTATTATCAGTGTATTTCATACTGTCAAAATTCTTAACAGCAAATAATCTTTAGAATATTAATTCCTTAAATTGGACAAAATATTAGAATCATTAAGCATTTTTGAAACTGGTTATCAACTCAGCTGTGTAGGTTTGGAGGTCAGATCTCATGTTGAGCTATGTAAATAAGTAAGTAAAGTCACTCAGTCGTATCCGACTCTTTGTGACCCCATGGACTGCAGCCCACCAAGCTCCTCAGTCCATGGGATTCTCCAAGCAAGAATACTGGAGTGGGTTGCCATTTCCTTCTCCAGGGGATCTTCCCGAACCAGGAATCGAACCCAGGTCTCCCAAATTGGAGGCAGATGCTTTAACCTCTGAGCCACCATAAGAAAGGCTAATGGAAAAATTTATTTTTTCGTTCGTTTTGGTTCAACCTCACTGTTAACATTTCACACAAATTGTAAGTCGGGCCATACATAAACCACTTGCCAAAGGTTTCAGCCATATGGGTAATTTGAAGACATCTCATAGAACGAATATTCCTAAATATGGTTTGTATGATAGAATAGAACCAGTAGCATGGTGAGCCCCAAACGAGGATGAACGGTAGGTGCTTACAGTGGTGGAGAGACCTTGCAGAGAAATTGTTGGCTTTGTAGCAGTCTGCAACAGCAGAGGATAGCTGGAAATCCAGAAAACAAGCCTGGAAAAGTTGACCCCTCAAGGCGCAAGATTAGATGTAGGAACATCTGGAGACCAAAAGAGAATGGACAATCGGAAGGAAAATAGGTAAAATTGAAATTAGGAGATGAAGCTATTGAAAGAGGTAATCTCAAAAACTACTGAACCTTTCATAGGCTTCTCTACAGGGGATTCTTAAAAGGCAAGACTGGTCCCATTATATAGGATAATCCGTGGGTAATTTTATATCCTATCTGGCTCATCCAGTACTACTTACTCCTAATAAAAGCATAATGAATTATTGGTGAATGCTCAAGTTCAAGTCAAAGAATAAGTAAAGAATAATAGTTTATTGTCAGTACAGCTTAAATGTTTTCTTTAAATTTTATTGGTAAAATACATCATGCATGATGGGGTTTTTGAAAGCACTATATCATTTAGATTCAGCTTTTAAACAGTGTATAGTTTGATGTATCATAGAATCTAATAAAAATGCTAAACCAGGCTGTTAAATATTTATGTGCCATTTGTATATTGTGTGGGGAGGGGACTTTAATTAGTTTGCTGTACAAGAGAGAATCGCATTTCCACAAGGAGAAGAAATGTTAAGATGAATGTCTTAGCCATAACTTCCTATGTAGAATGCTTTCAGAAACTATTCAAACAGTATTATAGAATTAAAAACAAGATGGACTGGGGTAAAATATATATATGATGGAGATTACTCAATCAATGATACCATGTTACACTGTAATTAAAGCTGATGTGATGACATGTAAGTTATAGAGAATTCTGCTTATCTGAGAGCACTTCAAAAACCCAGTTTTACAGTCTCATTCATTCTGGGTTTTGGGCCACATTCTTAAGATTTTAATTAACTGAGTACCTTGCAGTGCCTCAGGAGGGATGTCTGGGGAATTAAAAAGAACTTTAGAGCAAGAGGATTGGGCTTCAGAAAACCCAGCTCTCCCATGTTTGAGATGTATAAACTTGTACAGTGTATTCTTTGATCCATATTCATTTTGATTTATTCATTAAAGACACTAATCGTTTTCTTGGAGACTGTGTGAGAAGGTTAGAGAAGTTATGGCTTAATTAATAATTACAACTGTTATCTCATAATTGATGTTCAGCCAATGTTCTCCTCGCTCTGGTCTCAAAGTCATTATCCTATATATAGTTTTTTCCTCTGTTTGCATTTTCAATGAGTACATTTCTTCCAAGTTTTCCTGATGCCATGATCATGATTTCTTCTCAGCCCTCAATGCCACAATTTAAAATCAGATACTTAGCAGAATCAGCTTTCTAATGAATTAGTCACTGACCACTCAAACTTTTCCAACTCATGGTTGTATTAATTGTTCTAAAGTATTGATTCCAGACAAAGTTTTAATCACTCATCTATCTATCAAAGTCCTCATCAGTGCATTTCTGAACTTAGATTCCATGACTCCCAACATCTGGTCATTACTCTAAATAGTGGAGGGTAACTATGGGAAAATGACACACAGTAAGAGCATCACCTGCACACTATTCCCTTCATTGTTTTTCCCAAGTAAATAACTCTCCTCTCATTCTTTGTAAGCCAGTTATTTTATTTTTCTATGACTCAATATCCTCATCTATAACATTTGTATAATAAATATTTTCTAGCACAAAGTAATTCTCAATGCATATCTGTTGTCACTGTTAGAGATGTTATTAAACTCTGCACATTCTTAGAACACTAATCCCCCAGGAATATTTCTATAGCCATCTCACTTCCCAATGATCTTGCTCCTTTGAACTCTGACATTTGATGCTATTCATATTATTGTTAATTCACTTGAGTTTATTTAAGCCTTGACCTCGAAGTGAAAAATAATTATTTGAGGGCATGACCCATGAGTTGCAATTATTTTGGATCTCCAATAGAATTGTGGGTAGAGTGAAGTGGAGAATGAAGAACTAGCTATTATATGGCCCTCAAAATAAATATGTGTTTGTAACACAGGCTTAGTTGTTTATTTTTATTGCCATTATAATTAATTTTATAATAGTGTATTTTATATTTTTATACATTAAAATAATATAATTTACTGCAGAATCCCAACCCCTTCCCAAGGAAATCTATTTTCCATCTCATCTTCAAAACTTGTGCCTATAGAAAGGGAACTATTAATTAGAAAAGTCATTAATTCACTCATTTAGAATTTGAATTAAATTCTAACACTTGTATCAAGTTTTGCCATACCTATACAATAACTCAGCTTCCCAGGTGGCTTAGTGGTAAAGTATCTGGCTGACAATGCAAGAGACACAGGAGACGCGAGTTCTATCCCTGGGTTGGGAAGGTCCCCTGGCGTAGAAAAGGGCAACCCATTCCAGTATTCCTGCCTGAGAAATCCCATGGACAGAGGAGCCTGGCAGGCTACAGTCTGTGAGGTTACAAAGAGTCAGACATGACTGAGCATGCATGCACTATATAATAACTCAGAAACTGCAGCAGAGCAACAAGTGTTTCTCAATTAATATTTTTCTTTCTTGTTTCCTCTTTTTCCTAACCACACTATTCTACAAAGCTTACTATGATTGTGTTCATCCACATTTCCATCTATATTATGCTGTTTCATTGAACTCAGAAGTCAATAACTCACCATTAGTAAAATTTTAATTAATAGTAACAAGTTAAACAAGCATAACTGAAATCACCAAGATGATAAATATTCTGTGTGGAACTTGGTGTTAAAAACAGATGGGATTAATCACCAACATTGTGGCATGATACAGGTCTTTTTAATTCCCTATTATCAGGGGATTAAATCAGAAGCACAGAGTTCAAATTTTAATAAAGAATAAAGCTCACACTCAAAATAACAATCCAAACTAACTGGGGGAAAAGCCAACCACTACAGTGCTGGGCTTGACATCAAATGGTAATATTTCTAAAAAATGTCAGTAATACTTGGTGAAGAAACTCACACAATCTTTTAAAAATAGACAATAGAAAATAGGGGCAAAAAGCAAAGTACTATGAGTTTGGGGGATTCTCAAATGTGAAGATATGAGAAATACTAGGAGATATGATAAGAAATTCTCCATTACAGGGAGATGCACATTCCAGGAAAAAAAAAAAAAAGAAAAAAAACTTCATATTCTCTTTGAAATAATCTGTTGTTTTCTGAGGGCTTATCCATTTGGCAGGGTAAAAAAGGAACTGGATTAATTATTTAAGAAAAAAATGAAAGGTTTCTTTTATTCTGAATCATTTCCAATCTATAATTTTTTACAACAATATTGTCAGGCACATAGTAGGTGTTAAATAAAATTTACTTTATTACTTCCAATGTCTAATATTTTTCTACTGCATCTCTTTCTACTGCAGTTACTTATACTTTGTAATATTAAAACAAAAGTCAAGTGGCATTAAGGGAAATGTGAGTCATTTTTAACCACATGACAGCAGTTTCCTAAGGATATATTTTTTAAAGTTTCAAAGACTAAAGAACATGAATACAATCTTATGACTGAACAGAGAGGCAAACCAAAGACTGACAATTTTCCAGCTTTATTTACTCTCTTTCATAATGTGGGTTTAATACTTTTCCTTATACTTAATTATGGCATACTCATTCATATTTGATGGCAGAAAATTATTCTTAAGTGTTACATTCCCTAGTTGTGTGTGTGTGTGTATGTGTTTAGGAGAAATGGAGGGTAATAGATGAAAGATGAACATAGAGAGCCAAAAGACACTTATGCACATTCATATAGTCATAGCAGATAATATACGATGTGCCAGGAACATAAATAACTTCTAATATGAGGACTAAGCATAGCAGAAAGGCAGTGGGCTATGAAAGCATATGAGTAGGATAGAGCACATGTGCGTATATCCTGAGTGAAGCCAGAATTAGACTGGATATCATGCCTTGCTTATTTTTCAGAAAATATCAATAACTGACCACAGGATTGGAACACAGTCAACTACATCATAAGGAAAATATTATGGCCCATTTAAAATCCATGATGTTGTCTCTATCCACAACCATAGTTTACTGCCACTTCCTGGGCACTGCCAAATTATCTTTGTTGTCTGACACAAAAGGAAGTATTTTTATAATAGAAATTTGAACATGGACTTTGGATCCAGATATGATTATAACATTTATTTGCTTTCAGATTTTAGGGAAGTTACTTAACTGCTAAATCTTATTTAACTCATTTGTAAAATGTCAATTTTAAAAAAAAGTACCTTTATAGGATAGTGTTGAGGATAACATGGAATGATATTGGCAAAATATTATCAAGTCCTCTTCTTCATCATGTGTGTATGTGTGTTTTACATACACTAATGAGAACTGCAGTCATTGATATACTGGTCCTTTTTATCTTTACTCACAGCTTTTCGAAGACAGAAAACAGCATGTTGTTCCCCTTAGTGCCTAGAGCAGTGCTAGATTCATGGTAGATATTCAGTTCGTGATGTGAATGCCTCTGCCTATCTGATAAAATTTTCCCAATATTCCCCTAAGTCAACTTTCTTTACTCATATTTCAGCTTTCATATACATAACTTTGGGAAAAAAATTTTTTTTAATTTTTGCTAAAGATACAGGATGAGTATAAAGATGCTATGGAGGGAGAAAGAGGAGGTAAAATTAATTGGGAGATTGGGATTGACATATATATATATATACTATTGATGCTATGTATAAAATAGATAACTAATAAGAACCTACTGTGTAGCAAGGAACTCTACTCAGCGCTCTGTGGTGACCCAAATGGGAAGGGCATCCAAAGAAGAGGGAATATATGTGTACAAATAGCTGATTCACCTTGCTGTACAGTAGAAACTAACACATAAAGCAATTATACTCCAATAAAAGTTAAACAACCACAACAGCAGAAGATGTTATGGAGGAGAGTCAAAGTGATTAAGGACAGAGTTTTCATCAGCCCATCTCTGCAGCTTAGGTGCACCCTCACTCAATAGAACAACTTACTTTCCTCTGGCTGTGTGCTCTTCCCTGTTCTGCTGGTTACGAACCAATTACCCTGCCTCATATTTACTCCCAAGCAATTTCTACCCTTCTTAAGACTAGATAATTAGCCCTTGGCCTTGGACTTGCAGGTGGTTTTAGCCAGTGGAGGCACCAACAGTAGATCTCAGACCAGAGAAGAGAGACCTTAGGATATTTATTCTCGTGGCTCCTTTCCTCC
>SJYX01008902.1:134130-144668 GCA_006410675.1 Oreotragus oreotragus
TGAAATATGTATACTATCATGTAAGAAATGAATTGCCAGTCTATGTTCAATGCAGGATGCAGGATGCTTGGGGCTGGTGTATGGGGATGATCTGGAGGAATGATGTGGGGTGGGGGGTGGGAGGGGGGTTCATGTTTGGGAGTTCATGTACACCCATGGCGGATTCATGTCAATGTATGCCAAATCCAGTACAGTACTAAAGTAAAATAAAGTAAAAAATATATATATATATATATAATAATAAAAAAAAGTACAAAAGCAGATGATCAGCTGAAAATAAAATCGTGACACATTCCTTAAAAAAAGTGGTCTATTTAAAAACATAATATTGTTTGCTCTTTCTCCTATAAGGGTTGCCATCAAGCTTCTTATGAAGGATAATAGGTCAGAAGCTGAACCTGTTTCTTTCTATTTCTACATCAGTCATTATCTTCCTGAGTGACTCTGACTGAATTACACCTATAGTCTACAGTTTCCTCATTTACCTCACTTAGACTTGGAATTTATAAACTCATAACATCGTATGAATCTCTCCAATTTGAGTGGCTCCCTTGGTCTAACAATTGATTCATTTTTGCCCCATTAAACAAACTAATGTTTTGGAAAAATTTAACCAAACACATCCCAGGCCATGTTAGATAAATAGCTGACTCGAACTCAGAAACCTCTGTTTTTAGTAATCATTTTGTAATCAACAACTTTTATGTTCTTAGGACTTTTGCTTGGTTTCTGTGAATTTAGATTTTCTTTTCTGTAGCGGGAAAGTATATGAAAACAGGACTTTGGATCCCTATCTACAATTCTGTTTTGTTTTGTTTTGTTTTTCCCTACAGCAGACTATCATTTTATAATGTAAAATTTTCTCAGTTTAAAGTACATCATTTATAACATAAAAAAGAAATTATTTTCCTTAAAATTTCCTCAGTAGTCTACAATTAAAAAATACATATTTTTAATCTGTACATGCTGTCATTAATATCAATGATATAAAGCCTGTGGGTTCTGACTATTGGCCAGCTCAACACTCTCTTTGGAAAACTCAGTTCAATTTTGACTCTAAGACATAGGATAAGAGAAAGCCTGATTAGCTAGAAGAAATTCTTACAGATTCAATAACTCACAGAGGTCATTTCTGAGTAAATGGGATATTTCTCCTCTTCTGTTCTCAGTCACATCCCAACCCACAATAATAAACATCCACAATGACAATGTGCAAGCATTTTTTAATATACACATACATTCAACTTTGAACATTTACTAAAACGGTGAACATGGAGGTTGAGATAAATTATATTTCTTTCTCAAACAACCAAACAAAACTGAGATATCATTTGTTACACAGTAGAGAAAATTAAAGACATTTCCCTCCTAGAAATTGAAACCTAGCAGATAAAGTGGCCATTAAAATCTCTATGGAGTTATAAAAATGAAATATATTTGCTCCATTTAAGCAATTATAGAGCTACTGAACTAATGTGTTAATTATCACATATGGTTGTGAAGAAAATGTTCTATTATTTCTGAATAACCCTCACTTTTTAATATCTTTTGTATAATCCTAAATGCATACAATTGTCTCCTTTACATTATCCATGTAACATTTGGCTGAACGCTAAACTGGTATGAAGCGTAGGTAGACAAGTTATAGGGGCCAGTGGAAAGTTGATAGGACTTTATGTCAGTAATGTGGTCAAAAGTCCAGAGATAAATAGATGCTATTTATCTCTAGACCACAAAAAAATAAGTGTTTGGAAATCCAAAATGTTAGGCAAATCTAGAAGTCAAGTGTTGTGGAAAATAAAGAAATTTGGGAGAATGTGATGGTAAAGGGGGCTTTACTTTATCCCAAAAGTAAAGTGAGTTTCCTGAACCTCCCTCTTATTAATTTCTAAAGCCTGTTTGGAATCATGAAAATGGCAAGTGACTTGGACCTTCCAGCTCTTAGGGAAAACAAATGAATCTAAATGTTTCACATTTAATGATATTTGTAAAGAAAAAAACAACAAAATACATTAACAGGCTCTGGGCTGAGTCAGCAATTCTAATATTTCTATGTTCAACATGAAAGTCAGCCAGAACAGAGCCTTAAATATCTTTTTTTTTTAATGATACAGCATAAAAATAATAAATTAAAATTGATTCTTTCCTAGCATGACTGTTTATGATGTTTGTAAAAGTAATTTATGAGATGGTCTGTCTTCCCAGTAAAATTTACTGATTGGTTTATTCTTTGACAAAAGATGTGAACAGAACAATTTTGCAATTGCCTAAAAATAATGCTGGATTTATGGCCTGGTCAGAATATAAAAGAAATTTAATCATCCAGAACAGATGGAAGTGATGTAGTCAGCAAAGTCTCCTTTCTGACTACAAATAGACCAGCAAAAACTTATCTTATGACAGAGACATCATGGTAAGCAATGGCAGACTTGAAAGCAAGGAAGGAGAGAGATAAAACAGGAGACAGCTGGAAGATGAGGAATTGATAGAAAAGGAAAGAGGTGTGGGTGACAAGATTTTACTTCTCCAGGGTCAGTATCTGTAAGCCCTAGAGACTATTCATCTACAAAACACCTGGTTATGGATTGAATCGTGTCCCCCTAGAAATTCAGATATTGAAATCCTAATCCCCAGAACCTCAGAATGTGACCTTGGAAGTAGAGTCATTGCAGAGATAGTTATTTACACTAAGATGAGGTCATTAGGGTAGATCATAATCCAATATAACTGGCATCCTTATAAAATGCGTAAAGATGCACAGAGACACACACCTGAAAATACCATATGCCACAGATTACAGCAGAGATTGGAGTGATGCGTCTAAGCTGAATATTGCTAGCAAACCGCCAGAAGCTAGGCAAAAGGCACAGCCCTCGGAAGGAATGTGTCCTTTCAACACTTGGGTCTAGGATATCTAGAACTATGAAGAAATATATTTCTGTCCTTTAACTCCCAGCTCTCCCCTGCCCCTGCTGGGTTTGTGGTACTTGATAAAGAAGCCCTAGAAAACTAAGACGCACCCAGGCCCCTCACTGTTGAATACTTACAAAAGGAAGCTACCAATAAAAATGCCTAAAATATCCAAATCCCTCATTCTTTTTTAGAGGATTTTAGGGTCAACAAGCAAAGTCTCTTCAGGTCTACTAAGAACTCTTTATTCCACTGCATTCTGAGGATACTGACATATGTTCCACAGTGAATTCTATAGCTACTGACTTCAGTGTCATAACTGTATTGCAGTTAGTTCTCCAGCATGCTCTCTTTATACACATATTAACTTATTTGAAAACAGAAAGTTTTCTCCTTCTAGCAACTAGGGAATAGTCAAAAATGGAAATGCAATTAATTTTAAAAAAAAAAAAAAGGCAAAGTAACCTAAAATGGTAGACTTTAGAACTAAACACTTTGGAATCTAAAAAAGGGAAGATGTGGGGTGGGAGGTGGGAGGGGGGTTCATATTTGGGAGTTCGTGTAAAAAAATAAATAAAAAATAAATAAATAAATAAATAAAAACATAATATTGTTTGCTCTTCCTCCTATAAGGGTTGCCATCAAGCTTCTTATGAAGGATAATAGGTCAGAAGCTGAACCTGTTTCTTTCTATTTCTACATCAGTCATTATCTTCCTGAGTGACTCTGACTGAATTACACCTATAGTCTACAGTTTCCTCATTTACCTCACTTAGACTTGGAATTTATAAACTCATAACATCGTATGAATCTCTCCAATTTGAGTGGCTCCCTTGGTCTAACAATTGATTCATTTTTGCCCCATTAAACAAACTAATGTTTTGGAAAAATTTAACCAAACACATCCCAGGCCATGTTAGATAAATAGCTGACTTGAACTCAGAAACCTGTGTTTTTAATAATCATTTTGTAATCAACTTCTTTTATGTTCTTAGGACTTTTGCTTGGCTTCTGTGAATTTAGATTTTGTTTTCTGTAGCGGGAAAGTATATGAAAACAGGACTTTGGATCCCTATCTACAACTCTGTTTTTTTTTTTTTTTTCCTTCAGCAGACTATCATTTTATAATGTAAAATTTTCTCAGTTTAAAGTACATCATTTATAACATAAAAAAGAAATTATTTTCCTTAAAATTTCCTCAGTAGTCTACAATTAAAAAATACATATTTTTAATCTGTACATGCTGTCATTAATATCAATGATATAAAGCCTGTGGGTTCTGACTATTGGCCAGCTCAACACTCTCTTTGGAAAACTCAGTTCAATTTTGACTCTAAGACATAGGATAAGAGAAAGCCTGATTAGCTAGAAGAAATTCTTACAGATTCAATAACTCACAGAGGTCATTTCTGAGTAAATGGGATATTTCTCCTCTTCTGTTCTCAGTCACATCCCAACCCACAATAATAAACATCCACAATGACAATGTGCAGGCATTTTTTAATATACACATACATTCAACTTTGAACATTTACTAAAACGGTGAACATGGAGGTTGAGATAAATTATATTTCTTTCTCAAACAACCAAACAAAACTGAGATATCATTTGTTACACAGTAGAGAAAATTAAAGACATTTCCCTCCTAGAAATTGAAACCTAGCAGATAAAGTGGCCATTAAAATCTCTATGGAGTTATAAAAATGAAATATATTTGCTCCATTTAAGCAATTATAGAGCTACTGAACTAATGTGTTAATTATCACATATGGTTGTGAAGAAAATGTTCTATTATTTCTGAATAACCCTCACTTTTTAATATCTTTTGTATAATCCTAAATGCATACAATTGTCTCCTTTACATTATCCATGTAACATTTGGCTGAACGCTAAACTGGTATGAAGCGTAGGTAGACAAGTTATAGGGGCCAGTGGAAAGTTGATAGGACTTTATGTCAGTAATGTGGTCAAAAGTCCAGAGATAAATAGATGCTATTTATCTCTAGACCACAAAAAAAAAAGTGTTTGGAAATCCAAAATGTTAGGCAAATCTAGAAGTCAAGTGTTGTGGAAAATAAAGAAATTTGGGAGAATGTGATGGTAAAGGGGGCTTTACTTTATCCCAAAAGTAAAGTGAGTTTCCTGAACCTCCCTCTTATTAATTTCTAAAGCCTGTTTGGAATCATGAAAATGGCAAGTGACTTGGACCTTCCAGCTCTTAGGGAAAACAAATGAATCTAAATGTTTCACATTTAATGATATTTGTAAAGAAAAAAACAACAAAATACATTAACAGGCTCTGGGCTGAGTCAGCAATTCTAATATTTCTATGTTCAACATGAAAGTCAGCCAGAACAGAGCCTTAAATATCTTTTTTTTTTAATGATACAGCATAAAAATAATAAATTAAAATTGATTCTTTCCTAGCATGACTGTTTATGATGTTTGTAAAAGTAATTTATGAGATGGTCTGTCTTCCCAGTAAAATTTACTGATTGGTTTATTCTTTGACAAAAGATGTGAACAGAACAATTTTGCAATTGCCTAAAAATAATGCTGGATTTATGGCCTGGTCAGAATATAAAAGAAATTTAATCATCCAGAACAGATGGAAGTGATGTAGTCAGCAAAGTCTCCTTTCTGACTACAAATAGACCAGCAAAAACTTATCTTATGACAGAGACATCATGGTAAGCAATGGCAGACTTGAAAGCAAGGAAGGAGAGAGATAAAACAGGAGACAGCTGGAAGATGAGGAATTGATAGAAAAGGAAAGAGGTGTGGGTGACAAGATTTTACTTCTCCAGGGTCAGTATCTGTAAGCCCTAGAGACTATTCATCTACAAAACACCTGGTTATGGATTGAATCGTGTCCCCCTAGAAATTCAGATATTGAAATCCTAATCCCCAGAACCTCAGAATGTGACCTTGGAAGTAGAGTCATTGCAGAGATAGTTATTTACACTAAGATGAGGTCATTAGGGTAGATCATAATCCAATATAACTGGCATCCTTATAAAATGCGTAAAGATGCACAGAGACACACACCTGAAAATACCATATGCCACAGATTACAGCAGAGATTGGAGTGATGCGTCTAAGCTGAATATTGCTAGCAAACCGCCAGAAGCTAGGCAAAAGGCACAGCCCTCGGAAGGAATGTGTCCTTTCAACACTTGGGTCTAGGATATCTAGAACTATGAAGAAATATATTTCTGTCCTTTAACTCCCAGCTCTCCCCTGCCCCTGCTGGGTTTGTGGTACTTGATAAAGAAGCCCTAGAAAACTAAGACGCACCCAGGCCCCTCACTGTTGAATACTTACAAAAGGAAGCTACCAATAAAAATGCCTAAAATATCCAAATCCCTCATTCTTTTTTAGAGGATTTTAGGGTCAACAAGCAAAGTCTCTTCAGGTCTACTAAGAACTCTTTATTCCACTGCATTCTGAGGATACTGACATATGTTCCACAGTGAATTCTATAGCTACTGACTTCAGTGTCATAACTGTATTGCAGTTAGTTCTCCAGCATGCTCTCTTTATACACATATTAACTTATTTGAAAACAGAAAGTTTTCTCCTTCTAGCAACTAGGGAATAGTCAAAAATGGAAATGCAATTAATTTTAAAAAAAAAAAAAAGGCAAAGTAACCTAAAATGGTAGACTTTAGAACTAAACACTTTGGAATCTAAAATCTGGCTCTATCACATTCAACACATACCTACTTGACCTTAGTATAATTACAAAAATTAGAGGTTACAGATATAATATTTGCTACACTGCTGACATACAGAAGACAATCAATTAATATAGCAGCTGGTAAATGGTGAATGGCAAAGTGTAGGAGAAGGGTTATATACAGAACATAGAGTCACAGTGATGTATCATATCTTGAGTTTTCTGACAATGGAAGAGGCTTCACTATCTTGTTTTTCAGTCAGTAAGTTGTGTCTAACTGTGCAACCCCATGGATTGCAGCACACCAGGGTTCCCTGTCCTCCACTATCTCCTGGAGTTTGCTTAAATTCACTATCTTGAACCTAGGTTTATTCATCTGGACAAGTAGGATGATAGTATATAGCTTGGCAATTAAATGAAAGAAAAAGAGACCTTTGCTAAGTTATATGAACTCAACAAGTTCCATCAGCTCATCAAGTATGAATTATCTATCCTTTAATATATGGAAAAATTAGAAAATTGCAAGTAAGTATACAAGTTTCATACTATTCCCTTTTTTATACTGACTTTTTATAGATCATTTTTATATTGACTTGCTGAATTGTGCCCTCACCATGAGTCTTATTTTCTTAGATCTTAAGAGAGAAAGATTTTTAGACACTTTAAATTAAGCCCCAGATCCAGAATCAGGTAGTCCATGAACAGATATGTCTTGAATCAGCCTTCTTTATCATCAAACTAGATTTAGGAACTGGATATATGCTGTCATTTCCTTGGTTATATAGTGTACGCTTAGTCAGTCATGTCCAACTCTTTGCGACCCCATGGACAATACCTGCCAGGCTCCTCTGTCCATGGGGATTCTCCAGAACAGAATACTGGAGTTGGTTGCCATGCCCTCCTCCAGGAGATCTTCTCAAACCAAGGATCGAACTCAGGTCTCCTGCATGCAGTCAGATTCTTTACCATCTGATCCACCAGGAAAGCCCTGGTTATATGGCAAGCCCAACTTGAATTCCAGCCAACAAAGCTGATGAATTGGGATCTGTCCTAGTCCTCCTTGATATCTCTCTCATGTGTGTTAGGTAAGACTCATTTTCTGCATCTAATAGATTTTTCTTAAGGCTGTAAGCTATATTATAAGAATCCATGGTATTCCACAGAATCCAGACTTTTGTGTCACAAAGTAAACCAGAGTCAGAGGTTCTGATGCCATGAAGAACCCTTCTTCATTGTCCCTCATTGATTCCTGCAGAAATGCTTCATTCTTTTCTGATCAGACTGGCATACTTTGTTTTCTTGTCTCGTAATGCACAAGTTAGAGCCGTATGTAGTCTGCAGTTTACCTACTAAATATTCAACCACTTAAAGAGAGAAAATAGCCTCACCCAGGTTTGCCAAATTCCTAATGAAAAAATTCTCACTTTACCAGCTAGGATAATGTTCCTAACTTCAATCCAAGCCACTGAGCATATTGGAGCTGAAACTCTATTTTAATAAAAGCCACTAGGGTCCCATTGAACTACATGAATGAGGATGGCAAAGTTGAAGATTTCCTGAAATAAGATCTGAGAAGGCAGTCGTAAAGATATCAGATACTCCTAGTCCCTTTCTGTGTCAGGGACCCTGTGCTTAATCATAAAATATTTGGAGGAACAGTTTCCATGGCAACTCATCATCATCATGAATTGAATTATTGATTTGTCCCACTTCTGGTCATTCTGTAGCTTCCTTGTTTGTGAAGATCTCTGAGACCCAGAGCTAATATCTGGTTGAATCCTGGGTCTCCAAAGGACACTTGACTTTGACATGCATTTTCCTCCTAAAATCACTTTCTGAGTTCTTGCTTGGCAGCAGCTATTATGGCTTTTCACATATCAGTATATACCTTGGACCAGCACGATCAACTTGTATTGTTGCATTCATTTTCCTATCACTCTTCTCTTTCTCTAACATCTATTATCTATTTTTTCCAGTCACAGCATGCACTACAGTCTGACTTTATGATGATAGTAGAGAATCCTTCATATTTTGACAGCACTCTCCTTCAAGTAGCCTTTAGAAACACTTTGTCTCCCTTGACACATTGTGTTGATATAGAGAGGAGACATGATTCTCCCATTTCCTGGAACACCAATATGCTGGAAAGGCCTTCCTGCTTGACAAACTCTACGGCAGAGACCAAATTGCATGCTGACTGGTTGGCATGGCTATTAACCTTCTAGCTCAGCTTGCATGCCAGAAGGAAAGACAAACAGGGCTTTACTGGGTCAGTAAATATTCCACACAGTCTTAGATAAAAGTAGTTACATCTGTGAAAGATTTACATCTGTAGTCCACATAAATTAACTGTCCAAAGAAAATGAAAAATATACAGGTCTACCTAATTTACTAGTGGACCACACTGCATAGCTTCAAAGTGCATTGAAGTAATTACCAGCAGAACTATAGTGATGACAAGCAGGTTAGCTTCACTGTGAGGATATTATTGCTTTTTATACAAATGAATGAAAGTACAAAAATGTAGCTTCAGGAGGATACCCTTTTTTATTTGTATCAAACATAGAGCATCATAAGACAGGGTACAGAAACTTTAGGAGGATTCTAATTTCACACACTTTATCAACTTGAAATTGTGGAGGGAAGATACATGTGTTCTCCTTGTGATAAAATCTTTTTTGCGAATTAAATGAACATACATTTCTGAAAAGATAACAATGTCTAGGAAACAGTATCCTAAGTGAAATTTGCCTGATCTGATAAAGAATCTGCCTGCCAGTTCAGGAGACAGAGGAAATGTGAGTTTGATCACTAGGTCAGGAATATTCCCTGGAGAAGGAAATGGCAACCCAGTCCAGTATTCTTGCCTGAGAAGTCTCATGGAGAGAGGAAACTGGCTGCTACAGTCCATGGGGTCACAAAGAGCTGGACACAACTGAGCATGCTTGCAAGAAGAAATCAGTTCAGTTCAGTTCAGTTCAGTCACTAGGGCGTGTCTGACCCTTTGTGACCTGATGGGCTGCAGCACCCCAGGCCTCCCTGTCCATCCCCAACTCCCGGAGTTTACGCAAACTCACGTCCATTGACTCAGTGATGCCATCCAACCATCTCATGCTCTGTGTTCCCTTTCTCCTCCCACATTCAATCTTTCCCAGCAAAAGGTCTTTTCAAAAGAGTCAGCTCTTTGCATCAGATGGCCAAAGTATTGAAGTTTCAGCTTCAACATCAGTCTTTCCAATGAATATTCAGGGCTGATTTCCTTTAGGATGGACTGATTGGATCTCCTTGCAGTCCAAGGGCCTCTCAAGAGTTTTCTCCAACACCACAGTCCAAAAACATCAGTTATTCATCAGTGCTCAGCTTTTTTTATAGTCCAACTCTCACATCCATACACAACTACTGGAAAAATCACCTGCTAGACAGACAGTTGGCAAAGGAATGTCTCTGCTTTTTATTTATTTATTTTTAATTTATTTATTTTAATTGGAGGTTAATTACTTTACAATATTGTATTGGTTTTGCCATACATCAACATGTATCTGCCGCAGGTATACATGTGTTCCCCATCCTGAACCCCCCTCCCCCCTCCCTCCATCGTTCCCGTACTATCCCTCTGGGTCATCCCACTGCACCAGCCCTGAGCATCCAGTATCATGCATTGAACCTGGGCTGGTGACCCATTTCATATATGATATTATACATGTTTCAGTGCCATTCTCCCAAATCATCCCACCCTGTCCCTCTCCCTCAGAGTCCAAAAGACTGTTCTATACATCTGTGTCTCTTTTGCTGTCTCGCATACAGGGTTATCGTTACCATCTTTCTAAATTCCATATATATGCATTAGTATACTGTATTGGTGCTGTCTCTTATACACATCTTGGCTGCAATCAGCATCTGCAGTGATTTTGGAGCCCCAAAAAATAAAGTCTGACACTGTTTCCACTGT
>SJYX01008902.1:176179-213413 GCA_006410675.1 Oreotragus oreotragus
ATGCTTATATCTTTCCTTTTCTCCTTTGTTTTTCGCTTCCCTTCTTTTCACAGCTATTTGTAAGGCCTCCTCAGACAGCCATTTTGCTTTTTGGCATTTCTTTTTCTTGGGGATGGTCTTGATCCCTGCCTCCTGTCAATGTCATGAACCTCCATCCATAGTTCTTCAGGTACTCTGTCTACCAGATCTAATCCCTTGAATCTATTTCTCACTTCCACTGTATAATTGTAAGGAATTTGATTTAGGTCATACCTGAATGGTCTAGTGGTTTTCCCTACTTTCTTCTATTTCAGTCTAAATTTGGCAATAAGGAGTTGATGATCTGAGCCACAGTCAGCTCCCGCTCTTGTTTTTGCAGACCGTATAAAGCTTCTCCATCTTTGGCTGCAAATAATATAATCAATCTGATTCGGTGTTGGCCATCTGGTGATGTCCATGTATAGAGTCTTCTCTTGTGTTGTTGGAAGAGGGTGTTTGCTATGACCAGTGCGTTCTCTTGGCAGAACTCTATTAGCCTTTGCCCTGCTTTATTCTGTACTCCAAGGTCAAATTTGCCTGTTACCCCAGGTGTTTCTTGACTTCCTACTCTTGCATTGCAGTCCCCTATAATGAAAATGACATTTTTTTTGGGTGTAGTTCTCTCAGTGGGGCTTCCCTATTGGCTCAGGTGGTAAAGAATCTGCCTGCAATTTGGGAGACCCAGGTTTGATCCCTGTGTCAGGAAGATCCCTGGAGAAGAGCATGGCTACCCACTCCAGTATTCTTGCCTGGAGAATTCCATGGACAGAGAAGCCTGGCAGGCTACAGTCCATGGGGTCACAAAGATTCAGATGTGACTGAGTGGCTAATACTTTCAGTAATATTTTCTTATTTTCAATGTGGAAAAAACATTTAATAAAATTCATCTTTTTACGTGGCATACTTCTTTCCTTTTTATTAGGTAGGAGTAGCAATGCAAAAGTATTGAAAATCAAATTCCATTTCCAGCCTATTGATGATAGACCTTGAAGCTGTCTAGAGGCCCCATGGTAGCATTGGTCTGACTTCACAGTCCTCCTCATTGCCTGCTGTGCCCTGGGTTTCTGTAGATTAGAGAGTCCTTCAGGCCTCCCCACAGCTCTCCATCTAACTGTCCTGCTCTGACATCGCCACTTTCTCATCCCTCCAGACTGAGTTCATTTTGTTTACTTAGAGTCTGATTTCAGACTGGATGTTTGTCTGCAAGCTAGCTTACGTGAAAAGACATTTTACCAGAAGGACATAGGGGGCTCATAGGACCAATGGGAGGCTGCAGGGCTAGGGGCTGAAATGGGCAGACATCACTCGCTTGGAAACCTGGGTCATGAGAAGCCCAGTGCGGCCTCTCAGCAGCAGCTTGGTCCACAGGCTGATGTGGCTGCGTAGGAAGAACAGCCACCAGCTGCTCCTCTGTCCTTGAGCAACTTGCTCAAGAACGAACGTTCCAGAAAAGAGGGTCGTCTGAGCCAAGTTGGAATTACCGAGAATCTGGCTGCTCTGGTTTTCACACTGGGAGACGGGTGTGGGAGGAGGCAAGAATGATCTCTCACCTGAATTGTATAGCATGAGGACTCACCTGAAGGTAAGCAAGGAGCTCTTGTTAAAGGGGAGGGAGGGACGGTTGAAGGTTGGAGGGCTGAAAAATAACACTGTTATCCTAAAGAGATGGTAAGTCACTCGAGGGCAGTTACAGGGCCCTGAGTATAAACTGGGAACCACCATGCTTGTGATCATTGTTTACAGTGGTAAACACAGTTCAGAATGTGCTCAAAGGATTTATCCTCTGGTGGGGAGTCCCTAGTCCTCAATGTAAAGTGGAACCTAACACCTTAGCCCTTGTTCTCTGGGCAACTTCCATGATAATCCACTACAGCCATCAATCATTTTAAGGAGGAAAGAAAAGGTAAGGTTATTTACAGAATGAACTCAACCATGTTAAAATAGATAGAATAAGAAATATAGGGAGGGGGGGTTCATGTTTGGGAGTTCGTGTACACCCGTGGCAGATTCATGTCAATGTGTGCCAAAACCAATAGAGTACTGTAATGTAAAATAAAGTAAAATGGAAGCTCTAAAAAAAAAGAAAGAAAGAAAGAAAAAAAAAATCTAAAGCCACCAAAACATCTCAAGAAGAAATTTTTAAAAAAAAGAATTTTAGGAAGTAAAGAACGAATTTTACTTTTAGCAGCTATAAAGTAAGAAAGTAAACCAAACATTTTATTCTGAAGTATCTTTATGCCATGACAGATATTTATACTTCTTAAAAAAAAAAAAAAAAAAAGAAAAGAAATATATGCACTAAAATATTGAGTGAGAATGTCTGGATTATGAAAGTGTAGGAAATTTTAATTTACATTTTTTTGGTTTATTTTCTGTATTTTCTAAATTTTCTACAATAATCCGATATTACTTAATGACATTATGGTCAGTAGTGATTAATATCCTCACCTCTATAATGTGTTTTACTTACATCTGTAAGTTGGATAACTTTGAATCCCTTTTTGAAACAGTAATTATAAAAAGTAAAAACAGGGCTTCCTTGGTGGCTCAGTGGTAAAGAATCCGCCTGCCGTTGCAGGAGCCCTGGGTTTGATCCCTGATCCAGAAGATCCCACAGGCCGCAGAGCCGCTAAGCTGGGGCGCCGCAGCTGCGGAGCCTGTGGAACTGCAGTTACTAAGACGCTGCGCTGCAGCTGCTGAAGCCTGGCGCCTGCGCTCCGCAGCAAGAGGAGCCCCGCTCTCGGCTGCTGGAGAAAAAAGCCGCACAACGACGAAGACCCAGCACAGCTAAAAGTAAACAAATAAAAAGCTTTAAAGTCAAGTGATTTGTACCTTAACTTTTAAGTGGACATTTTGTTGACATATGCTGTCTGGAGAGAAGAACGTACATCCTAAAGGTACAGCCTCATGAACCTCCACGGAACGGAAGCACTCACGTGTCAGCGCCCAGGTCATGATTCGCGCTACCCGCTCCTTCCTCTCCGGCGCCTCCCCGCCATCCTGACTTCCCACACTGTTGCCTGATTCTGCTGGGTTTTGAACTTTCTACAAATGCAATCATGGAATACTTACTTGCGTGTGTCTGCCATCTTTTGTTCAACTGTCTATTTGTGAGCTTCATCCATATTGCTGTGTGTAGCTGTAGGTTCTTTATTATCATTGATATAATTGATACTGCATAAATTTATCATGATTTTTAAATCCACTCCACTGTTGAACATTTAGTCCGTCTACTTCCCCCCAGTTTTAGGCTACTATGAATAGTGCTACTATCAGGGTTGTTGTATGTGTGTTTCGATGAACATATGTATGCTTTTCTGTTGCGTATATACCAGGAGTAGCCTACTAGACCCGGGGAAGGCAATGGCACCCCACCCCAGTACTCTTGCCTGGAAAATCCAATGGACGGAGGAGCCTGGTGGGCTGCAGTCCATGGGGTCGCTAACAGTCGGACAGACTCAGCGACTTCACTTTCACTTTTCTCTTTCATGCATTGGAGAAGGAAATGGCAACCCACTCCAGTGTTCTTGCCTGGAGAATCCCAGGGATGGGGGAGCCTGGTGGGCTGCCGTCTATGGGGTCACACAGAGTCGGCCACGACTGAAGTGACTTAGCAGCAGCAGCAGCAGCCTACTAGACCATAAGGTGTGTATATAACCAGATTTCGCAAATACCGCCAAGCCGCTTTCTACACTCCCTCCCTCTCAAGTGATGCTTCACAGTTCTAGTTGTCCCAAATCTTTCCCAACACTTCACATTGCTTTTTCTCTTTTAGCCATTATTATGGGGATGCAGTGGTATCTAGTGGTTTCAGTTTGTGTTTGGCAGTTGGCTAATAGGATTGAGCACTTTTCATAGGTTTGTTACACATTAGCCTTTTCATAAAGCGGACGTTTACCTGCCCCTTTTCCTGTCTGCTAATACCTATCAGATTATGCTTGATCATTGTGCTAATACCTATCAGATTATGCTTGATCACTGTGCGTTCAAATCTTCTCTGTATTTAATTATTTTCTGTATCCTTGATTTATCAGAGCTTTTCCCCCCCAAACATTAGAATCACCTAGCAGCTTTGAATAAGTGTTGTTTCTGGAACCTCATCCCTATGAAGTCAGGACTTCGAATTAGTGAAATCAGTTGCAGCACCAGCACTGGCATTTGGTAAAACTTTAAAACTTGATTTCAATCTTACCAAAGAGTTGCAAAAATAGTACAAAAAATTCTCATATTTCCTTCAACAATTTTCATGTTTACATTCTATCACATTTGTTTTATTATTTATTTCTACATCTACATTTATTTGCCTGCCTATATCTAGGTTTAGATTAAGATCTAATTTATTCTCTGAATCGTTTGAGAGTAAGCTGCAGGTATCATACTCTTTTACCTCAGCCTAGCAGTTTTTGAGAGAGCCTTTTTTTTTCCCTCGGAGTTTGGTTGGTTTCTACTTTCCAAATTTTCAAAGTTACGTTGTTAGGTCCAAATAGGATATGGTTGCTATATTTTTTAGTGAATTGTTTCTTTTTTATTGAAACGTGGCTTCAATATTATAATGTGTAATATTATTTAGTTTCAGGTGTACTACATAGTTGTTTGACATTTGCATATATTATGAAATGATCATAATATCATTTATAATAATCCATATAACCGTCTGTGGCCTATTTAGTTTATAACTGGAGGTTTGTGCCTCTTAACGCTGTTCACCTATTTCAGCCTCTTACCCCCCTCCCTCTGGCTGCCACCGTCTCTTCTCTGTTCTCTGTACCTGCGAGTCTCTTTTCATGCTGTTTTCTTTCTTTGTTTTGTTTGTCAGATTCTACATATAAGTGAAATCGTACACTATCTCTCTCTCTCTCTGACTTACTTCACTTAGTGTAATGCTCTCTCGGTCCATCCATACTGTTTCAAATGGCAAAATCTCATTCTTTTTATGGCTGAGTGGTATTCCATCCTGTGTGTGTGTTGGGTTGGTCAAAAAGTTCATTCAGATTTTCCGTACCATCTTATGGAACACTCAAATGAACTTTTTTGCCATATATACGTTAATATTCAGATATGTGTATATACAGATAGATAGATGTCACATCTTCTTTATCCATTCATCTATCATCATCTATCAATAGACATTTACGTTGCTTCCATATCTTGGCTATTGTAAATAATGCTGTAATGAACTCACATACCTTTTTTTTCTCTTTTATTCAATTTTTTAAAAATTGAAGTATAGTTGATTTACAATGTTGTGCCAATCTCTGTTGCACAGCAAATGACTCAGACATATTATGCATTCTTTTTTCTATTCTGTTCCATTGTGGCTTAGCACAGGATGTTGAATATAGTTCCCTGTGCTGTGCATTGGGACTTTGTTCTTTATCCATTCTAAATGGAGTAGTTTGGATTTATCAACCCCAAATTCCCCATCCATCCATCTCCTGCCTCTTCTCCCCATTGGCAACCACAAGTCTGTTTCCTGTGAGTCCATTTCTGCTTCACAGGCGGGCTCATCTGTGCCATATCCCACATGCAGGTGATACCCTGTGGCATCTGTCTTTCTCTTTCTGACTTACTTCCTTGCGTATGATAATCTCAGATTGCATTCATGTTGTTGCAAATGGCATTATAGCCCTGGCACTTGTTTATATAACTGGAATTTTGTACCTTTCAGCTGCCTTCATCTAATGCGCAATCTCTCAACCTCCTCCTTTTTAAATTTTAAAGTCTCATTTAGATTCTCCAACAAACCTATTACATTTATTTCCCATCATTAATTTTCACATCCTGTGTCTTCTTCTGCTTTCTGTTCCTTTCTTGCTGATGTGCATCGTTTAGTAGTCCTTCGCTAATCACAACTAGTAAAGCTTCTAAATCTCTGAATGTCTGAATGTGTCACCCTTGAATGATACTTTAGCTACTATAGAATTCTATTTGGACAAATATTTTTCTCTTTTTTTTTGAAGATAAAATTTTCATATTCTATTGAATCCATTATCACTGATGAAAATCCAACTACTATTCTTTTTCTAAAAATTACAGCCTTAACTCTTTAGTATCTTTTATAATTTTTCTGTGTGTTTGTTCCGAGCTTTTGGTACTATGTGTCTACATGAGAGATTTCTTTTTATTTATCCAACTCATAATACAGCTACTGTTTCAACTTAACAATATTTGTCATTTTTCAATTCTGCAATATTCTCAGCTAATTGAATACTATCTGTCTTGCACACTTTCCTTTTGGAGCTTGCTAGGGCTTTTCATTACAGACGCTTGGCCTCTTAAATTTTCTTTCATATTTTTCATCTCTCCATATCTGTGCTGTATTCTAGGTAATATCCTTAGATTTATCTTCAAAATGATTCTCTCTTTGACTATTTAGAGCCCATGGTATCCATTCATGTTTCAGTATCAATAATTATGGTTTAGATGATTAATTTTTAAAGATATATGTCAATACTTTTTATAGTCTAGCTATGACGTTCACTATTCTTTCAATATTTTAGGCATAATTATTTTAAAAGCTTTTTCACATTTTTCCCTATTATTTTTCACTCCTGATTCTTCCCATGGTGGTTTGTTTCCTTGTGTGACTTCCAACTATTGACTATGAAATAATGTTCAGGAGTATTGTCTTTGTAGGCATTCCATATGCCCTGGATTGCAGAAGCATTTTAGAAGCTGCTCTCTCCTTCACTTCTCCTGATTAATGGATTCTGAAGCAACTGTGAATGCTAATCCCTCGGTTTGGGCTCCTTACATCACGGCCTGCTTGGCTGGGTTCTAAATGTTGTGAATGATGACTTTTCTACCCACAGGACCAAGTGGAAAACAAGTTCTCACGATATTGCCCTAGTGGGTGGAGTTCTTCTAGTCTCTTCCATGTTGCGCAGCCATTTTGAATCTCGATTTTATTCCAGTAGCTCAGTTCCAATTCCCTTTGCATATGGGGCATATGGTTTGGACCCTTTCTCCCTATGCAAAAGCTAAAGCCTCAGTTGACTTTTCTACCCACAGGACCAAGTGGAAAACAAGTTCTCACGATATTGCCCTAGTGGGTGGAGTTCTTCTAGTCTCTTCCATGTTGCGCAGCCATTTTGAATCTCGATTTTATTCCAGTAGCTCAGTTCCAATTCCCTTTGCATATGGGGCATATGGTTTGGACCCTTTCTCCCTATGCAAAAGCTAAAGCCTCAGTTCCTGATGGTTGAGGCTTAAATCCAATTCTGACATCCCTATGAGCTATTTTTGTTTCAGCTCCTACTTACTATTCTGGCTTTGAACAAAATCTCATTTTATTCCTGGAAACGTCAATGTATTAGATATGTATTTAATCTGGTAATAGGCCAGAATTTTTCTATATCTGAAATGAGTGGATATTTCTCTGCCAAGCCAGTGTGTCATATTGACTAAAAGTGCGTGTGTGTCTGTGGAGAGATGTTTCATCAGAGAGGTAGCAGCAGGACCAGAGAAGGATTTTGACACAGAAGCCAAGAGAGGAAACAGCATCAGAGAGAAGCTGATGGCCCTTGGTTGCTATTAAGCAGAAGCAAAAAAGGAAATACAAGATGTGAACGCAGGATCTAGAAATGAGTGACTCCTGAGCTTGCTATTTGATCAGATTTCAGGAGAGAATGAGGGTGGGGAAATGGAAGCAGTAGAGTTTGAGCTCCTGTCTGGAAAGTGTGCTCATGTGGGAAGAAAAGAATTACAGAGGTCCCTTCAAGGACCATTGTGTGAAGATTTGTTTTTCAGAACAAGGGAGACCTCAGACTAGCATTAGTGATTCACTGTCCATCTGGCAGGACATATATTCTTCTAGCCATCCAAATTTTGTTTACTGCCTGTATAGGAAGATAGCATTTGCTCTTTATTTCATGAGAAGTTTTTCCAGCCCAAATGGACATCTCAAAACTCTCTTTATGATCTCCTCTAGCCTCTTGGTTTGAACTTGGCATCCTTCGCCTGACAGTTATGGTTCTGGGTCTTGGCTTCTTGGTGACGTAGACAAGGACATAACAGATGTGATAAAACCAAATTCAGTCATATCCAAGCCACATGGTTGTCACAAGGTGACCCATTTCCACAATGAGTAGAAGCAGGGGCGAGGAGAAATGGGGAATTATGTAAGTGATGTGCTCTACCGCCCAGTCCTATCTGACTCTTTCCGACCCCAAGGGCTCCTCTGTCCACGGAGTTCTCCAGGCTAGAATACTGGAGTGAGCTTCCATTTCTTCCTGCAGGGATCTTCCTGACCCAGGGATCAAACCTGTGTCTCCCGTGTCTCCCGCATTGCAGGCAGATTCTTTACCACTGAGCCACTGAGGAAGCCCTGTGTAAGTGATAGAGAAAAGTAAAGAGAGAGAGGAGAGGAAGAGGAAAGCGATGAAGAGGAGAGAAGGCAGGGCAGAAGGGGAGACGGTGTAAGTACATTGACTGGTTAATTGAAGAAGGCAAGTGCAGAACTTATTACATTTGAACCTCCATGAGGCTACAGACACTGTAATGCCACACGCCTCAGCAGATATGCTCAATCTAAAGATATTCTCTGCCTGCCCCCAAGCTATTCTTAATCATTTTCCTTACGTCTTTACGTATCTAGTCATTGTATCCATACAGCAAACCTTCTCAAACTAAATAAATCTGATGACGTTTGGAGCAGTACAATGCCTGCAGAGTCCCCAGGTCCGAAAGGGATCCTCAGAACCCATGTGTAATTGTTGCCCCCATCTGTTCTCTTTGGACTGAGACACTCCTGCATTCACGTCTCTTCCTGGACTTTGCTCCTTAGTAGCTTCGCTCATGAAATTTTATTATGCAAACCTCCTCAAGAATCTTATCACTGAGTCAATTTCAGATATTTTTAATTTGGTTGCAATGCTTTCCAGTGGCTCAGTGGGTAAAGAATCCGCCTGCACTGCAAGAGCTGCAGGAAACGTGAGTTTGATCCCTGGGTTGTGAAGATCCCCTGGAAATGGTAACCCACTCTAGTCGTCTTGCCTGGGAAGTCCCAGGGACAGAGGAGCCTGGTGGGCTACATGGGATCACAAAGAGTCGGACACGACTAAGCAGCTGAGCACGCACACACATGATGCCCTCCCCGCGTGAATCCAGCGGGTGAACAGAATGAAAGCTGACATCATTGTCAGAGGAAACGGCTGAGCCAAGAACAGTCCTTATGACCAGGCCCTTGGCTGAAGCGGTGTTGAAAGCCCAGTTGGTGGTCAAAATCCTTAGTTACAGCTGAGCTGCTGAATGTGGAAACCAGCCCACCACTGAGCAGCCCCTAAGCCGCGGGTCTCAAAGGCAGTGTATTCAGCGCTCAAACAGGAAAGAATGCATCTGAACGCTCTGGAGAACAGCCTCCGAGGAGCCTTTCGCTAATTGAAGTTTGGATGGAAGTGCAAGAATCGCTCTGGGAATCTCCCAAAATTAATTAACTGCTTGGCTGAAATGAATCAATAGCAAGCTTAAGAAAGGAGATTCCACTTTTTCTGTCTGCTCACGGCTGGTAGGTCTCACTCAAGGGAGACTCAGAGGAAATTCTGGAATAGAACAGTGGGGTCGACAGAGCTGAGTCAGAGGCAGGGGCTGGCCAGCTCTCTCTGGCCCAGCGTCAGCCCTCATTTGGGTGGGCACAGTCCCTGCCAAAGAAAGGTACCTTTGTCCAACCTGGATCTCTTCTTTGCCCATCTCTCCCAGCAACCCCCACGCCTGGGCTGGGTGACAGCCGCCCTCTGCGCCCCTCTCCATCGCGGTACAAACCACTCTCTGCTGTGATGTGGCCCTGTTGTCAGTCTTTGCCACTGGACCATGCGCATCTCCATGGCAACTCCATGACAAGCTGTGTGCCACACGTTCTTAGACCCACGTGGACTAGGATGTGACCATGCTCAGTGTGGTTTTTTAAGTTTTTTTAAAATTTTATTTATCTTTAATTGAAGGGTATTTACAATATTGTGTTGGTATCTGCCGTACATCAACATGGGTCAACGATAGTTAATTTTTTTTTTTTACTGTGGACCATTTTATGGTCTTTATTGAACTTTGTTACAATAGTGCTTCTGTTTTATGTTTTGGTCTTTTCAGCCAGGAGGCATATGGTATCTCAGCTCCCAGACCAGGGGTTGAATTCACACCCCTGCATTGGGAAGCAAAGTCTTAACCACTGGCCCACCAGGGAAGTCCCCAGTGTGTTTCGAACTGAATTTTCATTAGAGACTTACTGAGATGTTTATATGGTGTCCTTTGTTACTACTACAGTTAGTTGCAAGAGAAAAGTCCAGAAAGGTAGGACTTGTTTAAGCATGTGGGTCATCGTGTATATTTCAGTCTCGCCTAACACCTTGCCTATCACCAGCTAGATGTGTGTCAGGGTACACTGGAACGACCCAGCTGGGCAAGTATTTTCTCACCTGGGTGCCAGGCACAGCAACAAGGAGGAGGTTTTTGTGTCATGCCCCTGGGCCACAAGTGGTTTGCTCTAAGTTAGGCTGGAAGTAGGTGGTGCTAGTGGTAAAGAACCCACCTGCCTTCTCGCCTAACACCTTGCCTATCACCAGCTAGATGTGTGTCAGGGTACACTGGAACGACCCAGCTGGGCAAGTATTTTCTCACCTGGGTGCCAGGCACAGCAACAAGGAGGAGGTTTTTGTGTCATGCCCCTGGGCCACAAGTGGTTTGCTCTAAGTTAGGCTGGAAGTAGGTGGTGCTAGTGGTAAAGAACCCACCTGCCTGTGCAGAAGACGGAGGAGATCACCAAAGTAGGGTCCAGCCCTTCTAGGGGGCCTCCTCCCGTACCGTTGGGTGAGGTGATCGGAACGGACCTCTTAGGGGACCTGCCTCCTCGGATCGTCCGATGACAGGTCACCCAGTGTGTCTCAACCTGTGCTGACGTCGCGTGTGCACGTAAAGACAAGAGGTGTCTAAAGAGTAAATCCCAAGAGGAAAGGACTTATAGGGCTCTTAGATCCATGGTATTTTCATCTTGTGGTAGGAACTTCTCAAAGAAAGTTTCTTACAGAAGAGAATCTTCTAGAAGATACACTCCCCAGAACCGTCTCTACTCCCCAGTACCCACAGGACCCGAGGCACGGGGTCCCCGACCCGTCGGAGTGGGATGCGTTCGTTGTCTACGGTGAGGCAGACTAGTGTGAGAAGAAAGAACTAGTAAACTCAGGCAACACCTTTTTCATTCACACCGACTCTCCCCCAGTGTGAATTTGGTATGGTCGTCGATTGTGGTCTAAAAATAGTCAACCACGAACCGATCTACCCAATTATTGGACCTTCTACCGACGGGTCCCTCCCTGTCCCACTACTCACCTGTGCTATCTCTTTCCCTTTCACGTTTCTAAGGGCCAGGGACGAAATACTGAAATAAGTTTCAGAAGTGACCAGTTTTAGTGGGAGGTATGGAGTATATGGAGACAAGAAGTATATGGAACTCATATACACAGGGCCGACGTCGGAGAGTGGGTACTTCAATACCTCGTCCTGTCGGAGTCAAGGGACTCCTCGGAAAGAGACGTCTCTGTTCCTTGGTCAATATGTTGGTTTAATCGTTTTATGTGGTCCCGTTTATGTCATCCCAACGGTCTATTTTACGTCTTACGGGTCACTTCAAACTAAAAGTCTATTTGGTACTTAATAAAAATAAAATTATAACTGATCCTGTTTGTATAATTTTTAATTCAACAATACACTTATATGAGTTATGTTGACTTGATATATGAATTTTCATCAACCCCACAAATTTTTTAATAAACTACAATGCACTCTCAGACCAAATTGCCCCACAGAACATAAAAAATACTCGACGTAGACCGAAAAAAAGGGAAACCACCCAGGCACCCGAGGACCCAGAGTCAAGAGGTTGGTCCCTGACTTCGACCCGGTGTCGTCACTCTCGTCCCTTGGGACTGTGGGTCTGGTCGTCCGTTGAGGGGTCGTTAAGATTCTGCTCCTCTCGAGGGGAAGAGTAAGGGGACGTGATCTTCGGTGCCCTTTGCATCAGGTCGTCCAAGACGTCCCGAGTCGTTAAGTCGAGGACTCCGTCTCCGAGGACTACCTCCGACACCCCACTTGTCAGGCCCCGCTTCCGACCCGACGGTCTACGTCTCGGCGCGACGAAGGGCCCCAGGCCGTCGAGGCCCCGCCCGGGTCGCCCTGGGCCGCCCTGTTGGGGACCACAGTGTCCGGGTGACACCGACGGGCCTCCCTCCCTTCTCTAGCTCAGGGTCAATGGTTTGCCAGGACGTTCTGTCCGGGACTGTCTTCAGTCTCTCATTACCGGGTTATGCGGACAGTAGCGACCCGGAGCGAGACCGCCCGTGCGGGGTAGAAATTCGACGCCTCGGTGCGGCTCCGCGTGCGGACGAATAAGCAGACCCAGCCCTGCAGAGAAAAATCTGGATCTGCTGAAAATGCAGTAGTGAGTCATTATTTTACCCTGTTGTCAACAGGAGAGACGATAAGCTTTCTTTAATGAGTAAAACTCCCCTAATACATTTAAAATAGGGTACCATTTGGAAAAGAAAAAAGAAAATTAAAAATAGAGGAAGTTTGATTGGGATGCCACCTTGAACAGCCAGGCATGGCAAAAGTTGGTTATTCCTGCAGGAGGGCCGGCTCCCTGGTGGACATCCTCTGGTGGACAGGGTGCCTGGTGGGCATGAGGCGGGCTTAGCGCCACGCGCAGAGTGGCTGCTCAGCGGGCAAGTCGCTTTCCTGGAGNAAATAGAGGAAGTTTGATTGGGATGCCACCTTGAACAGCCAGGCATGGCAAAAGTTGGTTATTCCTGCAGGAGGGCCGGCTCCCTGGTGGACATCCTCTGGTGGACAGGGTGCCTGGTGGGCATGAGGCGGGCTTAGCGCCACGCGCAGAGTGGCTGCTCAGCGGGCAAGTCGCTTTCCTGGAGATTCACAGAGCCAGTCTCCTTACGTTCTAGGTGGCCTGCAAGTTTGTGAGGGCAGGCAGCTGTTTGTTTCCATTTGTGTAGTCCCCTTCAACTGACATGGCTGGCAGGAAAGGGAGAGGATAAAGAGAGGCGGAGTGGCTGGAGGTGGCGGGGGAGACAGGAGCGGTAACTTGCTCCGGCAGAGAGAGGGTGCAGACAGACAGATGAGGGAAGGTCCTGCTGGCGGACTGAGCCGGGACTGCTTTCAGAAACTGCCATCCGGTCAGCATCGGGTGACTGGCGTGCCCCACACATGACACCAGGTTAGCGGGCAGCAGAAAACAGATGCAGCCAGTGATGATGATGATAATCCCAGACAAAATCCTATCTCTTGTGTCATAGATTGATTTGTGTCCCCCCTTCAAAGATATGTTGAAGACCTAACCCATTGCGCCTCAGAATCTTATTTGAAAACAGAGCTCTTGCAGACGTCATCAAGCTAAGATGAAGTCAGACTGGAATCAGGTGGGCCCTAGCCCATTATGACTGGTGTAAGGAAAGAGATATGTGACAACAGGGACTCACAGAGAGAACCCGTGTGATGGCCAAGACAGACTGGAGGGATGTGGCTGCAAGCCCAGGATCGCCGAAGACGGCCAGCAAACCCCCAGAAGCTAGGGGAGAGGCCCAAATGGGGTTTTCCTCTGAGCATCAGAAGGAACCAACTCTGCGGACACCTTCATTTCAGACCCAGCCTCCAACACTGGGAGACAACACATCTCTATTGCTTGAAGCCACCCAGTTTGTTTCTTCCTGAAGGCAGCCCTAGGCCAAGCATATCCACCACAGTCACGTCGGCAATGCATTGTTATTGTGTGGCAGACATCATGCCAAGCAGTTCACACAGTCACATCACATATTTTTCACCACAGTGCTAAGAGAAAGGACACGCTGGAACTGAGGAAAAGGAAGCCTGGAGAGGTCTGAAGTCAAATTACTTTAGGTAGAAACTTAGTCAACAATGAGAGAGGTACTTTCAGGTGAGACACCTGCAAGTCAATCTTCAGAAGCAATAACTTATTTCATCCAGGTATTAGGTCAGCCCTGAGCACTCAGAGGAAAGAGGTTTAACCCAGTAAGTCACTGTATGAGTGACAGTGGGCTGCGGTAACAAACGAGCCCTGATCCAATCTCTGGGAGTGTCTGCCACAGTCACTTACTAGGCTAGGTAAGTGGAATGGCAAATCTAGATGGCAACTAGAAGGAGAGCCAGTGAGAGCAGCTGTGGTCGCCTCAAGTTGGGAAGGATTCAATTTGTGACTTTTTAAGTAATAATATTGCTAAGAAAAATAACCAGAGTTCATAATCAGCGAGAAAATCTCTTGATGGTAGCTGGCTAGTGTAATGTTAGTGGCTAAGCTTCGGTTAAGCGTGTCAGAGATTAAATGTGGATGAACAGGGTAGCATTTAATACTTTTGCTTCATGTTATTTCTAAAATATTTAAAATTTATCCCCTATAAGTAAAGACTGTATCTTGACAGTCTTTTTCCAACATATGTATGTGTGTGCAAGTCACTCACTCATGTCCAGCTCTTTACAATCCCATGAACTGTAGCCCAACAGATTTCCCTGTTCATGGGATTCTCCAGGCCAGAATACTGGAGTGGGGAGCCATTTGCTTCTTCAGGGGATTTTCCCAACCCAGGGATCAAACCTAGGTCCCCTGCTTTGCAGGAGGATTCTTTACCATCTGAGCCACCAGGGAAACCCTTTTCAACATATGTATGTTGGAATATATTATATATTCCATATAACATATTAAATATTTACAACATATAACAAGTATCCAATATAGATACTTACCGGAGAAGGCAATGGCACCCCACTCCAGTACTCTTGCCTGGAAAATCCCATGGATGGAGGAGCCTGGAAGGCTGCAGTCCATGCTAAGGTTCGGACATGACTGAGCGACTTCCCTTTCACTTTTCACTTTCATGCATTGGAGAAGGAAATGGCAACCCACTCCAGTGTTCTTGCCTGGAGAATCCCAGGGATGGGGAGCCTGGTGGGCTGCCGTCTATGGGGTCGCACAGAGTCGGACACAACTATGCTGCAGTAGCAGCATAGATACTTAGTATATGTACCTATAGATACTTATTATAGATAATTATAAATGGGATGAATGATAGGTGTTCATGCTATGAAATAAGATACAGGTTTCTTCTTCTTCACACAAGGAACAGGAAAAACCAAAAAACAAAACAACAATACTACGCCCTGGGATGCTCTTCTTCTCTGAAGTTTGGGTTTTCATGGGCCAGGAAAATCAAAGTAAACACTGGGCAAGTTAGCCAGTAAGGACGTTAACAACACTGACCATATACTGACACCATCGGTAATGTGAATCAGAACTCAAGGCTGGACCCTGCGTTAGAAGAAGAGCGATCTTTAAATCGAGTGCATTTAGGTTTTGAGAAATCTCACGGCATTGTCCTTATTTTTCTCACCTTGTCAAAGCAAAATTTGTCCATCAGCACGGAGCTGAGCCCCCGCCTTCCCTCCAGAGTCTCATAGACAGAACCCCAGGAGCGGGGGGACAGCCCTTCCAGGGCCCGGCGCCAGCTGGGGACCGTGGCCGGCTGTTTCTGGAGGAAGAGGGGTAGGGTGCTCCCCAGCACGTGCCCCCGCCCCGGTTCCCAGCTGCCTCCCGACCGGCCCGCGGCCCCCTTTCACAGAGCAGGGCAGAGTGCGGTGTGGAATTAGCTCTCTCATGGGACAGCACCAGGCCCCGGCTCCTGGACGCTTGCCCTTGTCCCCCAGTGAACTGTTCTCACAGGGATTAGTCTGCCTTCTCAGAACTGAGCGTGCGCTTCCTTTCCCTCTCTCTGTGCCACCTGTGGACACTGTCGGCCCTGCAGCCGCAGGACTGCCTCCCGGCCCACCTGGCCCTGCAGCTCCCTGTGGCGCTTCCTGGCAGAAAGAGGCGACAGAAGCAGGAGCAGAGCCCCATGCTGGGTCATGGGGGCTGGGTCATGTGGCACGGCCCTGGGCCCTTCTCTCCGTTTGTCCCTGGTCCAGGCCATCCCTGAACGCTCTGCCTCCAGCCTCCGTGCCACGGTGGGAAGGGTACTTCCTGCTGACCAGACACATGGACTCCAGGGAAGGCGCCATCGTTATTCTCCTAGGCGGGGAGATGCACGCATTAGAAGTGGTCATGAGAAAGAAATGCAGAGATGAGTACAGTGGACAGTTACAAGAATTTCTGTTTTTATCTGAACGCAGGGGATGACATTGGAAAGGCTCTGGGACGCAGCAAGTACGTAGCTTGCATTGGTTGGATGGCATGGCCGTTGTGTAGCCAGGAAGACAGGTAAATGTAACACCTAATACATCGTTATTTCTTTACAGGTCAGTAAACTAGAGAAACGGAATCTAGTGCTGTGGTTTTCTCCTTTTAATTGAACTCTTGTTTAGATACGTGTGTGTGTGTGTTCCCAAGTTTAAACTTTCAGAGTTATATAACCATTCCCCTTGGCTTATAATCAAGCTTTCAGATTAGCTAGAGGTGCCCTGGAGATTGGGGACTTGGCATGGGGTGATGCATGTGACCCTGTCAGGCTTCTTGGTCACCCCCTAGAAAGGTGTTTGCTTGCGGGCCACGGAGGAAAGCTGCTGGCAGGTGGGTTCTGGAGCCCATTTTTGAGGCACTAGGCCAATACTTTGAGCAGTTCATGTTCTCAAAACTGTAATCACGAAAGATAGAAATTGCATCACACTTTGCCCTTTGAAAACATCCCGGATATTCAGTACGTCACTGAAATGTCTGTACTAGCAGGAGCTACTTGAGAAAAGGTCAAGTTTTCCAGTTATTTAAATTCTTCTTTCAGTAGTGTGCTCAATCCTGAATAGGAACTGTATGGATCTTGGAAGCATCACCCTGTGCAGCCCAAATCCTAAATGTTTCCTTTCTTCTCTTGCTTGCTAGCAGTTACCATCTCCCAGCTGTCAATTAAAATAAAAATTATGACTATTTCTGTATGGTTAGTAAACATGATGGCAGAGAGATTATAGATAGGACTCAACATTTCAAACTTCATTTGGTGGGATGCCCTATCTGTCATTGGTAGGAATATAGCTCCCCTAAAATCCAAACCAGCTTGTCACTCCCTGGCCTCCCCGGGCCACCAGTGTTTGCAGATCACAATTAAGGGCACTGAGCTCTTAGATCCCTAGTGAAAGGCCTATAGAAATGCAAATCTCCCAGCCACCCCTCAACTCGAGGGAAGGTAGATAAAGCAAGTGGGGCCTAGGGAACCTCCAGGCATTATTTCCTGCTCCAGAGGGGGCGGGGGAAGAGGCCCAGCTGCCAGCTGCTGGCAGAAGGCACACATTTTAGTACAAGCAAGGCACCTTGATCTTTGCGATGTACTTGGTGCAGAGAAGGCCTTCCAGTGCCAATCACTGTGAATCAAGCAGAGATGTGACACTCCAAAGAGCCCCTCCCAGCCTTTAGTTCTGTCTGATTTGCAGTTTCAGTGGGAGGTTAGTGGGACAAGTAGGGAAACGGACAAACAGCCCAAGAATGTCAAAGTGGCGCCTGTTACCAAGACAGGCCAGATTAGTGTCCCTTGACCTTTTATTTTTCAAAAGAGAATAGCATAGCTTTTCTTATCATTACAAATAATGCATTACTCACTGGACAAATTCAAACATTGAGAAAACTATTCAAAACGAAAGCTGAACTCTTATCACCCTGAGATAACAGCTGTTACAGTTTGGTGACCATTTTTCTGATAACTTTGTGTGTGTTTGTACACCTAGAAATAAATGTACTCAAGGGGATAATATGCTTGTTTTTATGTAACTGCCTTTTTTAGTGATCAACAATGAATATAACTATTTATCAAGACTACTCAATAGAGTTGTCCCTTGATTCCAAGGCACTCCTGCCCTCAGGATACCAAAATCCCCCAATGCTCAAGTTCCTTATATAGAACCTTGTGGATTTTGCATATAACTTAAGTGCATCTTCCCATATACTTTTAAGTATCTCTAGATTACTTATAATGGGCTTCCCAGGTGGCACAGTGGTAAAGAATCTGCCTGCCAGTGCAGGAGACGCAGGACACAAGAGATGCAGGTCTGACCCCTGAGTTGGGCAGATCCCCTGGAGAAGTAAATGACAACCCACTCCAGTGTTCTTGCCTGGGAAATCCCAAGGACAGAGGAGCCTGGTGAGCTTCAGTCCATGGGGTCGTGAACGAGTTTCACATTACTGAGCACACAGCACACACACACACGGATTACTTTTACTACCCAAGGCAATGTAAATGCTGTGTAAACAGTTCCTGGTTCACAGCAAATTCAAGTTTTGCTCTTTGGAACTTTTTGAGACTTTTTTTCCTGAGTATTTTTGATCCCAGATGATTGAATCCATGGATGTGGAACCTGTGGATATGGAGGGCTGACTGTATTCCATTGTACGCTGTATCACAATTTATTAGCCAACAACAATTTGACATACACTTAGTTTTCTTCTAGCATTTCACTATTCTATGTTACACTGCCATGGACATCTTTTGGATATTTGGCTGATTATTCACTTAAAGGTGAATTTCTAGAAATTATTTTACTGGATCAAAGGGAAAGTTTATATCAAAGTTTGATACAGTTTATTATTCTGCCCTGCAGTTTAGAATCTCATCAGAATACAATGGTGCCCATTTCCTCATACACTTACCATTAGCAACTTCTGAGATACTTTTTAAACTTTGCCAATCTGATGAACCCATATATATATATATATATATATGAATATATAAAATAGCACTTCTTTCCTAACTTATGATACTGAATACATTTTTATGTGTTTACTGCCCACTTGCTTTTTTTTTTTTTTAATGAAATAGCTCCCATTGTCCTTTTTTAAATGAAATAGCTCCCCATGTTCATTTTTCTAAAAGGTTATTATTACTTTTTTTTTCAATTGTAAAAACTCTTTATGTCTTAGAAATTTGCTCATATATTTTTAGAATGTTTTAGAAAGACAGAGAATAATTTGTCTTTTGGTTTTGGTAGTTACAGAAGTTGTTTTTAATGAGGTAAAAATTCCTAATATTTTGAAGAACTGATTTAAAATATTATAACCATGATTTGATTGTTTTTATATATATGTATGGTTCCTAATAAAAACATAAATCTTTGTTCTACCAAAAGTTCTTCTCTTATGCAATTTTGTTCTTTTAGGTAAGGATCAAGTTCCTTGACACACAAATAAGTTGCCGGTTGCTTCCATATTATTTACAAATGATTCATCTTTTCCCTTTTTAATTTGAAATGCCTTCTTTATTATATATTAAATTTTCATTTATTGCATGGGACTGTTTTTAGACTTTATCTTCTTCCATATATTTGATTATCTACTTATGTGCCAGTAACCACATTGTTTTAATAGTTTTATAATATATTTTGATATTAGGTAAATACCCAGTCATTATCCATCCTTTCCCCCCCAAATCTTTGACTATTCTTAGGTCTTCTACTTCGACTTATTTTTAAAGTAACTTTTGTTGTTGATTTGATCGAAGCATATAGAAAGGTACACAAGTCAAAGTGTATAATTTGATTGATTCTCAAGAGTGAAAACATTCATGTTCTTACTACCCAGATCAGGAAACAGAGCATCCCAGAACCCCCAAATCTCCCCCTTGTGACTTCTAGTCACTAGTCGCTCACCAAAGGCAACCACTGTGTTGATCTCAATCACCACATTCAGTTTACTTTTCTTTTAAAAAATTTTAAACTGTGGTAAAATACACGTAGCATGTAATTTACCATTTTAGCCATTTTAAAGTATACAGTTCACTAATGTTAATGCTCAGAATCACATTATTGTGCAATCAATCTCCAGAACTTTTTCATCTTTTAAAATTAAAACTCTATACCCATTAAACCATAGCTCTCCATTTTCTACCCCCCACCCATAGTCCCTGGCAACCAACTATTCTACTTCCTGTCTCTGTGAATTTGACTACCCTAGGTACCTCACATAAGTGGAATCATACATATTTGTATTATTTGCTAGCTTATTTCACTTAGCATAATGTCTTCAAGATTTAGCCTTATATCGGATTTAGCACATGTTAGAATTTCCTTCCTTTATACTGCTGAATAATACTCCATTCTATGTATATACCACACTTTGTTTATCATTCTTCTGTTGATGAACTCTTGGGTTGCCTCCACTTATTATTGCAAATAATACTGCTATGAACATGGGTATATACGTATTTCTTTGACACCTTGCTTTAAATTCTCCCAGAGGTGGGATTGCTACATCATATAGTAATCAGTTCAGTTCAGTTCAGTTCAGTTGCTCAGTCATGTCTGACTCTTTGCCACCCCATGGACTGCAGCAGGCCAGGCTTCCCTGTCCATCACCAACTCCTGGAGCTTGCTCAGACTCGTATCTATAGAGTTGGTGATGCCATCTAGCCATCCCATCCTCTGTCATCCCCTTCTCCTACCTTCAGTCTTTGCCAGCATCAGAGTCTTTTCCAGTGAGTCAGTTCTTTGCATCAGGTAGCCAAAATATTGGAGCTTCAGCTTCAGTGTCAGTCCTTCCAATGAATATTCAGGACTGATTTCCTTTAGGATGGACTGGTTTGATCTCCTTGCAGTCCAAGGGACTCTCAAGAGTCTTCTCCAACACCACAGTTCAAAAGCATCAGTTCTTTAACACAGCTTTCTTATGGTCCAACTCTCACATCCATACACGATTCCTGGAAAAACCATAACTTTGACTAGATGGACCTTTGTTGGCAAAATAACATCTCTGCTCTTTAATATGCTGTGAAGTTTTGTCATAGCTTTTCTTCCAAGGAGCATATAGCAATACAATTTTCAATTTTTTGAAGAACCACCACCACATTTCCCATAGTGACTGCATTATCTTTCCACCCACCAAGGGTGAATGAGAGGTCTAAATTTCTTCACATCTTCTCCAACACCTGTAATTTTCTGCTTTTTTAAAAATATAGCAGTCACCTTAATGGCTGTGAAGTGGTTGCCTTTGTTTTGAACTTTACATAAACTGAATCATTAAATACATATCATTTTGTGTCTGACTTCTTGTTATATATTTGTAATATTATTTTTGTATCATCCATATTATTGCATTGAACAATATTTAATTAATTTTCCAAGATTTATAATCTCCTATAGTTTATCCAGTCTAATGTTGAGGGACTTTGAATTGTTTTTATTTGCTTATTACTATGACTACTACTGCCATGAAACTTTTAATGTTTTTATATGCACACATATATGTATGGCTGTTAAATATATACCTAGGAGTGGAATTTCTGGGTCATAATGTATCCACGCATTCAGCTTTAGTAGATGCTGCCAGTTTTCTGAAGTTGTACTAATTTGCATACCTGCTAACAGTGTATGAGATCTCTCTAGCTGCTCCATATCCTCACTGACATTTAGTTGTTTAACCTAACCATTCTGGTGAGTAAAAAGGGGTATCTAATTATAGTTTAAATTTGCATTCCCCTGATGAATAATGAGATTAACCAACTTTTCAGATGTATATTAGCCATTTGGATATTCTCTTGTGATATGCATGCTAAGTCCTTTGTCTATTTTTCTGTAGCATTTTCTTCATTTTTTCCCCCCTCAGTAACTTAAAGGATTTCTTCATTCATTCTGAATGAGCCCTTTGTTAAAAATATATATTGCATTTCTTTTCTCAGTCTGTGACTTGCCTTTTCACTCCTTCAAATGGTATCTTTTGATGAACAGAAGTTCTTTATTTTCACGTACTCTAATTTATCTATGGCTAGTGACTTTCATGTCCTATTTAAGAAACGTTAGCATATCTTAATAGCACAAAAATATTCTCTTGTGTTATCTTCTAAAACTATAATTGTTTTAGTTTTCACATTTAGGTCCACAATCCAGCTGAGCTCTTGTTTTGTGGGTTTTTTAATCATGTGAGATAGAGATTAAGAAGGGGTTTTCTCCATAAGGATATCCGTTGACCCAGAATCCACTTATTAAAAAGATGGTTTCCCCCCGCCACTGTACTACAGTATAATCTTTGTTATAAATGAAGTGTTGGTTTATTTCTAGTTTCTCTATTCTGTCCATTGATCTGTTGTTTTTTCCTCTTTTTTTTTTTTCTTTCTTTCTCGTGCCAGTACCCCACACTGTCTTAATTACCCAGCATTATAATTTGTGTTATGAGGGTGAATTTTTCAGCTTTGCCCTTCAAGATTGTTCTGGCTATTCTTGGCCTTTGGCCCTTTGTATTTCCACATATAATTTAAATTCTTGTCAAATTCCACGTCTTAAAAAAAATTCCAGAATATTTTCGAGGTTTATATTGAATCTATGGATTTCAGGGAAATTAATATCTTTACAATATTATGTGCTCCAATCCACAAACATGGCATATCCCTCCATTTATTTAGATTTTATTTGCTGTCTCTAAATAATGTATATAGACACCTTGCACACCTTTTGTTAAAATTATTTCCAATAATTTGATTATTTAATTCTATTTAAATGAGATGAAGTTTTTAATTTAATTTTCTAATTATTTATAGTGGATATTTAGAAGTATAATTCATTTTGTGTGTTAACCTTGTTTCCAATAGATTTGCTTAATTTATTTATTAATTTGAGAACTTGATCTATAGATCTGGGTAGATCGCTAATCTTCAGTCTTCTTTACTCTTCAGATATTATCTTCTAAACTGCTTCTTTAAAGATGACACGTTTTCCCCTAAAAATGACTTTAAGTGCATTCCACATGTTTTATTATGTAATATCTTCATTACCATTGAGCTGAAATATTTTCCAGTCCCACTGAGATTGCCTCTCGGAATGTGGTCATATTGAGGAACTGTCTAGTTTTGTTACTGATCTCTTTCTTTGTTCACGTCGTTTCTGAGCATTCCTGAAGAAAGTCACTAAATTATACTAACTGGCTCATCTGTAAGTCCTTGCAGCAAATTTTAGATCTCACTCCAGCTTGGATAGCATCTTAGCCATTTCTTTTTAACTCGCTCATATTCTGCATTACTGCTATTTCCTATCTTTTCAAATGTTCAACCCTATTCTTGCCTCCCTCATTATAGCTGATGACCTAGATCTCTGAATGTATTAAGGTTTGAATTAATTGATGTCTCCACCTCAAGACTTGTCTGTCTTATCTATCTTTTCCTTTTCCTCCTTTACTCTTGACTCAGAAGAAGACACGTCTCTCCTCTTTAGTCAAAGAATCTCTGACAAAATCTTAACTCAACTGACTCCTCCTAAGCCTTGAGGGGAAGTTAGCTGCTCTTTGTTATCCCACGGACTGTAGCCCACCAGGCTCCTGTATCCATAGAGTTTTCCAGGCAAGGATACTGGAGTGGGTTGCCATTCTCTTCTCCAAGGGATCTTCCCAACCCAGGGATAGAACCCGAGTTTCCACATTGCGGGCAGATTCTTTACCTCTGAGCCACCAGGGAAGCCCTTCTAAGCCTTGCCTACCAATAATTACTCTTCTTTCCCTGAATCTCTTCATCTCCTCTGGTTTCCTATTTTTTGCCATTGAATTCACTCAAATCTCCCCATCCCAAAACAAACAATTCTTGCTTCAATCCTGTTGCCTTCAAAGGCTCCTACTTCTAAGCGGTCAGAATGCCAAACTGTTCAAAAAGTCCCGTCTCAGCTTCCTCAGCACTGATTCACTCCTTGCAATTCAGTTTCTATCGTCATCACTCTACAGAAACTCTTTTTAATAGCCTCCTTTGACCTAAATCCTAAGTCCAATGGCCTCACCCCAGTGTTCATCTCCTTTTACTTCTCTGTAACGTGATCAAGTGCTTCTTGATTCTCTTTGGCTTCTCTGACATTTTTTTCTTGCATCTCGTATTTCTCTGACAGATCCTTCCATGTCCCTTGCATTCTCCTTCCATCCTCTATAGATGTTCGCCATGTCTCTGTTCTAAGCTATCTCCTTCTTTCCTTCTCTCCCCGCTCTTTCCCCTTTCACTGTCCCATTCACATTCATGACTTTTTAAATTGCCTTAAGATGACTTCCCCCCAGTTTATTTCCAGTTCCATTTTGACTCTTGACTTTTAAATCCTGCTGCTACTGAATGTTTGTCCCTGGATGTCCTACCAACCCCTCAAATTCAGCGTGTCCAAAATAAGATAGTTTCTTCCCAAATCTTTTTCTTGACTATCTTCTCTCTGTTAAAGGTACCAAGAAGCTCCTAGTAACTCAGAACTAAAATTCTATAGTCATCATTGGTTCCTTCATCTTCTTGTTCCATCCTCTAACAAATCAGACACTATGTTCTGTTACTTTCCAAAACGCCCCTTCCTTCTGTCATCACCCTATAAGTCACTACTTTTGCAATAACCTAATATACTTTAATTCCTGTTTCTACATCTTGTCCTGCTGGCTTGCTGCCACTAGGCTAATGTTGCTTAATACATGTTAAATGAATAAATGAATAACTGAAGCACAGATTTAACTATGCTTCCTGGTGGTTACCTCCCTACTGTTGACTAAATGAAATTCAGACACCTTAACCTGAGCTCCAGACTCTTTGAATCTGGTTCTAGAATCTATCTCTGTTTTTCCAGCTCTCAGTTCAGTTCAGTTCAATTCAGTCACTCAGTCACGTCCGATTCTTTGCGACCCCATGGACTGTAGCATACCAGGCTTCCCTGTCCATCACCAGCTCCCAAAGCTTTCTCAAACTCATGTCCATCGAGTCAGTGATGCCATCCAACCATCTCATCCTCTGTTGTCCCCTTCTCCTCCTGCCTTCAATCTTTCCCAGCATCAGCTCTAAATCTTTTCCAACTGTAAATCTTTCATATCCTGTATGTTTCAGTCAAATATGCTATCATTTTTCAAGCTGTGTCCTGCAATACAATAGTACCCTTCAGGAGGTTAATACTTGTTTATTGATTTTTTTTTTTAAGTTCTCTGGTAATTAAATGTAACCAATGTCAAAGACAGTTCCTGCACAATTCTCAAAGCCTTTACTATTCTAATATACACTGTGAATTTCCAATTGAGGGGAAAAGTATGTGCTATTTCTCAATGCTATTTGACCATGAACCCTATTTAAGGGACCATCACTTATCTCACTAGACACTAATGTTCCCAGGAACACATTTTGAAACAGGCTGATACAGATGCCCCTTTATTCCCCAAACATACTCCCTTCCTAACATCATTCTCTTAGATTAGAATAGTGATTCTCACCAAAGTCGACTTTGCCCTCCAGGAGAAATGCAGCAACGTCTAGAGACATTTTGGTCGTCACCATTGGGAGGGATATCCAGTGGATAGAAACCAGAGATGCTGTTAAATGTCCTACAATGACAGGACAGCTCCAACAGCAAAGAATTACCCAGACTCAAAACGCGAATAGTGCCGAGGCTGAGAAACCCTGATCTGGAATAACCTCACTTTCGCTTCCCTGGGCCAAGGAAAGCTGTATCCCTTTCTTAAAGTCTAAGTTCAGTCGCTCAGTTGTGTCTGACTCTTTGCATCTCCATGGACTGCAGCATGCCAGGCTTCCCTGTCCATCACCAACTTTTTTAAAGTCTAGATCAAATATATTCTCTTCAGTGAATACTTGATGTTACTGCCTAGGTTTTTCTCTCTTCTAACCATCCACAGCACTTTGTAACTTTTCCCCATATAGCATTTATCCAACTCTTCCCCATATTATACATATTTATGTACATTTAGAACATCTTATAGTAGACCTTAATGTTTTTCAGTATAGAGGCAATATTGTGATCATTTTTTCCCTTTCTTCAAATAGCTGGCAGAGCAGCAACAGTCAGTTCTCACTTAAAAAACAAAATGGGGACTTCTCTGGAGGTCGAGTGCTTAAGACTCCATGCTTCCACTGCAAGAGTGCAGGTTCAAGCCCTGCTTGGGGACCTAAAATCTCACATTAAAAAAAAGAAATAAAAAATGAAAATTATCTCACTTCCATTTCTGTCCCCTCCTAAGCTTAATTGTTCACCCAGTCTTGTCAGCATTTCCTTCACATTTCCCCCACAGCTTTCTTTTTCCTTCCATGTCCATTGCTACTGCCTGTTCACTTTAAGGCCCCATGCCCTTATTTCAATGACAGGGAGGGGAAAGGCTGTCAAGGAGAGAGCTCACTCTGAAGTCTGATACTCCCTGAGTTGAGCCCAGGCTCCGCCCTTTCCCACCGGTATCTATACCCAGGCAGAGTACTCGCCTTTTCCCAGGAACTGTGGCTCTCCCGGCCAGTGTGATTCTATCCACCTTGCAGAGTTTCTATAAGCCTCAAAGACAAGTTCAGAAATGATCTGAAATACAGTGGGTGCTCAGCAAGTGAACTCTCCTAGTCCGTCACTTCTGAAGGGTGCTTCCTACCTCCAGGCTCGCTCCAAAGCCTTTTCTTTGATTCTCCATCACCACAACGTCCAAGTTGCTGGGATTCAGAGCTCTGGAGACTGATTACCAATTTACTGGAAGAATTGTTGGTGTTAGTCACTCAGTCGTGGCCAACTCTTTGTGACCCCATGGACTGTAGCCCACCAGGCTCCTGTGTCCATGGAATTCTCCAGGCAAGAATGCTGGAGTGGGTTGCCATTTCCTTCTCCAGGAGGTCTTCCTGGCCCAGGGACTGAACCCAGGTCTCCCGCATTGCAGGCAGACTCTTTACCGACTGACCCACCAGGGAGCTCTTTTACTGAAAGAAACTTATCTTTAATTCCAAACCCTTGACTTCTGACAGATGGGTCCAGTCACTGCCTCAAAGCATCCTGAGCATTCCCAGCTCCACGTGCTGTACCAGGGCTCTCTCTTGAAAACCACACGTCTTCTTTATTCAGGGCCTCCCCATCCTTCCATCTCAGTCCACCTCTTCATTCTTCACAGTCTCTGTGACTCTGACCAGCAAGGGTCCTTTTCTTTTCTGAATATTCAGAGTCCTTACAGTCTTCCCTTAATGAAGCAATTAATCTCCACTGCCTAATAGATTCTCATGTGGGGAACTTCTACGATTACCTGACTTTCTGTGTGTTCTCTTGCTTTCTTATTTTAGACTGTAAGTCGTGTGAGGACAATAGCCACATCTTGCGAAGTTGCCTTGCCCACACTAGAAGGCTCCAAAAATATTCAATCCAAAACAGTTGGTGTCCTCTTAACTCTGAGCAAACAGTTGGACACGACTGAGCAACTTTCACCTCACCAGCTCTGAGGATGCCTTAAAATGTCTCTTCTCTTAAACCTCATAGCCTCTTTTAGAGGGTTCCTTTGGTACAGGCAGAAATGGAGAGTGACACTGATTCCACAGGCGAGCCAGGAGAGGGAGGTCAGTGCACCCAGGCTCTGAGAAAATTCTTCTAAACAAGAATAAAGGCAATCAGACACTAACATCTTAATTAATAATTTTAATGGCTTATCCAAAATAATCCTCTTGATTTGGAAGGATTATGTTCCACTTGACAAAACTACCAACCCATGTGGAAAGATATCTCATGTGCTGCTCTTGTAGTTACAACAGCGCCTGGTGGGACACAAGGGGTCATCCAGCAAAGTGATCCAGCCAAGGATCATGGATAGAGGAGGCTGGCGGGCTACAGTTCATGTGGTCACAGAAGAGTTGGATACAACCTAGCAACTAAGCAACAACAACAATTCCCCCATACAGCATTTCATTCAGTTCAGTCGCTCAGTCATGTACGACTCTTTGTGACCCCATGGACTGCAGCACGCCAGGTCTCCCCATCCATTACCAACTCCGGGAGTTTGCTCAAATTCATGTCCATCGAGTCGGTGATGCCATCCAATCATCTCATCCTCTGTCATCCCCTTTTCCTCTTGCCTTCAATCTTTCCCAGCATCAGGGTCTTTTCCAAGGAATCATTTCTTTGCATCAGGTGACNTATTATACATATTTATGTACATTTAGAACATCTTATAGTAGACCTTAATGTTTTTCAGTATAGAGGCAATATTGTGATCATTTTTTCCCTTTCTTCAAATAGCTGGCAGAGCAGCAACAGTCAGTTCTCACTTAAAAAACAAAATGGGGACTTCTCTGGAGGTCGAGTGCTTAAGACTCCATGCTTCCACTGCAAGAGTGCAGGTTCAAGCCCTGCTTGGGGACCTAAAATCTCACATTAAAAAAAAGAAATAAAAAATGAAAATTATCTCACTTCCATTTCTGTCCCCTCCTAAGCTTAATTGTTCACCCAGTCTTGTCAGCATTTCCTTCACATTTCCCCCACAGCTTTCTTTTTCCTTCCATGTCCATTGCTACTGCCTGTTCACTTTAAGGCCCCATGCCCTTATTTCAATGACAGGGAGGGGAAAGGCTGTCAAGGAGAGAGCTCACTCTGAAGTCTGATACTCCCTGAGTTGAGCCCAGGCTCCGCCCTTTCCCACCGGTATCTATACCCAGGCAGAGTACTCGCCTTTTCCCAGGAACTGTGGCTCTCCCGGCCAGTGTGATTCTATCCACCTTGCAGAGTTTCTATAAGCCTCAAAGACAAGTTCAGAAATGATCTGAAATACAGTGGGTGCTCAGCAAGTGAACTCTCCTAGTCCGTCACTTCTGAAGGGTGCTTCCTACCTCCAGGCTCGCTCCAAAGCCTTTTCTTTGATTCTCCATCACCACAACGTCCAAGTTGCTGGGATTCAGAGCTCTGGAGACTGATTACCAATTTACTGGAAGAATTGTTGGTGTTAGTCACTCAGTCGTGGCCAACTCTTTGTGACCCCATGGACTGTAGCCCACCAGGCTCCTGTGTCCATGGAATTCTCCAGGCAAGAATGCTGGAGTGGGTTGCCATTTCCTTCTCCAGGAGGTCTTCCTGGCCCAGGGACTGAACCCAGGTCTCCCGCATTGCAGGCAGACTCTTTACCGACTGACCCACCAGGGAGCTCTTTTACTGAAAGAAACTTATCTTTAATTCCAAACCCTTGACTTCTGACAGATGGGTCCAGTCACTGCCTCAAAGCATCCTGAGCATTCCCAGCTCCACGTGCTGTACCAGGGCTCTCTCTTGAAAACCACACGTCTTCTTTATTCAGGGCCTCCCCATCCTTCCATCTCAGTCCACCTCTTCATTCTTCACAGTCTCTGTGACTCTGACCAGCAAGGGTCCTTTTCTTTTCTGAATATTCAGAGTCCTTACAGTCTTCCCTTAATGAAGCAATTAATCTCCACTGCCTAATAGATTCTCATGTGGGGAACTTCTACGATTACCTGACTTTCTGTGTGTTCTCTTGCTTTCTTATTTTAGACTGTAAGTCGTGTGAGGACAATAGCCACATCTTGCGAAGTTGCCTTGCCCACACTAGAAGGCTCCAAAAATATTCAATCCAAAACAGTTGGTGTCCTCTTAACTCTGAGCAAACAGTTGGACACGACTGAGCAACTTTCACCTCACCAGCTCTGAGGATGCCTTAAAATGTCTCTTCTCTTAAACCTCATAGCCTCTTTTAGAGGGTTCCTTTGGTACAGGCAGAAATGGAGAGTGACACTGATTCCACAGGCGAGCCAGGAGAGGGAGGTCAGTGCACCCAGGCTCTGAGAAAATTCTTCTAAACAAGAATAAAGGCAATCAGACACTAACATCTTAATTAATAATTTTAATGGCTTATCCAAAATAATCCTCTTGATTTGGAAGGATTATGTTCCACTTGACAAAACTACCAACCCATGTGGAAAGATATCTCATGTGCTGCTCTTGTAGTTACAACAGCGCCTGGTGGGACACAAGGGGTCATCCAGCAAAGTGATCCAGCCAAGGATCATGGATAGAGGAGGCTGGCGGGCTACAGTTCATGTGGTCACAGAAGAGTTGGATACAACCTAGCAACTAAGCAACAACAACAATTCCCCCATACAGCATTTCATTCAGTTCAGTCGCTCAGTCATGTACGACTCTTTGTGACCCCATGGACTGCAGCACGCCAGGTCTCCCCATCCATTACCAACTCCAGGAGTTTGCTCAAATTCATGTCCATCGAGTCGGTGATGCCATCCAATCATCTCATCCTCTGTCATCCCCTTTTCCTCTTGCCTTCAATCTTTCCCAGCATCAGGGTCTTTTCCAAGGAATCATTTCTTTGCATCAGGTGACCAAAGTATTGGAGTTTCAACTTCAGCATCAGTCCTTCCAGTGAATATTCAGGACTGATTTCCTTTAGGATGGACTGGTTTGATCTCCTTGCTGTCCAAGGGACTCTCAAGGGTCTTCTTCAACACCACAGTTCAAAAGCATGAATTCTTGGGTGCTCAGCTTTCTTTATGGTCCAATTCTCACATCCATACATGTCTACTGGAAAAACCATAGCTTTGACTAGATGGACCTTTGTCAGCAAAATAATATCTCTGGTTTTTAATATGCTGTCTAAGTTGATCATAGCTTTTCTTCCAAGGAGCAGGTGTCATTTAATTTCTTTTAATTTCACTAGATTTACCTTTCTGCCCTTTCTATTAACTGTGATCATTCTCTATTTTTTTTTTCTAAACTATTTGGAGAGAATACTTTAATGTGTATTTCATAATAATAATGCTGATTTTGTGCATAAAATTCAACAGCAGAGTTATCAACTTCACTAAATTAAACATTGATATGATTCTCTCACCTAATCAACCATTTATTCTCCAGTTTTGTGAATTGGCCCAGTTATGTTGTTTATAGCATTTCCTCTCCATTATAGGCTGCAATCTAGAATCAGGGATTGCTTTTAGTTCTTATGTTGATTTAGTCTCCTCTATTCTGAACTACATCCACAATTTGTCTTTATCTTTTATAATATCAATGTGTTTAAGGAATACAGTTTCCCTCTAAAATCAGTTGTTTCTATACACTAACAATGAATAATATGAAAAGGAAATTAAGAAAACAATCCCATTTACAATAGCATCCAAAAAGAATAAGATACTTAGAAGTAAACTTAGCCAAGGAGGTTTTACCAAGGAGAAGAAAGACACTGAAAACAGCAAAACGTTGTTTAGAGAAATTAAAGACACAAATAAATGGCAAGACATTCAATACTCACGAAGGGGAAGACTTATCGGTAAAATGTCTATACTAGTGAAAGCAATCTACAGAGTCAGTAAAATCCCTATCAAAACCTCAATGGTTTTTTTGTTTTTTACAGAAATAGAAAAAAAAAAAAAAACCTTGAAATTCATGTGGAATCTCAAAGGACCCCAAATACCCAAAAGAATCTTGAGAAAGAAAAATAAAGCTAATTTCTAAAAGCATATTACAAAATACAATAATCAAAACTATATAGCATTGGCATAAAGCCAGACATGTAGACCAATGAAATCGAGTAGAAAGGCTAGAAATGACCTAGATATGGTCACTGGCCTTCCTCAAGTGTCTGTGCATACACAATGGAGACAGATGGTATTCTTCAACAAATGGTGTCAGGAAAACTGGATATGCACATTCAAAAGAATGAAGTTGGACCCTTACCTTACACCATATACAAAAACTAAGTCAAAATGAACTGTAGACCACATATAAGACCTGAAGTCATGAAACTCTTAAAAGAAAACGTGGAGGGAAAGCTCCACGACATTGGATTCAGCAATGATTTCTTGGATATGACACCAAAAATAGAGGCAACAAAGACAAATGGGACTACATCAAACTTTAGAACTTTTGCACTGCAAAGGAAAACAATCAAAGCATGAAAGAGGCAAGCTACAAAAGAGGAGAAAATATTTATAAGCCATATAACTGGTAAATGGCTAATATCCAGAATATATGAAGAACTCATAAAATTCAACAACAGAAAACAAAAATTCAATTAAAAAATGAAAAAGACCTGGATAAACACTTCTACACAGAAGATATACAAATGGTCAATAAGCATATGAAAAGGTACTCAATAATATTAAACATAAGGGAAATGCAAATCAAAACCACAATGAGATATCACCTCATACCATGAAGATGGTCACTATCAAAAAACAAACAAAACAAAACAAAAACAAAACCCCCATACAGCCAGAAAGCACCAAATGCTGGAGAGGAGGTGGAGAAGAGGAAATTCTCATGCAGTGTTGGCGGGGATGTAAAATGTTGCAGCCACTACGGAAAACAGATGGCGTTTCCTCAAAAAATTAAAAATAGAACTACCATATGATCCAGCAAGCCCTCTTCTGCAGATATAACCAAAAAGCTGAAAACAGGATCCTGAAAAAATAGTTGCACACCCACGTCCATAGCAGCCTTATTCACAATAGCCAAAATGTTGAAACAACTTAAATGTCCATCAACAGCCATGAATGGATAAAGAAAATGAAGTATATACATATATGTACAATGAAATAGTATTCAGCCTTTAAAAGGAAAGAAATTCTGACACATGGTAGAGAATGGGCACATTTTGAGGACGTTGTGCTAAGTGAAATAAGCCGGTCACAAAAGGGCAAATACTGCATAATTCCATTCATATGAAGCATGCAAGGAAGTCACACTCAGAAACAGCCAGCAGAATGGTAGTTGCCAGGGGCTTTGAGGGAGGGGAGCAGGAGAGGCCCCCAGTGATAAATACAGACGAGTTTTAGAGACCTGTTACACAATTCGAATGTAGCTGATGCGACTGCACGGCGCACTTTAAAATGGTTAAAAGGGCAAATCTTATGTTGGTGTTTTCTACCACAACTAAATAGCTAAACAACCCAAACAGTCGCCCTTTGGGGTTTGTCGGATGATTCCTCACGATTAGAATCTGTTTATGCGGGGAAGTTGGGGGGAATCCCAAAGCTGTGTTCTCCTCAGGGCATCCTGGAAGCATGTGGTATCCACCTGGCTCTCTACGCCGATGTTAGTTTTAATGAAGACGTGGTCTTATTTCTCCACTGGGTAGTTACTCCGCCTTCCTTGGCAACTGATGGGCAATCTGTGGGGAAATACTCTGAGACTATGAAAACATGGTACTTCTCAGCAGAACTTCCCCTGAAGTTAGCATCCAGATATCCATCCTTGACTACCTAAGTTTTTATTATGATGCTTCAAAAATGATGCTTTTTCAACATGAAAACTTTTCATACATTTTCACCCATGAATTCTTTCACATTTATTGACCAGTACGTGACTTTCTGGGCTTTCCCCATGGCTCAGCAGTAAAGAATCCCCCTGCAATGCAGGAGCCACAGAAAAAGCAAGTTTGATCCCTGGGTCAGAAAGGTTCCCTGGAGGAGGGCATGGCAACCCACTCCAGTATTCTTGCCTGGAGAATCCCATGGATAGAGGAGCCTGGTGGGCTACTCTGCGAGACCATAGGGTCGCAAAGAGTCAGACATGACTGAAGCAACTTAGCACGCATGCACTTGACTTCCTGCTGTGGTGAAAGCCCTTCCTTCTCATCCGTTGACTCATTCATCCATTGATCTCTTTATTATTGGTGTGGATTCAGAGCCCTATTTTCTAACGGTCTATAATTCACTACTGTCCTCCACTATTTTGCTGCTTAAATTGTTCCAGAATTGGCCACTGAGAGCCTCTGCCAGTTGCTGCTCCATCTTTGTGCCCCATCATTTTTACAGCCCTTGTTTAATTTCTAGCAACACAAAATGTTCAGCACCTTTTCAAATCCTGGGTAAAATTAAGAGAGAAGGAGGGGAAAAGGAAAGAAGAAAAAGAAAGTAGACTATCAGGGGAAGAGAGAGATGAGTGGGAGTGTAGCGGCAGACTCGGATCCACTGGCCCCTCTGAGAGAGGTGGCCCGCCCCCCGCTTGTCCCAGAGAGCAGAGCCGGGCCCCCAGGAGACCAAGTGGACTCTGCTACACCTTTGGAGGCAACAAACTTTGCATTTTGCTCATGATTCTGTCAGGTGCAGATGACGGAAACCAACCAGAGAAGAGGGAGAAAGATTGAGAATTTATTGGCTTATAAGCCTGAAAATAATGGGGTTTCAACACAGCTCTGTTCAGTTGCCAACCATGCTGGGTCTGGATGCTTGGGTGGATGCTGGAGACAGTTTCTACCTGTCTGTCTCGTCTCCCTCCTTCTCTCTGTTCTGCCTAGCTTTAGCCCGTGTTGCTTTTATTCCTGGTCAGCCTCGACAGAAGTGCCCCCAGCCACGCTTGATAAATCCTACTCACTTTGCAACTCTCCTGCCCAGGGTGACAGCAGTCCGGGAGTGTCCCGATGGCAGGCGCCCGAACCAGGCCCTGCGCTGGGCGGGGCACCACTCTCATGGGCCAGTGCGGAGCTACCTGCTCCCCCTGGGGCCAGAAGGGTGGGCAGAGTCCCCCGAACCCGTAGGCTGAGCAGGGAGGGGAGGCGGCTCCCCAAAGACCTTGGTTAGACTTTTACCAACAGGGAGGAAAGAGGTGTTGGGAAGGGTGGCACAAAGAGTCACCATGTGGGGGGCAGGGGGCACCTGGTGCCCCTATGTGACAGATAAACCGCAACCCCGCTTCCTTGCTGTGACCAGCTTGATCCCTTGTATGAACAAGGCCCCTGGAGAGAAAGACAACCTGGAACTCTCTCACCTCAAGACTGAGGCTTCCGTCCCCCCAGTTTGCTCCTGGCACCCTGTGCCCACTAGCAGGCCCAGTGCCGCCCACAGGGCCTCAGTCCCCGGAGCCCAGAGGAAGGGGACAGGCCCCGGCACGCTGCAGGGTCCTCTCCCCACCCCGACAGGCCTTGTCTTATCGTTTCTTCCCAGCCTGGGCCCCATGGGGCAGTGTCAGTCACAGCAGTGTGTGATATCACGTCAGATGACAACCAAGAGCGCCTGGCACATGAGCTGACAGCAATCAGCTTATCTGGAAGCCACGGCAACTGAGTAAAGGGTCATTATCCGAGTTATTCGCACAGACTTAGAGNGCAGTGTCAGTCACAGCAGTGTGTGATATCACGTCAGATGACAACCAAGAGCGCCCGGCACATGAGCTGACAGCAATCAGCTTATCTGGAAGCCACGGCAACTGAGTAAAGGGTCATTATCCGAGTTATTCGCACAGACTTACAGCAGCAGGAAGTCGGCAGAGGACACCTTGCATCACCCTCGCTTGAGTCACTGGCCCTCCCCTCTGCTCTCTTCCTCCTTTTCCTGGTTCCTCAGCATCCTCTCCCTCCCCACACCCACCAGCCGGGAGGGAGAGGTTACCTCAGGGCCCCCTCAGGCCTGGTCTTCCCTGCTGCCCTGAGTCTGTTTTCTGAGAAGAATTACACCCCAGGAGGCGAGGCCTCTGCAGGTTCGGGGAGGGTGCGGGTTGGGGGGGGCGTTGGTTGAGATGCTGCCCAATTAAACCCAGGCTTAGAATGGTCCCACCACAGACTTTGGCATCAAAATGTCAAAACAAGCCATTTCATGGACCTGTTTCTATGCAGGTCTGGTTCCCACAGCCATGGCCTGCTTAATACACATCCTGTGAAGAAAAAAACAACGCAAGTATTCTGCGGGGGAGGCAGTTCCAAGAACTCGCAGACCCACCGAACGTTCCCCCGCCTGCTCACGTGTGCCAGCCTCAGTCCCTACCCTGCCACACCCACCCCTCCTGCCTCTCTTTGCCCAACAAGCCCACACCTGCAGCACACAGTCAGAACTCGCCCGGCACACACACATCCCCCTGTGAGACCAGGCAACCCCTGCAGGAGCTGTGGGAAAGAGGCAGGAGCAGCCAGTGTGGTTAATGAGGTGGGTTCAAAGGCAGGGGCGCCCTCCTCACCACCCCCAATAATGACATCTAAGAATCACAGGCCTTGAACTCCAAGGCAGGCAAGGTGGGAGAAGATGAGGCTTGTGCGGAAGGGAGAGAGCTCTGTAGCCTGTGTGCCAATTTACCCATAAAATGTACTTCAAGTCCCTAGCGGTGTAAACACTCTTTCAAACATCGCTTTAGGCCCCACCCTACCCCCAGCTCTGAAGACCGCTGTTCCAGCAAACATCTCAGGAACATGGCAGTCCTGAACTATTGCACAGAAGCAGGGTCCTGGTCCACTAACTTTTGTAGGTTAGGGTATTTTTAGATTGGGCTTCCCTGTTGGCTCAGATGGTAAAGAATCTGCTTGCAGTGCAGGAGACTTGGGTTTGATTCCCAGGTCAGGAGGATCTCCTGGAGAAGGGCATGGCAACCCACTCCAGTATTCTCGAGTGGAGAATCCCATGGACAGAGGAGATGGGTGGGCTATGGTCCACGGGGTCGCAAAGAGTCACCCATGACCAAACTACTGAGAAAGAAAAAAAAAGGGAGGAAAGAAAAGATTTTTAGGTTAGACACTTTTAGTAACTGGTTCTTAGAGGCCCAGAGGCCAGAGTGTCAGAGTGACAGACCCGGGGCAGAGGAGCAGGGTGGGTGGGGGTGGGAGAAATCTGGACTGTGATCGGCCTCCTTCCAGTCACCCCACCCAGAGGAACGGAGGGACCTTGCAAAGGAGAGCACCATGCAGAGAGCACCTGGGGATCGGCCCAGGGCTGCTGGGGCGAGGGGCGTGGACTGTGTCCTTCCTAACCTCAGNTTCTTAGAGGCCCAGAGGCCAGAGTGTCAGAGTGATAGACCCGGGGCAGAGGAGCAGGGTGGGTGGGGGTGGGAGAAATCTGGACTGTGACCGGCCTCCTTCCAGTCACCCCACCCAGAGGAACGGAGGGACCTTGCAAAGGAGAGCACCATGCAGAGAGCACCTGGGGATCGGCCCAGGGCTGCTGGGGCGAGGGGCGTGGACTGTGTCCTTCCTAACCTCAGTGCTAAAGGCTGGAGTGTAAACTCCGGGTGTCAGCGGGGTCAGCTCCCCCTGAGGGGCCTGAGGGCAACTCTCGCGTCTCTCCTTGGCTTGTAAATGTGTCTTCATCTCCGCTGCCCTGCATTCTCCCCGAGTGGGCTGCATCCAGACGTCCCCTTGGTACTAGGGCATCCGTCATCACGGGCCTAGGGCCGTCTCACTGACCTCATTTTAATTTGACCCCCTCTAGAAACCTCTGTTTCCAAATAGGGTCGCATTCAGAGATGCATCGTGGTAGGAAGCCTGCCTCTGTTTGTGAGGGAAGGGAGCGTGTTCAGCCCCCAGCACCCTGGCTCCCTAGACCCTGCTCTCAGGGGAGTGCGTCGGCGCTGACCCCTCATAAGGTTTCTATCACAACCTTTTCGCGTACTTCTGACAAATTCTCCCCTCTGTGGCTGACAGGGTGTTCTTAAACCCTGTCGAGGCGTGAGATCAAGCGCCTGGGCTTTCCTTCCCTCAGGATCTCAGGGCCACTGGCCCCCAGGCGGGAAGGCGTCTGGAGCGGCCCCTACACTGGGGTTGGGGGCCCTTCCCCCCGGTGTCCCCCCC
>SJYX01008902.1:220862-340522 GCA_006410675.1 Oreotragus oreotragus
TTTTTTTTTTTTTTTTTTTTTAACTTAACATCAGAAATTGTCTTTACTTATTTGGGCTCTTGAATTAGATTTTTAATGTAAAATTCTTCCTAGGTGGTGCTGGCGATAAAGTACCTGCCTGCCAAAGCAGGAGACATAAAAGATTCAATCCGTAGGTCAGGAAGTTGCCCTGGAGGAGGGCATGGCAACCCACCCCAGTATTCTTGCCTGGAGAATCCCATGGACAGAGGAGCCTGGCAGGCTACAATTCATAAGGTCACAACGAGTTGGACACAACTGAAACAACTTAGCATGCACACATTCCACTTTTAGAGATATTTTAAACTATTTTAAATAAAGAAGCTTTCAATTCTACAGTGTTTTATAATTTTCAAAAGTTTCACACAGATAATTTTATATAATCTCATAATAACCCTTTTTTAAAGAAAGATACTTAACTAAGTACTTTTCTGTTGTGTATATATACCACCTCTTCTTTATCCATTCATCTGCTGATGTACACTTTCGTTTGCTTCCATATCTTGGCTATCATAAATAATATTGTTATGAACATTGGGGTGCACGTACCTTTCTGAATTGGTGTTTTGTTTTTTTTTTCAGATATATACCAGAGTGAAATTGTTGGATCGTATGGGAGTTCAATTTTTAGTTTTTTTGAGAAATCGCCATTCTCTTGTCCACGACTGTACCAATTTACATTTCCACCAACAGTGTAAGAGCTGTCTCTTATACACATCTGTGGGTCTTCTTCCATTGGATTTTCCAGGCAAGAGTACTGGGGTGGGGTGCCATTGCCTTCCCCGCCTCGTTCCTGTACTGGTGATATTCACAAAGCTTGCTCACTTAATGCTGCGGTACCACCTTCTTGAAATAAGTATGAAGTCTTCGTCCTTTCCAGGGCCGGTCTGGAAGTTCTGTTGAAAACAGGGCAAGTGAGCCTGGTAGATGGAGGGGAGAGAGGAAACCCCCTTTCCTACTCCTTCTCTCTGATCTACTGACGGTGTCTCCTGCGGGTCTAATCCACGGCAGGGAGGCCCAGGGTGCGGCCTGCATACATCAGCCTCCCAAGGCAAGCAGCGCAGAAAACGGACCTGAGGGGGCAAAAACACACACCATCAATGGCTTCTATGTGCATAGGAAGTTTACTTTTTTCTGTTATGTGTATACTCAGATGACACCACCCTAATGGGAGAAAGCGAAGAACTGAAGAGCCTCTTGATGAAAGTGAAAGAGGAGAGTGAGAAAGCTGGCTTAAAACTCAACATTGGAAAAGCAAAGATCATGGCATCCGGTCCCATCCCTTCACGGCAAATCGATGGGGATAAAAAATGGAAAGAGTGACAGACTTTATTTTCTTAGGCTCCAGAATTACTGTGGACACTGACTGTAGCCATGAAATTAAAAGACACTTGCTCCTTGGATGAAAAGCTCTGACAAACCTACGCACCATGTTAAAAAGCAGAGACATCACTTTGCAGACAGAGGTCGGTATAGTCAAAGCTGTGGTTTTTTTTCAGTAGTCACGTACAGATGTGAGAGTTGAACCATAAAGAGGCTGAGCACTGAAGAATTGATGCTATTGAACTGCGGTGCTCTTGAGAGTCTCTTAGACTGGAAAGAAATCAAACAAGTTAATCCTAAAGGAAATCAACCCTGAAAATTCATTGGAAGGACTGATGCTAAAGCTGAAGCTCCAATACTTTGGCCCTGATGCCAACAGCCAACTCATTAGAAAAGACCCTGATGCTGGGAAAGATTGAAGGCAGGAGGAGAAGCAGGCAACAGAAGATGAGATGGTTGGATGGCATCACCAACTCGATGAACACGAGACTGAGCAAACTCGGGGAGACAGTGATGGACAGGGAAGCCTGGTGTGCTGCCGTCCATGGGGCAGCAATGAGTCAGACATGACTGGGCAACTGAACGACAATATGTTCAGCAGTGCGTGCGTGCTCAGTCGCTTCAGTCATGTCCGACTCTTTGCAGCCGTGTGGACTGTGACCCACCAGGCTCTTCTGTCCATGGGATTCTCCAGGCAAGTATACTAGAGTGGCATGCCCTCCTCCAGGGGATCTTCCTGACCCAGGGGTCGGGCATGTGTCTCTCATGTCTCCTGCGTTGGCAGGGGGGTTCTTTACCACGAGCACCACCTGGGAAGCCCATATTCAGCAGTATGTCTTTCAGTCTGAAGACGTTCTTTATAACCTCATCTGATGGGGACTGTGTGTCCACTGTATGTACTACCCCAAAACAGGCTTTTTCCTCCCTCTCCTTTCCCAGTCTATTCCACTTTCTGCTCCAAATCTTGTTGCTCACACGCATACTTGATGTGATCAGAGATAGGACTTAACTGGCAGTGGATGGTGAAGCAGACCATTGCACCTTCCTCGAATGTTCCGCCCCTTTCCCTGCCTTCGGTGTGTTCTCAGGGGCCTGTTCACAGTGCTGGTGCCTGTGGAGAGTCAGGGAGGGCAAGGTGGGAACGGAGGGTGAAATGGGAGACTCTCCGAGGGGGAAGAGCAGAGGGTATTAGAGTGTCTTGATCTGCAGTAGTCACCAGCTCTGGTTTGTTCGTTCATGGATCCACTCACTTAATCAATGCTTATTTATCAGGTATACTATTTGTGCCAGGCGCTGTGCCAGATGCAGTGAGTGATGCACAGTCCTGCCTACTGGGATCTCACAGTCTGTATCGGTAACTGGCTCCCATGAGACAGAAGCCCCCATTAATCACACAGCAAGATAAACACCCTGAAAGAGACGCACCCAGGGCACGGAGGGCACCCAGGGGAGGGTGCTTAGAAGTGAGGGATGCATCTTGTGGACTCCTCGAAACCGAATGTGAGGCCAAGAGATTAGCAGATGTGGGGAGCAGAGGGAGGGAGGCACAGCTGGCAGGAGGAGAGCTTGTTCAAAGGCATAACAAGCAGCAAGACTTGGGGTTAAGGGTAGCTTCTGAGAGACTGAGACCAAGAGCACGAGAGGGGAGGCTCAGAGGGCAGGTCCCAGAGCAGGAGGGCTCTGAGGAAGCATGGGCAACGGGAAGGCACCAGTGTTCCGGTGAGACACTCACCCCATGAACACCATGCAAAGACAGCTGTGGTATGGAGGCTGAGGGGTGCTGGGAAATGTCAGCAGACATTTCCCAAGGTAAACGCGTGCTGGAGGAGGCTCTTGAAAGGCCCGTGGACTGCAAGGGGGTCCAACCAGTCCATCCTAAAGGAGATCAATGCTGGATATTCATTGGAAGGCCTGATGCTGAAGCTGAAGCTCCAATATTTGACCACCTGATGAGAACTGCCCCCGTGCTGGGAAAGGCTGAAGGCCAAAGGAGAAGAGAGCAGCAAGGCTGAGATGGTTAGACAGCATCAGCGACTCAATGGACATGAACTTGAGCCAAACCAGGAGACAGTGGAGGACGGAAGAGCCTGGTGTGCTGCCATCTACGGGGCTGCAAAGAGTAAGACACGACTTAGCGACTTAGCAACAACATCAAGGTAAACTGAGCAGCTGATGCCAAAACCTGGCTGTCACCAGCAGCAGTGAGAGGTGAGGAAGGCAGGTGTCCTGGTGTCTAAGGGGAGGCAAAGGGAGATGGCTTCTGGGAACGTCCTCTTTCACTTCTGCCCCAAGTAATCCTGGTGTTTCTGTTTACACAAAATCGCTGTGACTTTTGCTGTATATTTCCGTTAAATTCAATGAGGAAAGGAAAGACAGCGCTTTCTAGACGAGTGTCTATTCCTAACAGGATCTATTCCAGCTGCACGGTGTCTGGGCGGGGACCTCATCTGATGCATAATTTTGTCTCCATCCTAGTGCTGAGCACCTGGGCTGCCTCCCATTACCTCGCTCACTGGGTTACCCACACACACCTGTATGAGAACTGCCCTAGACAAGGCGATGGTTTTCCCAGTGGTCATGTATGGATGTGAGAGTTGGACTATAAAGACAGCTGAGCGCCGAAGAGCTGATGCTTTTGAACTGTGGTGTTGGAGAAGACTCTTGAGAGTCCCTTGGACTGCAAGGAGGTCCAACCAGTCCATCCTAAAGGAGATTAGTCCTGGGTGTTCATTGGAGGGACTGATGCTAAAGCTGAAACTCCAATACTTTGGCCACCTGATGTGAAGAGCTGACTCATTTGAAAAGACCCTGATGCTGGGAGGGATTGAGGGCAGGAGGAGAAGGGGACGACAGAGGATGAGATGGTTGAATGGCATCACCGACTCAATGGACATGGGTTTGGGTGGACTCCGAGAGTTGGTGATAGACAGGGAGGCCTGGCGTGCTGCGGTTCATGGGGTTGCAAAGAGTTGGACACGACTGAGCGACTGAACTGAACTGACCTTCTCTGCACATTTACATTCCTCTTACTTTGTTTCCTCACTTTGCTTTCTTTCTTTCTCCTGGTTTACTCAAAGAAATTCCTAGTGAACTTTAAAATTTTTCCTCTAAGCAATCTTCCATGACATTCTTCTCTATTCTGAGAGCTAGATGCAAGTAAGTTTTGATTTGCAAATTCTAACTCAGCAGCTGAGGCTCCTACGTTTCTACATTTGCTTTTCCCTCTGAAGGCCCCTAAAGGAGAATAACTTCATTCTTTAAAAATGCAAAGTTTCTCATTTTGAATGCCCCTGCATTGCCGTTGCCTTTTATGATGATTATCTTACATAAAATGTGTTGGAATTGCATTAAAATAGCCATCTACCGGCATAAACACACTTCAATAAATGCACACAGTATTTATATGCTAACTTACAGCTTTTCTTCAATGATTTTACATTTTTTATACATTCTGCTAAGAAATTTAGTATTGCATTAAGCTATTTCATTGTTAGGTTTTTGAAAGACTTGTCTGAATCCTCAGCTATATGCTTTAGTCTTACTATTTATAGCTGGAAAGAACAGTGAAAGTGTTGGTCGTTCAGTCATGTCTGATTCTTTGTGACCCCATGGACTGTAGCCCCAAGCTCCTCTGTCCATGAAATTATCCAGGCAAGAATACTAGAGTGGATTGCTATTTCCTTCCCCAGGGGATCTTCCCGACTCAGGGATCGAACCTGTGTCTCCCTTCTGCTGGCAGATTCTTTACTGCTTGGGCCACCAGGGAATCCTATTTATAACTGGAACAGAAATGAAATCAGTGCTTCCAAAATAAACCTTCCAACTTCAGAGGTCAGCATGTCTGAACTGTCTCACAACTTACAGTTGGGGGAAGGCCTCTCAAATGGGGCCAGTCCACCTAAGATGTCTCAGGACACTTGGAGGAGGCTCCCGAGACAGTGTGAGCAGTAACGCTTGTTCCAGAGCAGTTCTTTACCAGCGGGGGCCATGTCCCCTTTCCACACACAGGCGTGAACTTAGGAGGCTGACACACAGCCAGTCACTGACAAACCTGATAAGCTTGCTGAGTCGGTTTGTGGAACATGTTTTCATTTTAGCTGTTCCACATCAGCCAACAGGAGAATTTTAAAGTCATCTGATGAAAATAGACAGGATCCCCTTTGCCAACGTCTGGCATTGGTGCCCCACTAAACAGCACCTGAGCAGAGGCATCCACAAACTTTCAGAGCTGGAATCTGGGGAGAGCTGGCCCCTCAGGGCTGCTCCAGCAAGTTTTCCTGGGACTTGGGGTTGCCAAGAAGACCTCAGAGGCCTGTGTCATCCCTCTGACATCAAGTAGAAATTTGGGTACAAGGCAGACAGTAGAGATCCCATGTCCGCTGTGAGGATTCCAGCACATGCAAAATAGGCCTTAGATGAGGTTCCCTTCCAATTACCATGCAAGCTGGGAGTGCAGGATGCTGGGACACGAGGTCAGCGGACACGTGATTACCAGCCAGCTCGGAGCAGCCATTGCACGCGCTCTGAATTCAGCCTTTCCCTCTGGAAAGCGAGCCGCACAAGGCAGTTCAAGTGAGACACCCAGTGGGCGACAGAGAGACCACAGGCGTGGCTTCCAAGGTGCCTAAAAACAACTTTTGTACATTTCAGTTCTGTTTTAATTTCAGGCAGAACCGGAACATTCCCCCGACATCCATTGTCTTTGCTTTCACTTAGTGGGAAAAGCAAAGTTGATTGACTTAGGTGCATTTGGAGGCAAAGAATGTCTTGTCGGGGAAAGACTCTGTGATGATGATTCAGATGCAAACAAAACTGATTACAATTGTGGAAAGCAGGGTCTATCAGTTTAGGCTAAAATCCTTAATAGCAGTTGTCTCAGGTAAGGAAGACTAAAGGTAGGCAGTCTGTGCCTAGGAGAAGGCTTCAGGGATCCAGACTTCTTTATTGCTCCTCCATGACCCCCGACAAGAAGCTTCCACCTCATTGCTTCAAAATGTCTGCATGGGCTCCAGCCATTTTACATAGCAAACTCCAGCACCCTCATACTTTGGTATCCACATGAGGGGCAACTGTATAACTTTCTACGTCAATCAGAATGGGTTGAGACGTGCCTACTTTTCATTGTTTCCTCACATGGTGGAAAGCAGAGAAGGAAACCATAACCCTATGGGAATCAGTACAGGTCTGAGGGAGCAACTCTATACTTGGGAGGCTCTCCCTGACTCTCATAAGGGCGCTGACCCCACTTATGAGGGCTCCACCCTCCACCTCATCTAATCCTGATCTGCTCCCAAAGACTCCACCGCCTGACACCATCACACGAGGGGTATCACTTCAACATGATTGCTGGGGGACCGCAACCTCCGTCCACCGCACACAAAGAACTTCAAAGTGTTCCTTTTCTGTTCTAGAACGGCCTCGCATGAAACAAGGTCTGGACCGTAAGAGCTCACCACTGCTTTTCGCCCAAGTTTTGTGTCTGCTCACTAAGGAGAATAAATATCATTAGCCTCGCTTTGCCTTTAGTTTCTACATTAACGACTTTTCTTCCACCGATATTTTAATTTTTAAAAAAGAAAAAAGAGCACTTTTTCTCTTTAATGTCTTCCTGAAACAGCAAGCAGTGACCGGTGCTTCGGGCTTTACCCACACCAGGGCAAACACGTGCGCAAGTTAAACAGCTCCCCTCAGCCCGCCGNTAACGACTTTTCTTCCACCGATATTTTAATTTTTAAAAAAGAAAAAAGAGCACTTTTTCTCTTTAATGTCTTCCTGAAACAGCAAGCAGTGACCGGTGCTTCGGGCTTTACCCACACCAGGGCAAACACGTGCGCAAGTTAAACAGCTCCCCTCAGCCCGCCGCGCCACGCCCCTCCACGCCCCTCAGCCCGCTGCGCCACGCCCCTCCACGCCCCTCAGCCCGCTGCGCCACGCCCCTCCACGCCCCTCAGCCCGCTGCGCCACGCCCCTCCACACCCTTCAGTCCGCTGCGCCACGCCCCTCCACGCCCATTAGTGTGGGTTCTGTCCTGAGGAGAAGTTTGATAACTGGGTTTGCAGCTCTTTCTTTGAAAGAAAGGTACAAAAACCCTAAATCTGAAACTTGAAAGTAAAAAAGACTTGAGGATGTCTGCTGCCTCAAGCTGCTCGCAAGTCATGTCCCAATCTCCTCCTCCTCCTCCAATTTACAGCTGCTGCTGCTGCTGGTAAGTCACTGCAGTCGTGTCCGACTCTGTCCCAGTTAAAACTGTTTTCACCTGAGCAGTGAGGGCTGGTAAGGTGACTCCCAGAGGCCGTGGAGAGAGCTCTGCTCTGCACCTAATTTGGGCCAAAGGAGAAAAGCATTGATGATTCTGGCAGGGATGGCAGGGGATGGTGCTGCCTTGATGCCCCACTGCCCCAGACGTGGTCTTAGAATAAATAACAGAGCAGCACTCAAGTAGGGGTCTGCTTGATATTTTGGTTAAAGATTTCTGACTTTAGAATGGTAGATTTCACGATCTGAGATTCTGAAAAAAGTCAAGGGTAAAAGAGAGCGTCTCAGAAATAAACTCCCAAGTAGAGAAGTATGAAGGAACCTATTGTTGGAGAGAGAGCCGGTGTCTCTAGCAGTCCCCTCCCCACCCCCGGCCTGCTGTTTCTGCCCCAGGGTCCTGCTGTGGGACCCAGGCCCACTCCCCCTGCTGTCAGGAGGCCTGGGATCTGGTGGGATTCCTCTCCTCGTCAGCTGTCAGAGCTGCAGGCTCCATCCCTCTGGTTCCCCCCTGCTCAAATCACTTGCCGAGTAGACAGCCTTAAAGCTAAACTTTTGTCTTGTAGCTCCCACAAATCTGTATTTATTCCCTTGAGCTTATGTCTTATTATTGGCAAATCACCAAACGAAAAAGAAAAAAATAGATGAGGGTCAGACATATGCCATTCTGGAGAAATTCCAGAAGCTGTGAATATCTCAGGGGCCTTCAGCCCCGCCAGCCTCACAAGGGACACTGATGCCTTGCCCTTCTGCATTGCCCTCTCTGTCCCCTAGCGCCCACAGCCCCCACCTCCTCCAGGCACCAGGGTGGCTGATCTAAGATTGACTAGTAGTGGCTACCCAGGCGCTGGATGCCGAAGTGAGGCACGGGTGCCAACCTATACTTGTCACAGAGAATACACGCTTCCAGGGAATGCTTCAACGTCAATGAAATGTTTTCTCCGTAAAGAAGTCACCTCTGGGTGCTTTCTCGCAGGACCGCAAAGGATAGATACACTTTCCTGGGACTCAAATGTTGAAGACAAGCACAGGAACTCAGAAGAGAATGGTCCCATAAGGAGGGCTTGGGACTGCGAGCCTCAGGGGCGCATGCCAACTCAACAGGCCAGAAAAAGCCAGGGAGTTCTGTCCTGCCCCTCCCTGAGCAGGGAGCGCTCAAGCCCCTGTGACATCTCTGCCATTTAGGAACAGGGGACCCATCTTCTGGAGAAGGCACCCCCGCTTCAGAGCCAGAGCCTGCTGGGCAGAGCCGGGGTGCAGCTCAGGGCCCCTCCTGCCCCCCTGCCCGGGGCACCCCTGTCCTCTGCAGGTGGCACTGGGGACGGCAGTCAGAAGGCTGTGCAGCTCGCTGGGCTGGCCCTCTGCCCAGACCAGTGGTCGCCACACGGGGACATGAGAAAGCCCAGTGTGGCTAGATCGCCCCAGTTTTCAACAGAAGTTAGGAGTCCAGACTTTAATGGGAGCATTCCTGTTTATAAGCATAGGCAACTGTTTCAAATATTTCACACCACCATGTCGACTGGACCCAACATAATAGTTAATGGTCACTGAAGCAGCAGGTCGGGGAGGCAGGCCCAGACGGTCCTCGCGCTTGAGAAGATGGCTAAGGGAAAAGCAATGGGGTTTAGCGGGAAGGGCAGACCAAGAAAGGGAAATGAGGAGGAACCGGCCTTCACCCGAGAGGGACCCAAGAAAGCAGTCAGAATGTGGGAACTCTCTGCTTATTTGATTAGAGTGCCTTCCACGAAGAGGGGGCTGGAAATGGTGGGCCAGCACAACGAGAGTGGAGGTTAGCAGCCCCCTGGCCTGGCGAGTGCAGCAGCAGAACTAGAGCATACAACGCAGACCATCGTCAGGCCCAACTCTCAAGTTACTCTATCAGTAACCCTGTTAGATGGGTGTTGTTCCAATCCCCATTTTACAGATGAGTAAACTGAGGCACAGACAGGTTCAATCACTCGCTCAAGGTCCCTCAGCCGGCAAATGGGAGAGATGGGATTTGAGCCTAGGAGGCCTGGTTCCAGAGTTCTCAGCATTGACTCCCATCAGCAGGAGAAAAACATACAGACAGGACTCTCAGCTTTTGAGGCCATCTGTGAGACTCCTGGAGAAAGGGAGGGAGCCAGAAAACTGGAGACAGACATAGTGTGTCCTAACTTTTTAGGACAAAGTTTTAAACAAAATATTTTACTTATACAAAAATATAAAGAACAATAATATAATTAATGTTATTAAATATAAGTAACAGTAATATCCCCGTGTGCCCATCACCGAGCTTAAGAAACAAATGTTTACAGATGCGTTGTTGCACGTGTCCCTCTGAACCTGCTCCCCGAGCCTCTGCACCCTGACGGGTGTTGTGTCTCTATGCTTTCACCAGCTCTGTGTGTATCCATAAACAACTTACCCCATTGTTCCGCAAGTTTTAGATCCTATAAAAAGCCTGCAGTGATATGTTTCTCTCGCACTATGTTTTTCAGATCAGTCTACACAGATACGTGTCGTTCACGTTCATTCATATTTGGTACACTTTTTTTTTTTTTTTTCACAAATCTTAAAGGTACAGCTCAAGGTATTTTTTCCAAAGTGATTGTACTGGGCTTCCATGGGGGTTCAGTGGTAAAGAATCTGCCTGCCAATCAACCCCTGGGTTGGGAAGATCCCCTGGAGAAGAAAATGGCAACGTACTCCAGTATCCTTGCCTGGGAAATCCCATGGACAGAGAAACCTGGTGGGCATAGTCCATGGGGTCTCAAAAGACTCAGACACACTTAGTGAGTAAACAGCAACAAACAGCCATCACTTAGCTTGAGAAAGATATGTAGAGCATTTCCAGGGCTTAGGTGCCTGCCTTGCGCACCCTCGCGTGTTCATTCATTTTCATTGCAGTGTAGAATTCCACTGTATCAATATACCACGATTTTAAAGTCTAGTTTGTGGATGAACATTTAAGTTGTTTGAACGTTTTCTCCTAGCAAACAATGCTGCTGTGAACATTTGGGTCCCCGTCTCCTCGGGCATGTGAGCAAGAACTGACCTGGGGTCTACACCGAGGTTCCGTCCTACTGGGTGGAAGGTGGGGGCGCGGGGAGCCTGCACCCCTCCAGCTTTCCTAGATGTGGCCAGCTGCTCTCCAGAGCCACCCAACCCCACCGCACTGCAGTGTGAGAAGTTCCCAGCCTCCGTGTCCTGACATAAGGCGTGAGAAATGGTTTCTCACCATGATTTTAATTTGCATTTCCCTGCTTGCAAGTGAGGTGGAGCCTCTTTGGTATTTAGGTTTCCTCTCTTACCGAGTGTTCCTCTGTGCCCCTTGGCCAGTTTTTCTGTTGGGTTTTTATCTTTTACTTACTGATTCTTTGGAGTTCTGTACATTATCTGGAAAGTACTCCCATGTCAATGACACACCAGGGTACGCAGGTTTACTTCAACTTTGAAAAGTGGGAAGAGGATCCTTTTATGAGCTATGGATCACTGAGTATGATTTAAAACAGAAAGATTCCTAGCAACATCCTAGAACAGATTATTCAGTGGGTGATTTGTGAGCATTTAGAAGTCGTGATTGCTGGGAGGGGCACAGCTCACCAAAAACAAGTCACACCAGCCTGTCAGCCTTGTCTTGGCAGGTTTCAGCTGTCAGCCACCACCATCGGGTGATACTTGTAAATCAGGAGCCACGGAGTGCTTTCACTGAAGCCTGAGACCAGAATTACCACCTCCTCACTCTATATAGACTGGAAGGGTGAGGCTCCACGTTCTTCAGCAGCGTAGGGACTAAGGAAGAACCGTGGCCTGCAGACCAGGGAAGTGCTGAGGTTTTTCTGCGGGGATTTCAGCAAGGTCTTTAACTTTGACCTCGTCCACTTGTAGAAAAATGAGGCCTGAATCACTGATATCATATGGGTTCATTACTGTGTCCTGTGGGAATCTTCTGGAGTCCTGCACCTTTGTTCTGAGCTCATTCACCAAGCCCATCAATGTTATCTAAAGGGGCAGAGATGACATGGAGCCGTATTTGTAAAGGGCTTGAAACGGAATTAAATAAAAATTCTTAACAGATGAGCCAGTTTGAACCAAATGCAGATTAACGGCAACACAAAGAAAGAGGTCTGTCCAGACCTTCCTTTCCTCCTTGATTTCAAAGATCCAACCAGGGAGGAGGCAAGAGGGATCCTCCCGAGGGGTCCAAGGGAGGTGGCAGCCTCTTGTTGGGGCGGGTGAAACAGAATGAGTCAGAGGCTAAGCCTAAACCCAAGAAGAGTTAACACTGGCTGAGTCCCAAGGGCAGAAACTGCCAGAAAGGGCCTCTGAGGCCCGGGGTCAGGACAGGGGCAGCTGGCGGAGGGGAGCCCAGGATGGTCGCTGCCCCAGCCTGGAAGCAGCCAGGGCTACCATCAGGGGTGTGAAGGGTGAGGGGCCTGCCTCCCTTAAAGCCACCAGCTGAGGGAGGGCAAGTCTTAGAGGAAAAAGCATCGACTGCACGGGTGGTAGGCGTTACATCCAGATGGGAACAGGTCGTGTCCGAGAGGCCACTCGCCTGGAGCGCCGTAGAAAGGGCCCACAGATCCAGAACACCGTGGCCAGCCCAGCTCCCGGCCCGCTGATCCCGTGCTGGAGGGCTGGCTCAGGGTCAAGTTCCAGGAGCCCCTGATGCGTGTGGAAGGGAAGCGGGCTCGGTGGAAAGGGCACGAGGCGGGAGTGGGTAGCTACGACCAGAAGTCTCACATTCACTGTGAGCCAAAGGAACCAGGAACGTTTTTCTTTTTTTTTTTTTTGGAAAAATTTCTAAAATACTCCTCTCAGACAGAGAAAGAGCAAAAAAAAATTTTTTTGAACATGCTATTAGGACAAATGTTCGTTCTTTTCTCCCTCAGATCACCAAAGTGAAAACCGTTCATTGTCAGTTTTGGAAAACAAAGTAGGAAGAGAATTAAGACTCCCTATCCACAGAAGACTGCTGTTACTGTTTCCGTGTAGAGCCTCCTTCCAGGCCTCCATACGCTTGGAGATAAACTTTTGTTTGTTTGTTTGCCAAACTGGGGTCATATTGTTTGTTTTGTGACCCAATTTTTGTGCTTAACTACTTACTGTCTTCTTCTGTTTTCCTCAACTCCATTGCAGTGGCCACAGAACTTTCCATTGTATGAGCATATCATAATTTATTTAACAGACCTCTCACTGTCAGATATACCTCAGTATAAATCTTGACATATAATCTGGACATTGATCTAGACAAACAAGCCCGAACACTTCAGCTTTGCCCTTAGGAAAGGACTGAGACGCCACGGAGCCAGCTCCATGCTCGAGAGGGCCCGGGGGAGGTACTCAGATGCACAAGCCCCTGGCCCACGGCCACAGGTCCTGGGAGAAGTCCAGGCCTCTGGGCAGCGGTCCCCGACTTGTCCCTCTTCCTCTCTCTATGGCCCCTCAATGGACCCATTGCCCCTCTCACCACACCCCAGCTTCGCTGTGCCTGGCAGATCCCACACCTATAACACCCTCCTCTCAGTGTTCCCGCCACCTCTGTGTTGACTGAAACCGGGCTGGCCCCCAGGACACCGCCTCCGTGGGAGCCCTTCCCCATTGTCATTTCCAAGTTATAGACACAGATGTGTAGAGTGGACTTTTGGACTCTGAGGGAGAGGGAGAGGGCAAGGGTGGGATGATTTGGGAGATTAGCATTGAAATATGTATACTATCATGCAAGAAACGAATCACCAGTCTAGGTTCGATGCAGGATGCAGGATGCTTGGGGCTGGTGTATGGGGATGATCCGGAGGGATGATGTGGGGTGGGAAGTGGGCGGGGGGGGTTCATGTTTGGGAGTTCATGTATACCCGTGACGGATTCATGTCAATATATGCCAAAACCAATTCAGTACTGTAAAGTAAAATAAAATTTAAAAAAAAAAAAAAAACCACACTATTTATTTCAAGGTGTGTCATGCAGTTGCTTCCCTGATGGCCCTACAGTAAAACATTCGCTGCCGATGCTGGAGACACAGGTTGGATCCATGAGTCAGGAAGACCCCCTGAAGCAGGGAATGGCTACCCAGCCAGTATTCTTGCCTGGAGGATTTCATGGACAGAGGAGCCTGGCGGGCCACACCACGCTGGGGCATCATGGCCGCCTCTCCTCCTCTCTGTCTTTACCGGCCTCTGACATTCCCCCTCTTCATGAATAATTCTAGCCCTGACTCAGTGACTGCCCCTCAGCTTTNCAGTATTCTTGCCTGGAGGATTTCATGGACAGAGGAGCCTGGCGGGCCACACCACGCTGGGGCATCATGGCCGCCTCTCCTCCTCTCTGTCTTTACCGGCCTCTGACATTCCCCCTCTTCATGAATAATTCTAGCCCTGACTCAGTGACTGCCCCTCAGCTTTCACCTGTCATCATCCTCAGCGACTTTTACAACCACGTTGAGGAGCCAACCAGCATCATGGCAGCTAAGTCCTCTGTTAGTTTCCTGGGGCTATTGTAACGAGTTAAACACAAACCGATTCTCTCACAGTTCCAGAAACCAGAGTCCCAAATCCAGGTATGGACAGGGCCACCGTCTCCCCAAGGGCCCTAGGGAGGACCCGGCTCCCCTTGCAGGCTCCGGCGGCTCCTGTGTCCTGTGGCTGTAACTACGCGTCCGTCTCTTCACGTGGCTCCACCTGTGTGTCCATCCCCTCTTTTTTTTTCTGGTATCAGCACACGTCATGGGTTCAGGGCCCACTAGGATAATTCAGGATCCTTAGCCAAGTTCCATGTGCAGAGACTCTTTCAAAATTAGGTCACAGTCACAGTTTCCAGGGCGTGAACATATCTTCTGACTGTGAGTTGCTCAGTCATGTCCGACTCTTTGTGACTTCATGGACTGTCGCCCGCCAAGCTCCTCTGTTCATGGAATTCTCCAGGTAAGAAAGCTGCAGTGGGTTGCCATGCCCTCCTCCAGGAGCTCTTCCCCACCCAGGGATCGAACCTGCATCTCTTAGATCTCCTGCACTGGCAGGCAGGTTCTTCCCAGCACCACCTGGGAAGCGTCTTCTGAGGGTTACCATTTAACCTCATCCCATCCCCACTCAACCCCTCCAGTGTCGTGGCCACACCACAGACCTGTCACAAGGAGCATGCTACCCCCTCTAAGACATCAATCTCAAGCACCCTCCTCCCCAGCCCCCAACTCCCATCTGCCCAGCTCTCCTACCTGCCCAAGGACCCCACCCCAAGAGCTTGCTCCCACTGAGGACCCCACCTTCCCTACCTTTGTCTTACCCTCTGCCTCCTTCATCAGTGTCCTCCTTACCTGCTCAGATGACAGGCTCCATCAGTCCGGCCTCTTGCCAGGAGACCTCCTCCATTCCTGTGCTCATCTCTTCTCTAAGCCATTCTCTATGGCAAAAGCCCAACCCTGACTGATTTAAATGTTGACCTCCCACCTGCCTGCGTTTTCACTGGAAAAGACCCTGATGCTGGGAAGGATTGGGGGCAGGAGGAGAAGGTGAAGACAGAGGATAAGACAGGTGGATGGCATCACCAACTCAATGGACATGAGTTTGAACGAACTCCAGGAGATGGTGAAGGACAGGGGAGCCTGGCGTGCTGCAGTCCATGGGGTCGCAAAGAGTCAGACCCAGCTGAGCAACTGAACATCAGCCTGCTTGCTCTTCAGCCACTGGCCCTGACAGGAAGAGCAATCACACAGCCCACCAAGCTGACTGTTTTCACTGTAAATTCATGACCCCACACCTCACATGGGCATGGCTTGGCTGCCCCATTGGTTTTTGTAAAGCCCACTTTCCCCAGGAGCTGAGAGCACATTTCTCCTCTCTCTCCATGGCCCCCATATGACCTCCTGCCCCTTCTTCAATGTCAGCTCATGACCTGCTTCATCCTTAGCTGTCAGATAGAGCCCAGTTCTCCTCCCATCCCCAACTCTGCAAATGCACCCACAACTACACCTTCCTCCCACCTGTCAAAGGCCACCCCTTCACCTGAACTCACCTCAGAATGGAAACTCAGAGCTCAGTGCTCTGTGACCTGCGCCCAGAAGAGTGCCCAGTGCGCAGCAACACCGAATGCTTGCTGGTGAAGGGGGTTGTCCTTCCTGCGTTCCCTCTCTCTCTCTTGTTCCATCAATCTCTTCCCTACCAGCTCGTTCTCACTAACGTGCAGATGTGGACTCTCCTTGACTCCACAAGCCCTCAGCTTTGCCCCCTTTCTCTGCTCCCCTTCATACCAAACCTTCCCCACCAAGTTGTTTACAACACACTGTTACCTCTGCGTCATCACCGACCACTGAGTAGGTAGGTCTTCAGTCCTCTTCAGTCTGGATTCTGGCTCCATCACTCCCTTGAAATGCCTCTCATCAAGGTCATCAGTGTCTTCTGTGTTGTCAAATGCAACTTCATCTAATATAACCAATCCTGGGAGGTACAAACACAGCTGCCCGCTTCCTTTCCTTGAATCACTCTCATCTCTTGTTGTGTGCTAAGTCGCTTCAGTCGTGTCCAACTCTTTGCAACCCCATGGACACCAGGCTCCTCTGCCCATGGGATTCTCTAGACAAGAATACTGGAGTGGGTTGCCATCCCCTTTTCCAAGTGATCTTCTTTACCAGGGATCAAACCCGCATCTCTCGGGTCTCCTGCATTGGCGGGTGGGCTCTTTACCACTCGCGCCACCTGGGAAGCCCCCCATCTCTTGTTGGCCTGATCCAGTAGCCTTCAGTGCTTGCTCCTGTCCCACCAGACACGTCTCACCAGTCTCCTTCGCCTGGTCACTCTCTCCCTGACCTCTACAAATACCTTCTCATTCTTGTCTATCTGTTTCTTTTTCTAGATATTTTCATCCATAGCTTGAAACCCCATCCATTTACTGATAACATCCAAATTTATTCCTTCGTTTGAATGCACCTAACGTCCAGACCCTTACAGTCATCCAAGTACCAGTTTAGTACCTCCTTCAGATACTGCAGGGGGATCTCAAACTTGACATTTCCTAAATGATGTCCTCCATTCCCACCCCTCTATCTAACCTATCTCTTTCATCAGGCTCCAGACAATGGTGCCACCATGATGCTAGTGTAGCTCGGACCCAACAACTAGCTTCATCCTGTGGGAATGTTTCTGGAGGTAAGATCTGAGAATAGGAAATACTGAGTCAGAGTCTTTACAGCACTTCGTGAACATGTAGAGATCTTTGGCATGTATTCATCACGAATAACAAGTGAGGCTTTGAAGTGCCTGACTTTATCATCTCTGGGGTGAGTTATGGTGACTGTTTTTTAAATAGGTAGTTTCCTTTCCCTGGGGGCTTCCTTGGTGGCTCAGATGGTGAAGAATCTGCCTGCAACGCAGGAGACCTGAATTCCCTGGCCGGGTTACCCACTGTAGTATCCTTGCTTGGAGAATTCCATAGACAGTGGAACCTGGCGGACTACAATCCATAGAGAGTCAGACACGACTGATGACTAACACGTTCCCTTCTTTCACTTTTTCTTTACCTGGAACTCTTCCTGTCTCTGAAGCACTGGTTGAATTCACTAGGGTTCTTAGATGTGAAAGATGGACACCAAGTCGGCTTACTCAAGCAGGGAAAAGAAAAAGAACTGGAAGGACCCTGGGTGGCTCACGGAGAGCCACGGAGAGAAATGGAGACTGCGGGAACACGGGCGGCCCACGGCAGAACTCACTCAGCATCACGCCCCAGACCCTGGCTGGGACCGTGCTGCCCAGGCGCCCTCTGGACATGGCACAGTGCTGCTGCCATCGTGGGCATTACCTGAAAAGCAGGCCACTCACCCCGACGCTTTGCTTCACTTACTCAAGTGTCCAAGCCCGGGTAGATGGACCTGCCTGGCTCAGCGTGGGTCGCTGCCTGTGCCTTGGCTTCCCAGTTGCTGGGTTTCCCATATGAGTCATTTCAGCAGCCTCCCCCGAAACCCAACAACCCCCAGGGTGCCCGATGCCACCGGCCACAGCGGCTGGTTACAGCCCCTGTCTGAGTCTTTGGAGAGGGAGTGCGACTCGGAGGGTGGAGGATGTGTCACGTAAGGCTTAGTTTACATCATTTTGGGGTTCTGGCCACCCATCTGTCCTCTCCGTCTGTGCATCCATCCTGCTGGCAAGTTCTGCCTTTGGGTGTCAGTGGCCATCTTCATACGCATGCTGGGCCTCTCCTATGATGTAATAATAATGAACATGCTGCCAAAATTCTGTCCCTTTTTTATCAGACACGATGAGAGCAATTTGCAAACCTGAAGAAGGGATAAGAAGGCAGTACCCCCGCCCCCCCCCCGCCCCCCCAGCAGGAACTTTCTCAGCCAGGCTCTTCCTGCGTTCTCCCTCGGCCATCTCGACGAGGGGGCGGGGACCAGACTCCCGTCTTTCAAGCGTTATCTGACCACATGACCGCCACCCTGGCACTTACAGTGGAAACTTGCCGCTTCTATTTCTAACTAGGTATATAATCTACTTTCGTTTTGGCGACTAGTCCGTATTTTTTTTTTCCACGAGGCCGAATGATGAGACTTGCCCTGGTTTCTAAGGTCTCATGTTCACCAGCAGTAAGCCAGGCCTCCTTTTAATACGTGTTTTGTTTTGTTTTGTTTTCAAAGAAGAGGAAAGCAGGCAGGTACTTAGCAAATGTGGCCAAAAGGCTGAGCTGTTGTTCTACAGGCAACATGGTGGCCGGTAGAAATGACCCATCCCCATGCCCACCCATCCCCCACCCACCCCACGGGTGTCTTTGGCAGCAGAGCCAAGGAAACTGCATTTTTAGGAAGTTCTCAGGTGACAGTTGTGCGCTTTCCTGTGAAAGCCACGCCCGGATCAGCAGTGGGACAGGACGGGAAGTCTCAGGCCTGGGCCCATAAGCCTCCGGGTTAACTGATGATAAATGATGCCCAACAAAGGAGCCCTGGCTGAAGGCGCTTCCCATTTATTTCACAAGCATCTGGTCCTCAGCTACAATGGGCAAAACCTGTGCCAGAACAGAGTCAGATAATTCTTCATTTCAAACCTGCTTTAGCCTCGCTGTTTTTCCGGTCTTCTAAAATAAGGGAGCCAGATAGTGGGAGATGGAGAGTCCTCTATTCCAATTTCGTACAATTTATCAAGGGGATGGATTTAGCCATGAATGCTTCCTAGACACTGTCCAAAAAAGTTTTCAGACACACACATACAAAAGTCACAGAAAATAATTTAACAGATACCCACACGCCAAACAGCAGTACTGCACACATTTTAACGTTTTGCAATGTTTCCTTCACACATTTTTGGAAGGAAGGAAATTTTGATAAATACAAGTGGAGTCCTCACTGCCTCCCATTTATCGCCTCTCCTTCCTTCCTCCCCAGAAGTCATGACTCTGAAACTGGTATGTGTCTTTCACCTATGGCTTTATGATTTTGATATATATATTTTGTTGTTTAGTGTGTTTATTTACATACCACACTATTTGGTATTTCTAGTCCTTTTTTCTTTTCAAGCTTTATTTAAATTATTTTGGCCACACCATGTGGCCTGTGGAATTTTATTTCCCTGACCAAAGATTGAATCTGAGCCCCGTGTAGTAGAAGCTTGAAGTTTTAACTGCTGGAATTCTGGGAAAGTCCCATCTGTTACTTTTTAGGTACAAAAGCCTCTTGAACATTTTTTTGTTTCACATTAGTATTTCCAAATATATCTACACTAATCCGTCTGTTTTGTTCATTGTATCTGACAGATAGCATTCCAGTGTATGCATACTGCCACAATTTACCCAGCAACCCCCACAGATTGAGGTTTTCCATTTTCCGTTCCTGCTGTTTCAATGAGAACAAGCTGCTCACGCCTCACGTGGTGTCTTTTACACTCTCACCAGTGCAGGCTGAGGTTTCTGACCTCCCCACATCCCTCCCAACATTTGGTTTCAACATCTTTAACATTTTTGAAAATTCAATAGGGTATGAAATGCTGCTGCTGCTGCTAAGTCACTTCAGTCGTGTCCGACTCTGTGTGACCCCATAGACGGCAGCCCACCAGGCTCCCCCATCCCTGGGATTCTCCAGGCAAGAATACTGGAGTGGATTGCCATTTCCTTCTCCAATGCATGAAAGAGAAAAGTGAAAGTGAAGTCGCTCAGTCTGTCCGACTGTTAGCGACCCCATGGACTGCAGCCCACCAGGCTCCTCCGTCCATTGGATTTTCCAGGCAAGAGTACTGGGGTGGGGTGCTAGGGCCTTGTTATGTCAATTTATGGTTTTTTTCATTGCCAATGAGGTAGAGCTTCTCCCCCCACTTTTTAATGACCATAAATACTTCCTCTTCTGCAAATTGTTCATTCTACACCCTTTGCTCATTTTCCCATTGAATTGCTTGTCTATTTCTTACTAAATTGTAGAATGCTTTGTTTTTCTGGATTCAAGCTTCATTGGTTACATCATTTTCCCAATCTGTGACTTAGAACTTGAAATCTGTTTGCCAGAGGAAAATGTGAGCCTCTGTCTGGGCCCTAGCATCCTGCTGGTCGAGGAATGATTTTTATAGTAACTTTTAACTTAAAATCCCCTCATCCTGCAGATAGTGTGAAACTGTGTTCACATCTACACTGGACACAAGCTTGGGATTTTGATTTCTCATAAGTGAAAGTGAAGTCGCTCAGTCGTGTCCCACTCTTTGCGACTCTGTGGACTGTAGCCTATCAGGCTCCTCCCTCCATGGGATTCTCCAGGCAAGAAAACTGGAGTGGGTTGTCATTTCCTTCTCCAGGGGATCTTCCCGACCCAGGGATCGAACCTGGGTCTCCCGCATTGGAGGCAAACGCTTTAACCTCTGAGCCACCAGGGAAGCCTGATTCCTCATGAGAGACTTTTTAAAAATCTCCCTTTATATCTGGAGAAAAACATAATCCCAAAGGAGGCAAGCACCCTTATGTTCACTGCAGCTCTACTTGCTGCGGCTGCCGCTGCTGAGTCGCTTCAGTGTCCGCCTCTGTGTGACCCCATAGACGGCAGCCCACCAGGCTCCCCCGTCCCTGGGGTTCTCCAGGCAAGAACACTGGAGTGGGCTGCCATTTCCTTCTCCAATGCACTGCTTACAATAGTCAAGACATGGAAGCAGCCTTGGTGTCCGTCAACAGAGGAACGAGTAAAGACAACGGGGGTGCATGTACACAATGGAATATTGCTCAGCCATAAAAAGAACGAGATAATGCCATTTCTAGCAACATGGATGGACCTAGAGGTTATCACACTAAATGAAGTTAGACAGGGAAAGACAAATACCATATATCACTCATACTGGAATCTAAACTAAAAAAAATGATACAAATGAACTTATTTACAAAACAGAAATAGACTTACAGATATCAAAAACAAGCTTAAGGGTACCGAAGGGGAAATTTGGGATGAACACGCATACACACACTACAAAGTATAAGACAGACAACAGATAAGGGTCGACTTACAGAACAGAACAGGGAACTCTCCCCAGCAGTCTGTGATGACTTATGTTGTTCTTTTGTGACCCCACGGCCTGTAGCCCACCAGGCTCCTCTGTCCGTGGGATTTCCCAGGCAAGAATACTGGAGTGGGTTGCCATTTCCTTCTCCAGAGGATCTTCCCGACCCAGGGATAGGACCCACGTCTCCTGCGAGTCTCCTGTACAGAACAGGGAACTCTCCCCAGCAGTCTGTGATGACTTATGTTGTTCTTTTGTGACCCCACGGCCTGTAGCCCACCAGGCTCCTCTGTCCGTGGGATTTCCCAGGCAAGAATACTGGAGTGGGTTGCCATTTCCTTCTCCAGAGGATCTTCCCGACCCAGGGATAGGACCCACGTCTCCTGCGAGTCTCCTGCATTGCAGGAGGGTTCTTTACCACTGAGCCACCAAGGAAGCCCCATGATAATCTGTATGAGAAACGAACCTGAGAAAGAATGAACGTGTGTATGTATATAACTGAAACATTTTGCTGTACAGCTGAAACTCACCCAACATTATAAATCAATATACTCCAATAAAATTGAAATTAAAAAAATCTGCCCAGGCAGATATGGTTCCTTGCCATTACTAGGGCTACTGGGTTGTTTTTTTAGTCTCTATATAGAGGCTGCCCTCCAGGGCCCCCATTTAATGCTGGGTCTCAGTACTCTTGTGCATACCCACACGTGGCTCTTATCCCTGTTGAGTATCAGGCCCTCCAACCCTGAGGGTTTCACATCCCCTGGCCCTTTGGCCCACTCTCCTATTTCTAGCTCACTCACCAGTCCAGCTCCAGCTCCAATGTCCCTTCTTATCTCTAGCACCTGTTATAGTTGATATGTTACAGTTTAGCTACCATTCCCATGAGTTCTTTCTCCAGAGGATCTTCCCGACCCAGGGATAGGACCCACGTCTCCTGCGAGTCTCCTGCATTGCAGGAGGATTCTTTACCACTGAGCCACCAAGGAAGCCCCATGATAACCTGTATGAGAAACAAACCTGAGAAAGAATGAATGTGTGTATGTATATAACTGAAACATTTTGCTGTACACCTGAAACTCACCCAACACTGTAAATCAATATACTCCAATAAAATCGAAATTTAAAAAATCTGCCCAGGCAGACATGGTTCCTTGCCATTACTAGGGCTACTGGGTTGTTTTTCTAGTCTCTATAGAGAGGCTGCCCTCCAGGGCCCCCATTTAAAGCTGGGTCTCAGTAATCTCGTGCATACCCACACGTGGCTCTTATCCCTATTGAGTATCAGGCCCTCCAACCCTGAGGGTTTGACATCCCCTGGCCCTTTGGCCCACTCTCCTATTTCTAGCTCACTCACCAGTCCAGCTCCAGCTCCAACGTCCCTTCTTATCTCTAGCACCTGTTATAGTTGATATGTTACAGTTTAGCTACCATTCCCATGAGTTCTAGTTTTACGGGGGCAGGGGACAGAAGTGTACCAGTGTTGGCTTGTATCATCAGTTCATAAGAACCAACGACTAAATTTTTAGGAACTGTAGGAGCCAGTTGCTAAACACAGCCATTATTAAAAATTAAATTATAGAAACCCACCATTAAATACTTTATAATAAAACACAGGCAATAAAAACTCAAAACTTGTCACTTGTAAATGATTGGACTACACTTTCACTGTTCTCTATGCTCTTGCTGTCATTTTCATCTACTGTATCTGTGTCAGAGTTCTGTGTGATGGACATCTTAGCAGTTCTTCCCAACTCTGCATTCAGTGACATCACGGCAGTGGCTTGAAACTGGCTGCAGTGGGAGTACCTATTATATCATACAAACCTGCTAATACCACGAATCAGGGCTTGATTTATCATTTGTTAACCATCAAGTTCAAAGGTTGACAGACTTGCTCCCTACAGGGCCAGGCAGTAAATATTTTCAACTTTGTGGGCCACACGGTTTCCGTTGTAACTATTCACCTCTGCTCTTGCAGTACAAAAGCAGCCACAGCTACCATGGAAACAAATGCGTGTGGCTGTTTTCCAATAAAACTTTATTTACAAAACAGGCTTCAAGCCAGATTTGGCCCACTGGCCGCAGTCTGTCAATCCCTGGTTGAGAGCTAAGAGTGTTAGTTGCTCTGTCGTGTCCAACTCTTTGTGACCACATGGTCTGTCCATGGAATTCTCCAGGCAAGAATAGTAGAGTGGGTTGCCATTCCCTTCTCCAGGGGATCTTCCTGAGCTGGGGATGGAAGCCGGGTCTTCTGCACTGCAGGCAGACTCTATAGTATCTTAGCTACCAGGGAAACCCCAGAACCAAGAAGATGATGAGAAAATGTTAATAATGCAGATTAAGCTGCGATTCATGGGGCTGCAAAAAGTCGGACACGACTGAGCGACTGAACTGAACTGAACCTTAAAAATATGTCAGATCTAGTGCTGAGGCTGAAAGAGGTTTCACTTTGATCACCATAATCTTCTGCACTGCAGGCAGACTCTATAGTATCTTAGCTACCAGGGAAACCCCAGAACCAAGAAGATGATGAGAAAATGTTAATAATGCAGATTAAGCTGCGATTCATGGGGCTGCAAAAAGTCGGACACGACTGAGCGACTGAACTGAACTGAACCTTAAAAATATGTCAGATCTAGTGCTGAGGCTGAAAGAGGTTTCACTTTGATCACCATAATCTGCATAGGCAAGAGAAATAGTTCAACAGTGAGTCACAGACCAAATGTGATAACAATAAATCTATCAGGAGATGAGTTAGCAGATTAAAATGCAACTCCATTTGTCAAATCGTGGTTGGACAGCAAACAGAGATTGGACTGCAAAACTCAACAAGCGCGTTCTGGGAGAGTCAGGAGGTGATACGAAACCTACCACAAAGAGTATTACATATTTAACTGTTATTTGTAAATTATATGTTATATACATCCTTGAAGGGGCTTTCCTGGTGATGCCAATGGCAAAGAACCTGCCTGCAATGCAGAAGACATAAGAGACTCAGGTTCCACCCCTGATTTGGGAAGACCCCCCACACCCCAGAGGAGGGCATGGCAAACCCACTCCTGTATTCTCGCCTGGAGAATCCCATGGACAGAGGAGCCTGGCTGGCTACAACCCATAGGGTTGCAAAGAGTTGGACACGACTGAAAGGACTTAGCACCCAGGCATACATCCTTTAAATCAAGAAAATGTGTAATAAGCTTATATATGCACACAGCATTTTTGGAAGAGCTGGTTGTTCAACATTTTCCAGCGCACTACTGGGGAGAGGGCATCCCATCTCAGTCTGCCCTGCTGTCAAAACTGCTCTCCAGATTCTGTTGCCTTAAAATTCCATATCAGTCTAACTCCTACAGCTAAAATGCAAGTCTTTAGACTTTGAACAGGTGGGTATTTTAAATATTGTACTTTATTTGGGAAATCTCTATCTCAAACCGAGTTTGTTTCCTTTGTGGCTCATACTGTACGGACTACATGACCTGCATTCTCCTGAGCCAGATGTGGGAATGAAAATAGAATAGGGATGGAAACTTCTAGTAGATGTCCTCAGGCCACCATATGGAATGGCGAAATGCCAAGAAACACTCACCTCCCATGTTCTGTCAGCACATGGACAGCAAAAGGGGGGTGTCTTGGAGGTGACGCTGTACAGATGGGCTCACTAACACAAGGTACAGCTGAAGGGTATTTTGTACTTTGAGACATATTGGGTTTTATAAAGCCTCACTCTGGACAAATATGCTTTTCTAGTTTGTAATCTAAAATTCCACAGTATGCAAATCTTGTGATAATTACAAAGGAGGTTTTTCTCTATTTCCCCTTGGGTTTCCAGGTTCAACTTGGAAACACAGGCAAGAGAAAGGAGAAGAGCAGGGACTTTTCTTCCTTGACTTGGTTTTGCCAAGTGGTTAAAGTGTCAGAATTTACAGCCTGATATGCGCACTATTACAGCTCCCAGTCTATGTAAGTGTGTGTGTATGCACATTCAGTCGTCTCCAACTCTTTGTGACCCCATGGACTATAGCCCACCTCTGTCCATAGAACTTTCCAAGCAAGAATACTGGAGTGGGTTACCAGTTGCTCCTCCATGGATTCTTCCTGACCCGGGGATCAAACCTGTGTCTCTTGTGCCTCCTGCATTGCAGGCAGATTCCTTACCACTGCAGCTCCTCCGAAGCCCCTCTCACATTCTACTAAAGAAGAAAGAGCACAAATCTGAAGTGGCCCCTGCCTCAACAGGCTTTGGCTTTGTGTCAAGTTTAAAGATGAAGTCATTGAAGAAGCATGACATTTTGACCCAAGAGTCACTGCATTTCCTTATGGCAAGTGAGTCTGGCCTTTCTTTATGAAGATGTAAGGGAAATCTTGAGCCCTAGGCCATACATGCCTTGAGGACTGGGATTATGCTCCTGATGCAGTCAGCATCCAAGAAATGCTTTTAGGGGAAAGGAAAGAATGAACAATAGACAAGCCCAGAAAACTGGAACCTTCCTCATTAAGATGCTTGGTTTGAACGCCCACTCCCAAGGAAGTGACTCATCGCTGCTATCTGATGGTGACTAAGGCAAGCGTGCGTTTCTGTTAGCACATTATATAGAAGAGTTGTGCTCATTACCATGGCATGACGTGGGCTTGGGTAAATTCAGTGTTTAACACAAATACACAGGCTCCTGCCGTCTTAGATGCTGAGCTCTCTGGGCATCAAGGGTTTGTCAGGGAATCTGAATTCCTCTCTTCTTTGGTCTTAGAGACTCTGGCAGAATTTCAGAAGCAGAAACTTCCTCACTGAACAAACATTTGTTGGGCGCTTGCTGTGTGCAGTAGGTGCAGTGAAAGCTGAGTCCTGAGGATCCAAGGATGAAATACAGAGTCAGGAGAATAAATTAAACATGGTTAAAACCCAGAACTGACAGGGTCACAGGGCGGGCGATGGACGCTGGTTCCCCAGAGGGTTTGGACACGATCGTGGTGTGGGGCCTGGGAGCACCTTTGCAGACGAGGTGAAGAGTTGCAGGGAAATGTTCAGATTTGTTAAGGTTTTGAACCGAAAGCTCTCTTTTCCTCTGTTTTCATGTGGGTTTAGGGGATTTGGTGAGTGTTGGAGTCAGATGTGATGGTTCATTTTACGTCAACTTGGCTAGGCCACGGAACTAATGGTGCCCAGTTGTTTGGTCAAATACCAGTCTGGATGTTGCTGTGAAGGTATTTTTTTAAATGTGATTAACATTCAAATCAGTTGACTTGGTGACAAGCAGATTATCTTCCACAACATGGGTGGGCCTCATATAATCAGTTGAAGGCCTTAAGGAAAAAGCAAAACAGAACCTGAGGTCTCCTGAAGAGGACAGACTGCCGCCTCCAGGTGGCAGCAAAGAAATTCTGCCACCAACCAACTGAAAAGCAATTGTCCTCCAATTAAAGATAAGTCATTGATAAAAAGAAATTTTGCCTCAGACTCACGACTGCATTCTCCGCTCCCATTTGAGTGTCCAGCCCGCTGACCTGCTCTGCAATTCTAGACTTCCCAGGTGGTGCTAATGGTAAAGAACCTGCCTGCCAATGCAGGAGGTGCAGGTTCGATCCCAGGGTTGGGAAGATCCCCTGGAGGAGGGCACGGCCACCCTCTCCAGCATTCTTGCCTGCATAATTCCATGGACAGAGGAGCCTGGCAGGCTACAGTCCATGGGGTCACAAAGAGTTGGACATGACTGAAGTGACTCAGCACGCATGCAGTGTCCACAGTGGGACGGCCAATTTCTTAAAATGAATCTCCTTCTGTATATACACATCCTTCTGTATATACGCCTGCCCTGTGACCCTGTCAGTTCTGGGTTGTAACCATGTTTATTCTCCTGACTCTGTATTTCATCCTTGGATCCTCAGGGCTCAGCTTTCACTGCACCTACTGCACACAGCAAGCGCCCACTTAACTCAGGGGGTTGGTAGGCATGGGGTCCTGGCCACATGCCTTCAAAAAAGACCGCAGAATACTCTGTCACTGGGGAGGAAGTCAGCCCAGCTCTGCCTCTCTGTGTCTTAGCTCCTGCTGGCCCATAAACTCCGGGGTGTAATCAGACCGCAGGGCACCCGGGCAGCTTGTGCAGCGTCTGGTCCTAAGACCCCAGTTCTCCCCAGCTGTGGCCCTTCTCCCCAGCTCTGCTCCTTTGTCCAGTCCCAGACTGCCACTTGGAGCTCCTGTCAGCCCTGCCCCTGGTGTTTGCTTCGGCATATGGCATTGCCTCATCGTTCCGGGGTCCCTTAGTAGGTAGATCCACAGAACAGACTGTGGCTTGCCTGTGTAGGTTTGCATTTTGAGTCTCAGGAGAAATGTAAGTCACTAGATGTTAGTGTCTCTCTCCATTATCAAGGGCATCAGGCCAACCACTTGTCACAATACGTTTTAATTAACTGTGGTTTCCCCACAACCCACTCCTGGCTGAAGGAAATAAACCTTGATAAGTCTTGATCACTGTCCTTAGTGTCTGGCACAATGCCAGAATATAAGAAATGCTCAATAAATGCTTGTAAAATATCGATAATAGATGAGGATGACGCCAGTGCTGAATACATGTCAGACCCTGTTCTGCGTACATGAGATGTGCTCATTTAATCCTCACCGCAAAATCTTACTTGGTATGTGCTACTATCATTCCCACTTCGCAGAGATGAAAACTGAAGCAAATGGAGGAAGACGATTTTCCTAAAGTCACATAGAAGAGGCAGAGTCAAGACTACACCCATGCTCCAGAGGCCACACCCCCAACTGTGAGCTGCCGATGGAAACCCTGTGAAGTCCGAACCTACCTTGATGATGCTGGAAGTCCCCTCTCTCCTGCCTCCCCTCCCCTCAGCTTCCAGGATTAGAACTGGAAGAACCTGATCGTCCTGAGCGCTACTCTGGAAGGAACTCCCAGGGGAGAGTTAGGGACCAGGTGCTGGCCTACTGCATGGCTCTGAGACTCAGTTTCCTTATTTGTAAAATCACCGACTTGAAAGGAAGGACCTCTGGGGGCCTTGGTTGCCTGTCAGCTCCCCGGGGCTCTTCTGCCTGTCAAGTCCCCAAGGCAGTGTGGCTTTGCCAACCTCAGTTCCTCCACAATCCGTCTGGGGCGATTTCCGTAGCCCTTAGGAAGCTGTCAATCCCTCTGAGAAGTCAATGAAAGTTTAAGCTAATCCTCTGAAGAAAACAATGCACATTTTTATTTCTTTAACTTCTTTTAAGTCAAACTGATTTCCAAGGTTGTACAAATTTCTGCTGTACAGCAAAATGACTCAGTTATACATGTTGTTGGTCATTCATTTGTGCCCGGCTTTCGAGAGCCCATGGACTCTAGCCCACCAGGCTCTTCTGTCCATGGGATTTTCCCGGCAAGAATACTGGAGCGGGTTGCCAGGCCCTCCTCCAGGGGATCTTCTTGACGCATGAAATGAACCCAGGGGTTCTACATGCAGGCAGATTCTTTACCATCTGAGCCACCAGGATATTCTTTTTCACAGTCTTCTCCATTATGCTTTATCACAGGACACTGAGCACAGTTCCCTGTGCTACGCAGCAGGACCTTGTTGTTTATCCATTCAGTATACGCAGTTTGCCAAACTCCCAATACACCTCCCCCCTTGGCAACCACAAGTCTCTTCTCTGTGTCTGTGAATCTATTTTTGTTTCATAGATGGGTTCATCTATGTCATATTTTAGATTCCACATAGAAGTGATATCACACAGTATTCGTCTTTCTCTGACTTCACTTAATATGATAACCTCCAGGTCCATTCATGTTGCTGCGAATGGTATTATTCTGTGTTTTTTTTCCTGGCTGAGTAGTATTCCATTGTGTCTGTATATACCATATCTCCTTTACCCATTCATCTGTCAAGGGACGTTTCTATGTCTTGGCTGTTCTGAATAGACAGTGCACATATTTGTAACCACACGTCTCAAATATGACTTCAAGATATCTCAGACCCTGTCCATCCTTAAGGCCCTAAGATAAAAATCTCCTGCACTAGCAAATGAGCAGGAAGTCACTGAAGCTGAAAACAGCACGGTCAGAGGATGTGCCCGGAGGGAAGGGCGACCCTGGCTGAATGCGCTTCGGGGCTGCAGGTGGGGGTAGCAGGGCTGCCTGCACTCATCCAGAGAGGGAATCGAGCGGGACGAGGAAAGGAAGCTGCAGAGGGCTGCGCCACCTGGCTCTCCTAGAGACACTCCTGGAAGGGGCGAGCCCTTTACAGTCTGCACATCATCAACAAGGACCTACTAGATAGCACAGGGATCTCTACTCAACATTCTGCAGGAACCGATATGGGAAAAGAATCTGAAAAAGAGATTTTTTTTTTTGAAGGGTTAGTCATTCAGTCATGTCTGACTCTTTGCGAACCCATGGACTGTAGCCCACCAGGCTCCTCTGTCCATGGGATTCTCCAGGCAAGAATACTAGAGTGAGCTGCCATTCCCTTCTCCAGGGGATCTTCCCAACCCAGGGATCAAACCTGGGTCTCCGGCACTGCAGGCAGTTTCTTTATCATCTGAGCCAATACATATATAGACTTCCCCTATGGCTCAGCGGTAAGAATCTGCCTTCAGTGCAGGAGACGTGAATTTGATCCCTGGGTCAGGAAGCTCCCCTGGAGGAGGAAATGGCAACCCACTCCAGTATTCATGCCTGGAAAATGCTATGGATGGAGAAGCCTGGTGATCCATGGGATCTGAAAAGAATGAGACTTCACTGAGCAACTAAACAACAACCACATATATATATGTGTGTGTGTGTGTGTGTGTGTATTTGTATATATTCAACATACATGTACAACTGAATCACTTTGCTATACACCTGAGACTAATACAAGTTTGTAAATCAAGTATACGCCAATATAAAANATATATATGTGTGTGTGTGTGTGTGTGTGTATTTGTATATATTCAACATACATGTACAACTGAATCACTTTGCTATACACCTGAGACTAATACAAGTTTGTAAATCAAGTATACGCCAATATAAAAATAAAAGTTAAAAAATAAGAAGACTGCACAGGCCCCTCTCCTGATCAATTTATCACATGAGGGAAAAGGACCGCCAACAGTAACAGCTCCCCCTCCTCCCCAGATGCACCTGGCCTTCTCCAGATACGTCCCAGCTTGTGTGATGTATGCGTGCTGCTGGCTTTACCTATGGAAGCTCTTGTTGTTAAGAGCAAACTCACTTAATGCAATACCTTAAGGTCCCTTAGGCCAAGAGATAGCCGTTTAGATAAAGCTCCAAGGCTCTCAAAGCTTTTAACTTAATTGCTTCTAAAAAAGGCATGCTGAAGTTCAAGGTAATTCTTTCACACAGATCTAAAGAAAATGCTGTAGCCGAATCCTTCTCAAACACTATAATCTTCCGATTGTCCGTTTCTTGTTCTGGGTCTTTATCCGGGATTCTGTAATGTATTGCTATAGCTTATGCAAAGGAACTTATTTGGCTAGCAGAGACTACTTGCCCATTGCTTCCAATAACTCAGCTCATCAGCTCTTCCAAACTGTCTTTTGTCCTTGGGGGGACAAATAACCCATCTTTCTGGAGCGGCAAAATCTGCCTCTTTGTAGATTCAAGCACTCTTGTTTGCTATAGAAGAGGACATGCACGGGAGACCTCAGAAACTAACGTCAATATTAGAAGCTTAAAGACCTGTAAGTAAATAAGGGGCTGGCTTTCCATTCGTGTGTTTGCTTTGAGTTGCTTGCTCTGAAATATTCCTCTCTTTGTGTTTGCTGAGGAACGGTTATTGTTTTCTTAAAAACAGACCGTGAAAGTTGCTCTAAGTTTTTAAGAGCATAATTATTTGCGCAAAGCTATTCATGTGGATGGATTGTGTGTTGGGTGATAAGCCAGAATAAAGCCAGGGATAACATGGGGCTTGCCTGGGAAGCGCTAAGTGTGTCTGACCAATATCTTACCAAAGAGGGCACCTAGTGTTCTATCCCACCAAATGCATGATTCATGTTTGAATTTATTGGTTTGGGGTTCAGCAAAGCCTGAGTGCATTTCATTCTGGGAAAACAAGTCAGGCAAGATCGGCTGTTGAATAAGTAGGTATTACGAGCATGGAACTTTTTATACTAAGCAAACAGTATCATTTTCTTAAACCAGATATTTTCTAGTTTACTTTTTATGCTGCAGAATTCAGCCTGTGTGCAACAAGTTGTGACCTAGTTCCAGGCTGTTTGTGGAAGTTAGGGGAGGCAGCGTTAAACACTGAGGCTCTCTTGTTTTTTAAAAACGTGCCCTTTTGTTCTCAGTCCTCCGGGTGGGTTGGGTCCGTTTTGCTAATAGCTGCTCGCCTTTTGTCCTTGGAGTGGCTCCTTTGAGTTCTCGGGAACAAGTGCCCTCTTCTGGACATTCCGCTAATTGCAAATTCAGGAAACAGCCACCTACTGAGCAAACAGGGCCTACTCTGAATTTACTTGGTAGAGAACACAAAAGAAATCTAATAGGTCCTGTGTAGTCAAAGGGTCTGCTTTTATCTTAGAAGATGAGACATCTTGCCTTGTAATTTTCAAAGTGACTTTGAGAGACAAGAAGACACCTTACTTAAATAGTTTTTCCTTAAAAGTTATAACCTCAACAAGCACATGAAAAGAAGCTCAACATCACTAATTATTAAAGAAATGCAAATCAAAACTACAATGAGGTATCACCTCACACAGGTCAGAATGGCCATCATCGAAAAGTCTATAAGTGATAAACGCTGGAGTGGGTCCAGAGAAAAAGGAGTCCTCGAACCCTGTTGGTGAGAATGTAAATTGGTCCAGCCACGGTGGGGAACAGTATGCACATTCCTCAAAAAACTAAAAACAGAGCTACCATGTGATCCTGCAGTCCCATTCCTGGGCATCTATTCAGAAAAGATGAAAATTCTGATTGTAAAAGATACACGCACCCCAGCGTTCATAGCAGCACTGTCTACAATAGCCAAGACAAGGAAGCAACCTAAATACCCATCAACAGAAGAACGGATAAAGATGATGTGACACATAAATACAGCGGAATATTGCTCAGCCATAAAAGAGGATGAAATAATTCCACTCTCAGCAACACAGATGGACCTAGGGAATAATCAGACTAAGTGAGGAGAGTCAGACAGAAGACAAGCATCATGTATTGCTTGCTGCTGCTGCTACTAAGTCGCTTCAGTTGTGTCCGACTCTATGCGATCCCATGGACGGCAGCCCACCAGGCTCCCCATCCCTGGGAGTCTCCAGGCAAGAACACTGGAGTGGGTTGCCATTTCCTTCTCCAATGCATGCAAGTGAAAAGTGAAAGTGAAGTCATTCAGTCATATCTGACTCTAGCGACCTCATGGACTGCAGCCCACCAGGCTCCTCCATCCATGGGATTTTCCAGGCAAGAGTACTGCAGTGGGGTGCCATTGCCTTCTCCATGTATTGCTTACATGTGGAATATAAGAAAAATTTATACAAATGAAAGTATTTACAAAACAGAAACAGACTCACAGACATACAAAACAGCTACACTTCCATAAGCAAAAACTAGAAGTTTTAAAATTAAAGCAAAAATGTTTAAAAACCTGACGTCCAAGCCAAATCCTAGAATTATGACATCAGTGCCTCTGGGGAGAAACCTAGGCATTTGTACTCACTTGCAGTCCCGAGTGATTGCAATGTGCAGCCAAGTTTTATTCATTCACTAATAAATACTCCTTTTAACTTAAAAAAAAAGGTTTTATTGTTATGCATCAGTATGGGTCAGTGATTTAAAATTAGGGCTTCCCTAGTAGCTCAGCTGGTAAAGAATCCACCTATAATGCCGGAGACCTGGGTTCGATACCTGGGTTGGGAAGATTCTCTGCAGAAGGGAAAGGCTACCCACTGCAGTATTCTTGCCTGGAGAAGTCCATGGACAGAGGAGCCTGGAAGGCTACAGTCCATGTGGTAGCAAAGAGTTGGACACGACCGAGCGACTTTCACTTCACTTCACCGCATGGGTCACTGATTTAAAATTGAGCTGCTTGGGGCAGTGGATACTGTGTACACTTTCAAAGCTTGGTTTCTCTGTTTTGACTGAGATGCTGTCTTAAAAGTTTGCGTATTTGGGGCTTCCCTGGTACCCCAGTGGTAAATAGTCCTCTTTAGCAGGAGACACGGGTTCGATTCCTCAGGAAGATGGCGCACGCCATGGAGCAGTGGGATCCGCAAGCCTGTGCGCCACAACGCCTGGGCCTTGCGCTAGAGCCAGAGCTCTGCACCGAGAGAAGCCACGCAGGAGAGACCAGGGCACCGCAGCTAGAGAGGAGCCCCACTCGGCACAGCTGGAGAACAGCCCAGACAGCAAAGACCCAGTGCAGCCAAAAAAAAAGTTAGAACTTTTAAGATCTTTACTCTCACAAAGTATAAGAAACCTATGTGTGTGTGTGAGAAGCTGCTTCTTTGCAAACCCATGGGCTGTAGCTCACCAGGCTCCTCTATCCATGGGATTCTCCAGGCAAGAGTACTGGAGTGGTTTGCCATTTCCTTCTCCAGGGGATCTTCCCGACCCAGGGATCGAACCCAGGTCTCCTGCATTGCAGGCAGATTCTTTACCACTGAGCCACCAGGGAAGCCCCACATAAGAAACCTATCGCATTAGGTTTCTGGGATTTAGCCAAGTCAGTCCCAACACCCTTTTTAAAATATCATGAAATTTATATAATCTCTTATGCCTAATAAAGTATTTTTTTAGAACTTGGAAAATAAATAAGAGGTTATAGCCAAAATTTTATTTTAAAAACCAAATGACATTCTCTTTTTCTGTATAAAATTTGTAAGCATATGATTTAGAACTTCTTCCCTTTTAAATATTAGAAAGAGGATGAATAGCAAGGGGATATAGCGCATTCGCTTGCAGTAAAGAGAGCTGGATATTTAAAACCATGGTAAGAGGAGAAATAAGTTTTTGTAAATCTCGAATTGAATTATTGGTTTGTGTACCAGTCATTTATCACAAAATGCGTAGCCAACTTTACTCCCCTGAAGTGCTATTGGGCAAAAATGAAAGAGCACCTTTCACAGTTTCTTCAAAATGAATATCAAAGAGTAAATACTCTGTATTTCTTTTTTCACTCAGCAGAGGAGAACAAAGCACGGAGATGGCCTTGCTCTTCCCTTAACTTTATTTGTGGGAATATTTGGTTCGTGTGTCGTATCACTCACTAACTTAGGACCTTGTTCAGGTTACTTAACCTTTGTAAACGCTAGTAATAATAGTGGTAATAATAGTAATAATGGTAATAATAGTGGTGATGATAGTGAGAATTAAATTAGATATTCTTTATCTAATCAGTGGGCTTCCCTGGTGGTTTACTGGTAAAGAATTCGTCTGCCAGCGCAGGATCTCTGAGTTGGAAAGATCCCCTGCAGAAACTCTAGTATTCTTGCCTGGGAAATCCCATGAACAGAGGCACCTAATGGGTTAGTCCATGGGGTCACAGCAGTCAGGCATAACTTATCGACTAAACAGCAACACTATCCAATCGGTAAGTGTGCAATAAACGTTATTCACCACCATCATCAGATTCACTCCTTCTGTCTTCCTCTGCTTTCCTCTTTTTCCATTTTTTATTGTAAAATCAGACATATAGAAACCCCTTACATAAATGTAGAGTTTTAATGAGTCATCATAAGGTGAACCGCATGTGCCCGAAAGCACTGACCTCCCAGACCCCTCTCTGTGGCCCTGTGCCGGCCTCAGTGGTCTCCCTTCCCTGGAAAGTAACCACCATGCTGACATTTATTTTAATCACTTCCTTATTTCTTCATGGTTTTATCAACCAAATCCTCAGACCCACTGTGCCTCCGTCTATGCCCCTATGCCCTCCTCTTTATTTCTCCACTTTATATCTTTTGAGTTTAATCTACAAGCTCCCCTCTGTTCCTTTTGTTATTGAGCAGGGTTCTTGGTCTCCTTAATCAATAGAAGTTGATCAGAGGGCAGACAAGAAATTCAGGCCAGTCTTTATTGGTGTGCCTGCTGCAGCAGAAAGGGAATAAAACAAGCAACAGGTTCCCTTGCTCACTGGCCTCCAGAGGGAAGTCGCGGTGGTACCTTATATGCTGTGAGGATGGGCGTGGGTCCAGGGGTCAGACTGGAGAGGGGGCTTAGCGAGTGCATCCACTGCTTCAGTGCTGTGTTCAGAGGGCCTGCACGATACCCTGCTTTTGTTCCCACGGCAGCTGGGTGTTTCGGTCTTTCTGTATCTTGATGTCCCAGCTCTGCACACAGGCGGCTATTTCTAGTCCCTTAAAGTTTCTCTGTATTTTGTTGCTCAAGGAGAGGTTTGTCCAGGTATAAGCACTGCAGCAAAGGGTCCGAGGTCCCAGCCTGTCTGACTTTCTTTTCAATTGGTCTGTTAATGAAGCTGGGGGCTTTGGCCTACAGAGCCCCTCAGAGTCCGTATTTCCCTAACTAGATTCACGGGACATTTCAGTATCTCCACTGCCTTCTGACGTCTGGCACACTGGTCCCGGGTCGGAGGCTGGATCAGATGTCCACTCCCTTCTGCGGGCCCCCAGGTGCTGGCGTCTTCTTTCTTCACAAGGCTGGTGGCCCCTCTTTTTATGGGGTAACTTGCTGTTGCTCCTCAGCATCTAGCTCCATTAATTCACTGGGATCTGCAGATTGGTGATATTCTAATTTCATCATTTATTTTTCATTTATTAGCTGGATAGTTTTGTAAAGGGGGGCTCCCCTTCATATTATGTTTGCTCCCTCAGTGGGGCCATTCACATAGCAAAAACTAACTGTTCTTTGCGTTCATCAGTTTTTGAGAAAATGAATGTCTTCCTGTGGTGAACGGTTTTAAAACATGGTTGTGAGTTCTCTGGCACTTCCAAGTTTAACAGGTAGGATCTGTCCCCCTGCCGGTGACTCTGGGAGGGCATGTGACCACTTCAAACAGCAGAGTATGGAATTTCACGGCGTGACTTCCATGACTGAGTTATATAGGACCATGCGGTTTCTGCCTTGCTTCTTAGAATGCATGCTCTCGGGGCCCTGAGCTGCCTTATGCCCAATGCAGCCACTCTGAGGCGACCCTGTTACAGGCAGGCTCTCTGGGACAACCCCAGCTAAGCACAGGCTTAGATTCAGTTTAACCCAGGCCCAGACATACAAGCAAAGTAGCCTCCGCATAATTTCAGCCCCAGCCATTTCGTTTTCGCAGATTTGGTCCCAAGCTTCGTGACCCTGCTGAAGGGGGTCTGAAGTGTAGACTCCACAACATAACACAATTGCTGTTGACTTTACTATGTCTTGGGGGGAGTTTGTATACACAACAGTTCATCAGAACAGTTCCTCATCACCCCCTGAAGGTGGCCAGTGGGAAATTTTTGATGTCCTCATGAACCCATGGGTTGAAAAATATTTCATAATTTTAGTTGATAGCATTTATTATGCCTTTTAAAACTCTTTTTTATTCTTGTTTTATTTTTGTGCATTAGTTGCTTAGTCCTGCCTGACTCTGTGACCACATGCACCATAGCCCACCAGATTTCTCTGTCCATGGGGCTCTCTAGGAAAGAATATTGGAGTGGGTAGCCATTTTCTTCTCCAGGGGCTCTTCCTAACCCAGGGATTGAACCCAAGTCTCCTACCTTACAGGCAGATTCTTTACCTTGTGAGCCACCAGGGAAGCACAAGAATACGGGAATGGGTTGCCATGCCCTCCTCCAGGGGATCTTCCCAGTCCAGGGACCAAACCCGCCTGTCTCATGTCTTCTGCACTGGCACGGAGGTCCTTTACCAGTAGCGCCATCGAGGACGCCCTCATTTTATTTTTCAGTTCAGTTCAGTCGCTCAGTCGTGTCAGACTCTTTGCGACCCCAACTGCAGCATGCCAGGCCTCCCTGTCCATCACCAATTCCTGGAGTTTACTCAAACCCATATCCATTGAGTCGGTGGTGCCATCCAACCATCTCATCCTCTGTCGTCCCCTTCTCCTCCTGCCCCCAATCCCTCCCAGCTTCAGGGTCTTTTCAAATGAGTCAGCTCTTCGCATGAGGTTGCCAAAGGATTGGAGTTTCAGCTTCAACATCAGTCCTTCCAATGAACACTCAGGACTGATCTCCTTTACAATGGACTGGTTGCATCTCCTTGCAGTCCAAGGGACTCTCAAGAGTCTTCTCCAATACCACAGTTCAAAAGAATCAGTTCTTCTGTGCTCAGCTTTCTTTATACTCCAATTCTCACATCCATACATGACTACTGGAAAAACCATAGCCTCGACTAGATGGTCCTTTGATGGCAAAGTAACGTCTCTGCTTTTTAATATTCTATCTAGGTTGGTCATAACTTTCCTTCCAAGGAGTAAGCGTCTTTTAATTTCATGGCTGCAGTCACCATCTGCAGTGACTTTGGAGCCCAGAAAATAAAGTCTGCCACTGTTTCCACTGTTTCCCCATCTATTTCCCATGAAGTGATGGGACCAGATGCCATGATCTTCATTTTCTGAATGTTGAGCTTTAAGCCAACTTTTTCACTCTCCTCTTTCACTTTCATCAAGAGACTCTTTAGTTCCTCTTCACTTTCTGCCGTAAGGGTGGTGTCATCTGCGTATCTGAAGTTATTGATATTTCTCCCACAATCTTGATTCCAGTATCCGTTATTTGGTCAAAGGTGCCTCTTCAGTTTGGTTTTCTGAGTCCTTCTGACGTGACTCGAGTGGTCTTTGATAGTTTACTCATATTCTGTATGACAAAGGAGTCCAAACTAATACTGTACCATAATTCAAACATTTTCCCAGGAAACTTTGATTTCCTTCGGTTGGGAAACAGTATTTCAAGCCACAGTCTGGGTACCGGAAATGTTTACTGCAGCTGGATTGGTTGATTTCTTTCAATAGATACATTGTTATTGTTGCTCAGTGGCTCAAATCTCTTCCGACTCTTTGCAATCCATGGACTGCAGCACTCCTAGCTTCCCTGTCCTTCACCATCTCCCAGAGTTTGGAGATGGATAGATACATCCATGCATGCATGCTAAGTCGCTTCTGTTGTGTCTGACTCTTTGTGACACTATGTATGAACCATAGCCTGCCAGGCTCCTCTGTCCATGGGGATTCTCCAGGCAAGAATATTGGAGTGGGTTGCTGTGCCCTCCTCCAGGAGATAGGTACATACATACACACAATACATACATGGATACATAGATTGATAGAGATAAAATAACTCATAAATTCATACTATCTCAAATTCAATTCAAGACTTCAGGGTTTTCACATCATCTCTTATCTGTTATAATTAAATATCCTTAGACACAACAAAAGAAGAGAAGCAAAAAGCTAAGGAGAAAAGGAAAGATATACCCATTTGAATTCAGAGTTCCAAAGTATAGCAAGGAGAGATAAGAATGCCTTCCTCAGTGATCAGTACAAAGAAATAGAGGAAAACAACAGAATGGGAAAGACTAGAGATACCAAGGGAACATTTCATGCAAAGATGGGCTTGATAAAGGACAGAAATGATATGGAACTAACAGAAGCAGAAGATATTAAGAAGAGGTGACAAGAATACACAGAATNAAAACTGTATCCAGGACGGAGGTTCTTTTGTGTAAGACCCCTTACGAGGTCCAGTCTCAAACTCCTAATTCAACCAGAATAGCCCTACCCACTCCTAAGATGTTCTGTTTAAACAACAAAAAAAAAGTGACTACATTGCCTCAGAGCATGACTTTGATAACACTAAAACTGTTCCCAGATCTTAATGATAGTGTTCTAGATAATACACACTCCACACACTGTATACTGCAAAACTTAGCATAGAATCATAATCAAGTTCTTCAAACATTCCTTGGGTTGTCATACAGAAAATGGTAGTTTCTGTTTAGAGGACACAGTTAAATATGTAAGTTCAAACTGACTATTTTATCTAAATCCAATAGTCTTTGTTTTTCTTTTTCTCTATTTGGTCTGTAAATTTTACATTACCCAGTACACATGCCCACTTCTTCTACGTGCTAAGCCGCTTCAGTCGTGTCCGACTCTTTGTGACCCCAGGGACTGTACCCGCCAGGCTCCTCCGGCCATGGGGCTCTCCAGGCAGGAACACTGCAGTGGGTTGCTGCGCCCTCCTGCTGGGGACCTTCCCGACCCGGGATGGAACCCACGTCTCTCGCGTCTCCCGCGTCGGCACGCGGGCTCGTTACCGCCAGCACCACCTTTGCCCCAGGTCTGGTAAATGTGATATCGTGACCTGTGGCCTCTTTCTGGGCTTCGGGCATTATCAGGTGAATTCCGACTGCCAGGGTAAAACGGCAGACTAAACACGTGCGTGACCTAACTTCACTCTGTCCCGAAGCCCCACTAAAACCAGAACAAAATGATTCTTTCTAAGACGAAGAGACCACAACAACAGGGAGAAAAGACGTGGCAGCAGCTGCAGGGCCCGGGCCCTGGACAGCCGAGGGTCAGCCCCAGCTGCCCTGGGGACGTCCGCAAACCGGCCCCACACCCCGGGGACCCTGAAGAAAGGCCCCGCGACGGGCGGCCGCGCGGGGCCCTGTGGATCCAGGACTGAAGGGCCCACCACACGGGCCAAGATGAGCGTGCCCCCCACCCTGCACCGGTGGAGGGCTGCTCCTCCCCGACCCCCGAGTCCCCACAAGCTGACTCTGGGCGTGCAAAGCGAGACTCGGAGCGTGAAGCAAGGTCACCGGCCTGGGCGAGTCCGGGAACCACTCTGAGAATTATCCGACTGAACACAGAAAACCCTGGCCCTGCCCCCAACCCGGCTCTAAGAACACAGACCCGGCCCTCCAGGCAGAGGGTCAGCAGTGCACTGTCTAGGGAAAGCGACGAGCTCAAGAGGAAAGACCCGAAGACCATTAAGACAGAAGCTATTCCCACAACAATCCACCTGTGGGGCTGGGGGTGGCGGCTTAGTCGCCCCGTCGTGCCCAACTCTTGCGACCCCATGGACTGCAGCCCGCCAGGCTCCTCTGTGCATGGGATTCTCCAGGCAAGAAGACTGCAGTGGGCTGCCATTTCCTTCTCCAGGGGATCTTCCCGACCCAGGGATCGAACCCGGGTCTCCTGAATTGGAAAGGCAGACCATTTACCAACTGAGCTATGAGGGAAGCCACCTGTGTCACCCGCCAAATCCACAGACCTGATCTATTCCATAAGGCAGGGCTTCCCTGGTGGTGCAGTGGATAAGAACCTGCCTGCCAATGCAGGGGACGCGGGTTCGATACCTGGTCCGGGAAGACTCCACAAGCTGTGGAGCAACTAAAGCCTGTGTGCCTTCACTGCCGAGCACACGCCCTCAGCGCTGAGAGCCTGAGCTCCACAACGAGACAGGCCACTGCCACACGAAGCCCTCGCACCGCAACCAGAGAGCAGCCCCCACGGCAGTGGAGACCCAGCACAACCAAAACCACACACGTCTTTTAAGTAATCAGAAAATACGGCAGCAGTAACTTGCACAGACCAAGAAGAAACAAACAAGCGACACACTAAAGACAGGAGCACCTAAGACATCCTCCTCAGGTAAAGACGAGTAAGTGGACCCTGATGCTGGGGAAGAGCGGAGGCGGGAGGAGAGGGGGCGACAGAGGACAAGGGGGCTGGATGGCGTCACAGACTCCAGCGGAGGCGGGAGGAGAGGGGGCGACAGAGGATGAGGGGGCTGGATGGCGTCACTGACTCCAGCGGAGGCAGGAGGAGAGGGGGCGACAGAGGACAAGGGGGCTGGATGGCGTCACTGACTCCAGCGGAGGCGGGAGGACAGGGGGCGACAGAGGACGAGGGGGCTGGATGGCGTCACTGACTCCGTGGACTTAGGCCTGCGCGAGCTCCGGGAGCTGGTGATGGACAGGGAGGCCTGGCGTGCTGCAGTCCACGGGGCCGCAAAGAGTCGGACATGACCGAGCGACTGCACTGAGGTGGACAAAAGCAAGCAGAAGGCCTCCATAACGCCATTAATAAGACAGCTCGTACAGATATACTCAGAACTCACAACACACCAACAGGGAACATACCTCTTCTGAAGCACACAGAGAACATTCACAAACTGCCCATATCTTAGGCTCAGTGAAGTCTAAAGAACAGAATATAAAGAGCACTCTGACATCATTAATGAAACTAGAATCAAAAACAAAATTTGAAAAGGCCCTTTTACTTGAAAATTTTCTAACGTACTAGTATAGAAATACTGAGTTAAGAGAGAAATTCAAAAGAAAAACACAGAAATTTCTTGAAAATAGTGACGATAAACTATACCCAAATCCCAGTAAGGAATACATACAGTCAAAGACATCAGGGCTGGGGACTCCCCTGGCGGCCCAGGGTTAACAGTTCGCCTTCCAATGCAGGGGGTGCAGGTTCCACTCCTGGTCAGGAAGCTAAGACCCTACAAACCTCCCGGCCAAAACACCAAACGAGAAACAGACACAATACTGTAACAAATTCAGCACTTTAAAAAGTGGTTCACATCCAAAATACATCTTGAAGACCTAACAGCCAAATTTTCACAGCATCAAATGCCTATTCAATACACAGGGAAAATTAAAATGAATTTAATATCCAACTCAAAAAAAAAGAAAAGGAAAGCAGAGGAGATAAAAGTAGAAATAAATGAATCAAAAAAAAACAGAAAAATAATAGAATCTGTGAGCCCCAAAGCTTATCCTTTAAAAAGACAAAAAGATCCACAGCACAGCCGTGTTATTAGCTAAGCCCTGAGTAAAAAAGGATGAAGACAAGACAGATAAATTTGAGTGACAAAGGGAAAACATAACCATAAAAACAGAGATTTTTGAAAGTCATGGCTACTCTATACATAAATGTGAAAATTTTAGATAAAACAGAATTGTTTTTAGACAAATACAACATAACCAAAATTGATTCGACTCGAGATGGGGCATCTAACCAGCCTCAGAAGAACTACAAAGAGGAGCAGTGAAATTCTACCAAGACCTTAAAACTCAGATAATTCCAAAATTACTTAAACTACCCCAGAGCACAGAAAAAGAAAGAAAACGTCTCCCTTTGTTTCAGGAAGACAGTGTAACACTGATCCCACACTCTGACAAAGAACTCAGCAGAAAATTAAACCATAATGCATGCGAAGTTCCAACGGGAAACCCTAAATAAAGTATTAACAGAATCTACCTACACATCAAAAAATAAGGCACCGTGGTCAAGGGGGGAGTATTACGAAATGCAGGAGTGCTTCAACATCAGGAAATCCACTATGCGAACTAAGAAAGAAAACCACACGTTCCATTTATGATAAAGACATTGTGTAACGTGCAACACGCATTCATGCTTCAACATTCCAAAACACAGCAGTTGACAGACACTTCTTAACATATTTGGATGGCTTTCTTAACATGTATTTGTACAGGTGTACATATACACACAAACAGCAGCCCAAAAGCCTGCATCTTACTTATTTTACAAACACCAAAAACTATTCCATTAAAATAAGAACAAAAGGATAATGCCCACTAACTCCACTCCTAGTTAACACTATTTGGAGGCAATGGCCACTGCCGCGTGTCAGAGTAAGTAGAGCTCCTAAAAATGGAAAGGAAAACAATCTCTATTTGCCCGTGACAAAATTCTCTTTCTGGAAAACCCTAAAGATGAAGGGAAAAAATTCACTCAAACAATAAAAATCATTTAGTAATTTAGCAAAGAAGCAGATAAAATAAATGCCTTTAATATAGTGAAGAAAAACAGAAAAAAGAATGGAAGAGAAAACATCATTTACAATAACCAAAAAGAAAATCACATAACCGGGTGACTAACAAGAAAGCTACCTGAGGTAAACACAATATTCCTACAAGGCACAAAACAGACTTGCACTGACGGAAAGAATACACCATATTCTCTGATGGGAAGAGAGTGTCATAAATATAATAGTCCTCATTAACATATGAGGGTAATGCAATCCAAATCAAAATACCATCAGCAGTTTCCCCCGGAATGAAAAGAAGAAACTGCATGTAAAGTCCATTTGGAGAAATAATGAGGAAGAATAGACTGGAAACACTTTTTACAAAATGAGGTGGAGAAACTTCCCTGGTGTTCCAGTGGTTAAGCCTGTGTGCTCCCACAGCAGGGGGCCTGGGTTTGATTCCTGTTCAGGGAGCAGCCCACATGCTCCAACTGACCCCAAGTGAAGCAACTAAGACCCTGAGCCCAAGTGAAGCAACTAAGACCCCGCACGGCCAAAGAAATCAACTTTTTATATGAGGTGGATACATGTATGTGTATGGGTGAGTCCCTTCGCTGTTCACCTGAAACTACAGCAACACGGTTAACTGGCTATACCTCAACACAAAATAAAAAGTTCAAAAAAAAAAAAGACTAAAAAGTCCAAACAATAGTATCTGACAATAATAATTTTTTACAGTGAACACAGTGATTTGTTTTTCTGGATGATTTACTATCAAATAAAGGAAGAGTCATTTATACTCTTAAAAATGAGGTGGCTGGGACACCAACGTCATCAGATATGAAATCATAAAGCCTCAGGACTTAAACTCAGTGATGCTGACACATAGCAGACAGGTTCAGGCACCCAAAACGAACCCAGAAATAAACAACCACATAGACAAATGCAGTATGCAATGGAAGCGGTATCTTCAAGCACTGTTTTGTTACGCTTTCTGTTTTTCATAAATGAGGCTGAGATAAAAGGGGCAGCCAGAAGGAAAGAAGACAGAACTGGCTCCGATGTGGTCCATTCCTCATACCCCATCCCAGGATAAATTTCAAGTGGAACAGAGATTTATATAAAATCTGGGAATGGGGAGGGGGAACACACATCTTAACTATGATTCAAAATCCAGCGACAATAAGGGAAAGAAAAATAAACCTACTGCTTAAAAAAAAATCTTTGTATGGCAAAAGACAAGTGACACATAGGGAAAATTTATTTGCAACTTGTATCACAAAGGGCTGACGCCTTCCTATGCAAGAAAGAGGCCTCAGACTGTTCTCCCTACCAAGGGGAAGGTGAAGGTTTGCTTGTAAGTTTGGCCTCTAAAAAGCCTCTTGATGAAAGTGAAAGAGGAGAGTAAAAAAGTTGGCTTAAAGCTCAACATTCAGAAAACGAAGATCATGGCATCCGGTCCCATCACTTCATGGGAAATAGATGGGGCAACAGTGGAAACAGTGTCAGACTTTATTTTGTTGGGGGGGGGCTCCAAAACCACTGCAGATGGTGACTGCAGCCATGAAATTAAAAGACGCTTACTCCTTGGAAGGAAAGTTATGACCAACCTAGATAGCATATTCAAAAGCAGAGACATTACTTTGCCGACTAAGGTCCATCTAGTCAAGGCTATGGTTTTTCCTGTGGTCATGTATGGATGTGAGAGTTGGACTGTGAAGAAGGCTGAGCGCCGAAGAATTGATTCTTTTGAACTGTGGTGTTGGAGAAGACTCTCTGAGAGTCCCTTGGACTGCAAGATCCAACCAGTCCATCCTAAAGGAGATCAGTCCTGAGTGTTCATCGGAAGGACTGATGCTAAAGCTGAAACTCCAATACCTTGGCCACCTCATGCGAAGAGTTAACTCATTGGAAAAGCCCCTGATGCTGGGAGGGATTGGGGGCAGGAGGAAAAGGGGACGACAGAGGATGACATAGCTGGATGGCATCACGGACTTGATGGACGTGAGTCTGAGTGAACTCCGGAGTTGGTGATGGAGAGGGAGGCCTGGCGTGCTGCGATTCATGGGGTTGCAGAGTCGGACACGACTGAGCGACTGAACTGAACTGAACTGAACTTGGCCTCGGGCTGGCATCTGGGAACTTAAGATTTCAGGAGGGTTCCCACCATGCCGCAAATACAGTGGATGCTGAACACCTGCTTTCCTTCTGGGGCTGGAATTTTGGTTTGTGCCAGGCGGAAGGTGCTACGACCAGCCCCCCAAGAGAAACTCTCAGCACTAAGTGTCCAAGGAGCTTCCCCAGTGAACAGGGTCTCACAGACGTCACACTGGATGTCAGTGACTCCACTGAGAAAGGGCTCGGGGTGGCCGCGGCTGGCTCCCTCAGCCTCCGCCCCACGCGCCTTTCTCCTTGGCTGTTTTTGCGTTTACCTTTTCACTGTCATCCTGGGATTGTTCTCAGCAAATCTCTGAACCTGGCGGTGGGCTGTGAGATCCTCAACACACCCTAATCCACAAAGAGCTTCCAAAACTAAAGCAGCAAAAGGCTGAAGGCCTGCAGAAAAACGGGCTAGAGAAATGAAGACAAAAAAACGGAAATGCAGATGCCACTTCATCATGTGGAAGGACCCTCATCTTCCCACATAATAAGAAATTCAAATTAAAACGATATCATTTCCCACCTTCCAGATTGGTTAAAAAAAATTTTTTTAACTTCTTTAACTCAGCAATTACAGAGATGAGTCTGTAAGAAGACGTAAGCACTGTCACATGTCGCTGGGGAAGACACACACTCAGGGGTGGGATCTGACACGATCCGGCAAAAGTACCTTAGGACTCAGAAGTCCCACTTCTAGAAATCTGTCTCAGAGATGCTCCAGAAGAAAAAGCAAAAAAAGACAAATGCGCAGCACTGACTGCACCACAGTCTTCTGATAAAAACAAAATGCTCAAAAATTGATGGGGACACGTCTCCAGATGACCAGAAACAGCCTGAATGGGGCTTCTACTCCTGAACAGCTGAACCACGAAAACAAGGGATGGCAGTGAGAAGTCATGAACCATCGAATGTAGTAAGAACCACATAAGGAACTCTGAAAATCGTAACCCATACAGATGATAAGTAAGAGGGAGTTACTGGAAAGGGCACCTTTTTTGTAAAATGGTTTTTTTTTTTAATTATAAATTTATTTATTTTAATTGGAGGCTGTAAAATGTTAACTAAAAAATGTAGATAATACTCGAGTTTAAAACACACACAGACAGTTTTGCAACCATCGCTGTAATCATCAATTAGAACAAGAATACCACCAATGGACACTAAAACTAATGGGTGAAAAGTTTTAAGGCAGAACAGGGTATTTACACAATCTCGTAACCTCTCTCCACAAAAGACATGAATTACAAAGGGGAAAACAGTGACCACACACTGAAAAATCTAGTGGACAGCACGATACGCAATGATCCAAATAAACTTCATCAACTGCCTTAAGCCTCCTGATAAGAGGAGTTAAGTTCTAGGGATATGGCAGACGGCACAGAGCTGATATTAGCAACACTGTATTGTTATATACTTGAAAGTTGCCAAGACAAGTGGATCTCAGATTAACAAGAAAAGGGTATTTACAATGACAGGATGGAGGTGTTAGTAATGCGACACGACAATCCTTCCGCAATATACAAACACACCAAGTCAACAGGTTGTAACCTTAAATTTATGCAATGTAGTATGTCCATTACGTCTCAATAAAGCTGGCGGTGGGGAGGGGGCGGGGAGCTTCTGATTTGATGCACTAAGAAGCTCTGGCATAACTTCTCTGGCATCCCTGACAAAAACGCACACCCTGTGTCTACCGTCAGGAAACACCAGACAAGTGTAAACTGAGAATCATTACCCGTAACAACTGGCTGCCAAAAATACCAACGTCCTGAAAGACTAGAAAAAGGCCAAGGAGCTCACCCAGGGAAACGAGACTAAAAGGACATGGTGACAAGCAAACACGGTGTACGGTGCTGGATGAGGGCGGAGAGCTGAGCGTCCAGAGACACAGAGAGACCATTCACGGCATCCAGACTGTGGATCAGACAACACTCCGGCATAAATGTTACAGTTTCTGGTTCTGATCACTGGTCTGTGATTGTATGTTCTCATAAAGGGTATACTGAAGTACCCTGGTGTAAACAGCAGGACGGCTGCAACTCACAAACAGTTCAGAAAGATAATAATGCATAAAGCATACAGAGAACAATAAAGCAAATGTTAGTAGTTAGAATGCTGGATGGAGACTATATAGCATTTTTTTGGTACTCTTCTTGCAGCTTTTCAGTAGATTTGACATTTCTCAAAATAAGTTTAAAGAATACAAAAATCTTCAGAACTACAAGTTCAGTTAAGAAAAGTGAGGCTATTCTCTGAACACTCTGCAGCCCAGTAATTCACTTAAGTGGACGAAGCTTCGTCTGTGGAGCAGGCAGAGCCGTCCGTGGTCCATGTCGTCCTAGCCCCCAGAACACGTGTGCTCACCAAGCTGGTCTCAGGGTTTACTAGATGAGGCCAGGCTCCCAGGATGAAATTTATTTGCTATTTTTAAAAAGCACCATTTAGTATACTGTCTACTCAATCATAAATGCCTTTATCAGTGTGAATTTTTCTTTTAGAATTAGGTACTAGAGAAAGCTTTTTCACCTGAGAAACAGGTAGGTATTTCTCTTCTTCCCTGATGACAGGAATTACATAACTGATGATGTCTCTCTCATAATCTTGTCATACAGGAGGGCCAAGCTTGAGACCAAACCAGCTGCACCATGGCCCTACAGTTTAAGGTGATTTTCCAGGCCTGTTCTTTTCTTCAGTCCTAGTTATATTTATCTGCATTTTATCCCTTTTTATCCTATTTTGAGTTAAAGGTCAATCCAAAAATCCCTTGGCTCTGCAGGAAATATAAGAAGCAGTAATATGCTTAAATAAACTTGGGCTCTTCCAGGCTCCTCCTCCTGGCCACACACTGGACCCTGAAAATTCCTGACTGACCATCATCGTTCTCACAAAAGACTATGTCCATGTGAAAACCACTGGAAGGATCCCTGGCCACTATTTCTAATCCTGACACAACACCTACAACAGCCTGAAAAAGATAACATAACTTGGGGCCAGAAGACAAAGATATCCTGAAGTTATACCGCCACGTGAGATACCACCTACCTCAGACGGTCATAACTGAGCACCACACTCTTGATATTTATAGCAAGAATGATGAGTAAGGCTCCCAGCTTACTAATATTAAAGGTGCCAAACCCTGTGGGCACGTTCTATTGCTTCTACCAAGAAATACTTTGTATTTCAACAGTTTTATAAGACCAAAACCACAAAACCTCACGTGCAAATGTGGGGATGCAAGATTCTTGGACCAGCTGCCTTCTCTCCTGACACAACCAGACTTCAGGTGTGTTGGGGGTGAACACTAGATGGTGGGAGAAGGGGACGCATAAGGAAGCCAGTACCTGGGGGCGGAAGGGCGGGTTCCTATCAACACTGCTTTTGGCTCAGGTTCTGAGTAGCAAAACAACTACTGAAATAAAGAGCCCCCAAACTTCTGGTACAATGTGTATCTCTGAAAGGAAAATTAATACATGCAAACAGGCAGTTTTTTTCAGCTTGTAACCACTCCTTTTTCTGCAGCAAAAGGAAAGAACAATCCGTAGGAGATGGACTGTAGCAAATTAAGGAAGACACCCCCACAAGGTTGTCAAGGAAACTAAACCAAGTGCGTTTCTCTACAGAGAAGAATCAAGGCTACGCTGAACGTGCCATGGAATATTCTGTGGCCAAAAATGACTAAAATCCCCTCTTGAAAAATCTTTTTAAGAGGCTAAACTTACCTCTAGGCTATTTTAGTAAGCACTTCACCTACAGGGCAAGCAGGCAAGCTTGACTTTCTAAACCAAAACCTAAATGGATTCAGCGAGCACCTTCCTAAAAATGAGCCGAGCCTGGGCCACTGGAAAGGACCAGGAGACTTCAGAAGGGTCTCTTTGGCATATCTCAACATCAACAGAAGCAATCACGGACCACAAGTAACGGGCTGGGGGTGGGGGGGAGACATAGAACTATACTACCACCAACAGCCTTTCCCACATTTTAGATTTTTCTGTTTTTCACAATGAAGCCTTTTTTAACATTTTTAAGTGCAAAGGCAACTCTAGGCAAACTAAAGCAAGACTAAAACTAAAGCCTGACTGAGCCATTCAATACTGGAAGAGGACAGAGTGGGCTGCAAAAATAAAAAAAAAACACACATTTCTTTTTTTTAAGATGTCAACTTGGGAGATGGTTGTAAAAACCTCCCACAAGTAAGTGATAAAGAAGCCCTATCAGGGAGGAGAAATGGCATGCGCTCGGGGACGCAGGACGAGGGCCACTTTTGAAGAGAAGGCAGGGGCGCCGTGAGGCAGGCGTAAGGCGGGGGAACGGCAGCGGGGTGCGCAGCCGGCATCCCCGAGAGGCGGAGGGGTCCCGGGGAGCCCCGGCCGAGCGCGGGGAGGAGGCGGGGAGGCCACGTCTCCCCTCGGCTCCCTCCCCAGCAAGGTGAGTCAGGGGGCCCCTGGACAGGTGAGGGCCGCGACCCGGGCCCGGGGCACCCCAGGTGAGACCGGGGGGGCCGGGCCGCTGGGCAGGCAGGGGCAGGCGCGCCGGGGCCGGAGCGGGCGCCCGCGGCTCTTACCCGGTGCCGCAGTCCACCACGCAGGGAGGCAGGGAGCCCGCCATGCTCGGCCCACGCGGCCGGCCCGGGAGGCTCCCCCGACCGCCGGCCCGCTCGCCGCCCCGCGCCGCCGCCGGGCTCCCGGGAGCCTCCGCAGCGCCGCCGCCGGGAGCCCGGATGCTCGCCGCCGGCCCACGTGACGCCCCGCCCCCCCACCGCCTGACCAATCACTACGAGGACACGCCCTGACCCCGCCCCCGGCCGCCCGCCATCTTTAGTGCTGGCAGCGGGGCCTCGTTGCCCGTATGTTCCACCTTGCTGCGGGAGAGACTGTGAGCTCTTCTGACTTATCGTGGACTTGACCCCGAAGCCTGACTCCTCATCCTTTTAAGTCTCCGCTCAGATGTCACCTTCTCAGAGAAGCTGTCCCTGCTCATCTGCTAGGTGCCCCCTCCCCCGCCCCGCACCTTACTCACTATCTCAACAATCTATTGCTTTGCTTCACAACATTTGGAGCAAATTTATACCGTGTCTATATATTTATTTGAACTCCTATAGCAGGCTATAGGCTCCGCTAGATACGGCTCCTGAATGTCTTCCCACTGATGACAAGGATGCGCAGCACAGTATTTGGTGCATTCAAGCTGCTGCTGCTGCTGCTAAGTCGAATCAGTCGTGTTATGCATGATCAGGATTTTCTAAAATTGGATTACAATTAGTTAGATAAATGGATTGTGTTAAGAATGATACAGCCATAAAAAACTGGTTAGAGCCAACTAGGTCCAAGATGGCAGAGCTGACTTTCACTAGACCTTGAGCCTTGGTATTTACCCCCATTGTGACATATCAACAAGCTAAATGATACACCCATCAACATTGACTGCTGCTACTGCTGCCCCTAAGTCGCTTCAGTCGTGTCCGACTCTGTGCGACCACATAGACGGCAGCCCACCAGGCTCCCCCGTCCCTGGGATTCTCCAGGCAAGAACACTGGAGTGGGTTGCCGTTTCCTTCTCCAATGCATGAAAGTGAAAAGTCAAAGTGAAGTCGCTCAGTCGTGTCCGACTCTTCGAGACCCCATGGACTGCAGCCCGCCAGGGTCCTCCATCCATGGGATTTTCCAGGCAAAAGTACTGGAGTGGGGTGCCATTGCTTTCTCCGTCAACACTGACTAAATCTGACCAAATGTTCTAAACCCTTTTAATTGATCTTTTCGATAAAACTTCCTAAATAGAATTATTTTGAAGTTCTTTTGATCTCTAGCTAACTTTGGGGTGCTTCAGAGGGCCCCTGAAACATCCCAAAGAGAGATATTAAACTGTGTTTATTTGGTTGGTTAGATTACATGAAAAAGATTATCAGATGAGTAATAAATCCACTCATGTTATAATGTATGGTAAAATTACTAATACAGATATCCTAAAAATTATATGGAGTTCTTAACATTTTGATATGTCCTGGTATTCTAATGAAAAACCTGATGACTTCACAAAAGTTAACAAAGGACTGAATGAACCAGCGAATATACTTATAACTTTTATGGTTTCTATCTGAAAAATTACAGCTTTGAATCTTGTGTTTTCTGGGAGTAGGGAAAACCTTCCTCTCAAACTAATTATGAAAATCATTTGGTAAAATTAAAATTATGTTATAAACAAAACAATTATATTTTCTCTTTATCTGACTCCTCCAGAAATTTGAAACTCTTAGGTTTCCAGTAAGTTTTATCAAATGAGCTAAGAAGGTTATCTCACTAACAGGTATGAAAATCTCAAGGAATTTTTGAGATCTTAAAAAGGGAAGAATTCACCTAGATTTTATACTGGGCTATATCTAATGGAAGCACTTAACTTAAGTCTTACTTGTGACTTTACTAATACTGCTGACTATGTTATTTGTATTTCACCTGTTTTACAAAATTGCTGTTGCTTACACTGTCAAATGTGTGTCTGAGGCCTCTAATAGAATAATATATAGTCCCATATGAGATTGATGATGGTAACAATATAACTCTAGATATGGGAAGACGCAACAAGAGGGAATATTTTCCTGGACCAAGAAGCTAGTAAAACAGGTGGTCCAGAAAATTTTGGATACTGTTTTATGGCCTAGTCCAGTAACAGCACATTGAGTGGCCTGTCAACAAAATCTTTGCCAAACCTGAGAATGGAGATTCTCAGCACCATGGGATAAAATGGTCATGAAATGCCCCCCTCAAAATCATGGTCAAGTTTATGAGCAAAAAGGGGCTCTGTCAACTGGAGACTGACACTTGCCATCTGCGTCTACAGAGATTAAATCATGGCCACTGCAACTGCTGACTTTCAACCCCCCTGAAAGGAATTCAGGGTAAAAATCAGGAATGAGGCATACTCTGCTCTGGAAAAAACTGGCAGAACAGCCCTTCAGATAGATTTTTTCAGGAGAAGATTTTACGATTTCTAATTCTTGCATCTTCTCATACCTAGAAAAACACTGATGTCATTAATGGTGACATCTGCTTTGGCTATTAAGGAAAATTTTGCAATTAAAAGTCAAAATAGAGTAGCTATGGTTCGGACATCCTGGAAAATAACTAGGTGATATTATGGGTGTAATTTCAGATTAGATGTTGTATTGCTAAACACTTGAGCTTTCTGAGTCATGTCAGGCTTAGATGCACCATTCTCAAAACAATGTCTGCTGGAAACTAGTAACTGCAACCTTACTTTTTATAAAACTAGGCAACTGGCTACCTGGCTACAAGTCTCCCTGAAGTGCCAGGTCCAGACTGCATTTCAGGCCTAAAAAGAGAGAGATTTATTTTGTCTATTAAAATTCCTTATTCCTCCTCCAGCAACTTCTAATTGGGTCTGTTACAGCAAAATGGCAGACCAAAGGACTGAGATTTTAATCATACAAGGCTCAGATCTAGGACTTGGAACTCAGAAATACTTCCAATTCAGTGTCTATTCTCCAAGCAGAGGTAGTCCTATGCCCCATTTTGACAGGAAGTTATCACAGTTATAGTTGCCGAGTTCCCTAAATTAAAACTGAGCAGGATTTTGTGGGGCTCTGGAGTAGAGTAGGATATAGGCTTCATTCAGCCTCCTTGACCTTCCCTGAGTTCCAAAGGGTGGATTCAAACTACTGCTAATCAGGGAAGGGAGGGGATACAGAAACAGAGGAGAAACAAGCAAATGGTGGTACAGCCTTGAGACAGGGCCCTAGATCCTCATCAAAGAAATATGTATAACAATGTCTGAGTTCTACAGCACTGGAGCCCCCACCCAGGTGGAGGATGGTAACTTCAGACTGAACACAAGATTCCTGGAGCATAGCTCTATTGCTTCACCACCAACCAAACAAAAAAAAAAAAAAAAAAAAAGTCACAAACCCTGCAGCCCTCACCCCAAATGTTGCCTCCTGTTTCTGGGAACCAGTGATGACCATCCTGTTAGGTCTCCTGTTTGGCCCCTTTCTATTTCATCTCTGAGAGGAGCCAACAGTTTCAAACTAAATTGCTGTTACTACAAGGGTGGAAGCTGGTTTGCGATGTGGAACACACCAACTTAGATCAGGTAGAGAGAGACTTCTGCTCTGCTAGGCAGGCCTATGCCCATCAGCAGGAAGAAGTTACAGAAAAAAGAGACCTCTGCCCCAGTTCCCAAGAAGTATCTTGAGTATGAAGTCTCTCAGAGGGGAGTTGTTAGGGGAAGCACACTGAAACCACCCACCCTGGCCAGGCACCTTAGTAACTGTCTGCATGAGTTGTTTTATGACAGGAGATCCTGATAAGGAGTAGGGAACTAATAAGCCTCCACCAACCAGAAGAGTTCGGGAAAGGTCGAAAGGAGACACTGGTTGTCCGTCCACTTCCCAGAATCCCTCTTCCTAGCATTCATCTTGGCTGAGCGATGCGTGCACCACCAGGAAAGACTCTGAATTAGAATGATTGGCCAAAGACCACCCGGAAACTAATCCCATCACCATAAAACCCAAGACTTCGAGCAGTTCTCCTGGGTTCCCTTACCCTACTGCTCTCTACCCGGGTGCCCTTCCCAGTAAAATATCTTGCTTTGTCAGCACATGTCTCCTTGGACAATTCTTTTCTGAGTGTTAGACAAGAGCCCAGTTTCGGGCCCTGGAAGGGTCCTCCTTCCTGCAACAGAACTACTTCCCTCCTTTCCTCCCACCTTTGATTAATGTTGCTGCAGCACTGTGTAGGCCCAGTGCTATATACTGCAGGGGTTTCCTTGTTCTGGAAGGCACCTGGAACAAGAGTGAGGCAGTCATGTCAGCAATAGCTGGACAGTAGTAGAACTTTTGTCCCATCCCCTTGGACATTGCTTTTGATTCCCAAGAACTGGGATTTACTGAATTTTTCAAAGCTATTTCTTTATTACACAGACAAGACTGCAAAATCGAAAAGACTGCAGAATCAGAGAAACAACTCCTTTAGAGGACAAAACAAAAAAAGTTTTACAGTAGGGCTTGAGTGATCCTGGAAAGGTCTTGACCTTCAGTGGGAGCCAAACAACCCAGCCCAGGGAAGCTCAGCATCCAAGGGGCTTCCACTCTGGAGGCCTTTACTCCGTCATTCCCCAAGTCCCTCCTGAGACCACAGAGCATCATGGAGCAAAGTAAAAGCACAACAGGCCTCCCAGATCCACCAGGAACAGAGGCTGAGACACGAGGAGCACAATGGAAAAGCAAAGTGATTTAGACATCGAGAGAATTATGATGTACTTGTTACCCATACACTAACCAGAAACTGGCTTTATTTAAAGAGTAAGAGGTACTAGTGTTCCAACAGTTCAAGGACTAAGTTTTCCACAAAAGGAAAATTTCCACTCTAGAATAGATGTCAAAGATACCCATGTAGTGTGTACAGACAATAATATAAAAATTATAATTTTATATTAGTAGTAAAGAGATTTTGAATGAGTTATCTCACCTATTTACTCAGAAAAATTAGAGTTATTAGAATGTTGTCATTAAGCAGAGCCAAAAACAAGATTTATAAAAGAGCCAGAACAGAGAAAAGAAGAAAAAAAAAAAAAAACCACACACAAAGTGTTTGGAAATGGGAAGTTCTGGTTTTTCTTTTCTTTGGAATAGTTGAGCTGGACGTCATCAAACAGCTAGTCTGGATGGGTTGATCTGGCAAAGCTAAATAGCTAATCTGGTAAATAGGTTTGGCAATATGTGGACACTCCATCAATTCTTTAAAAAAATTTTTTTAAATTTATTATTTATTTATTTGACTGAACTGGGTCTTAGTTATGGCATGTGGGATCTAGTTCCCTGACCAGGAATCAAACCCCAGGTCCTCTGCACTGGGAGCTCAGAGTCTTGGCCACTGGACCACTGGGGAAGTCCCATTCCATCAACTCTTGAAAGTTTAGTTGTGAAATGAATATGGCAGCTTTTCTAGGTGTAATAGCTGCCAGTATCCTCCCTTTGGCATCTCTGAGTTGTTGCTCAGTTGCTCAGTCATGTCTGACTCTGCAACTCCATGGACTGCAGCACACCAGTCCTTAACCATTTCCGGGAACTTACTAAAACTCATGTCCATCGAGTCAGTGATGCCATCCAGCCATCTCATCCTCTGTCGTCCCCTTCTCCTCCTGCCTTCAATCTTTCCCAGCATCAGAGTCTTTTCCAATGAGTCAGCTCTTTGAATCAGGTAGCCTAAGTATTGGAGCTTCAGCTTCAGCATCAGTCCTTTTGAATATTCAGGGTTGATTTCCTTTAACTGATTGACTGGTTTGATCTCCTTTCAGTCCAAGTTAGTTAAGCCTAATTGAACTACCTTCCACATCAGGATTTCTCAGTTTAACCCCTCCTTCCTTGGCTCATAATTCTTCCTAAAAGAGCAGATTTGATCATGAACACTTTGCTTTCTCTTTGACACAGTATTAACAGTTGGACATCAGCATAAGATAAAGGTTGTTAACAACATGTACATAAGTAATCAGATATCTGATAGTGAAGGAGAGCCATAAATCTGACAGTAGCCAAAGTATCACAGTATTTTGAATTGACTTTGTCTCCTAGCCTAGGCAAAAGCATAAGAATCTACATCACTCTGGCAATAGCCAAGTGGCTTTAAACTTTTTGAAACTGAGTTTCGTTTCTGTTTTCTTGTGCTGTGCAAAATTTGTAAGTTTAATTAGGTCCCATTTGTTTATTTTTGTTTCCATTTCCAGTACTCTATGAGACCGATCCAAAACGCTATTACTGAGATTTATGTCAGAGTGTTCTGCCTATATTTTCCCCCAGGAGTTTTATAGTATCTAGCCTTACATTTAGTCTTTAATCCATTTTGTGTCTCTTTTTGCTTATGGTGTTAAGAGAAAGCTCTAATTTTATCTTTTTTAGGCTCCACTGGGTCTTTATTGCTGGGTGCAGGCCTTCTGTAGTTGCAGCGAGCAGAGGCTGCTCTTAGTTGCACGGGGCAGGACTCTCATTGCTATGCTATGGCTTCTCCTGTGGAAAACACGCTCCAGGTGCACAGGCATCAGTAGTTGCAGAATGCTGGCTTAGTTGCTCCATGACATGTGGGATCTTCCTGGACCAGGAATGCTGTGTATCCTGCATTGGCAGGTGGATTCTTAACCACTGGACCATCTCTTAAGCATTGGACCACTTGGGAAGTCCCTCTAATTTCATTCTTTTACATATAGCTGGTCATTTCCCCAGCACCACTTACTGAAGAGACTGTCTTTTCTCCATCGTACATTCTTGCCTTCTTTGTCATGATGAATTGACTCTAGGTGTGTGGGTTTATTTCTGGGCTTTCTATTCTGTTCCACTGATCTCTATTCTGTTTTGTGCCAGTACTGTACTGCTTTTGTTTTGTTTGCTGTTTCTTTGAAGTATGTTCTGAAGCCAAGGAAGCTGATTCCTCCAGCTTTGTTTGTCTTTGTCAAAATTGCTTTGATTATTCTGGGTCTTTTGTGTCTCCATACAAATTAAAAACTTTTTTTTCTAGCTCTGTGGGAAATGCCATTGGTAATTTGATAAGAGTTGCATTGAATCTATACATTGCCCTGGGTCATACAGTGACTGTAATGCAATATATCTTTCCGTCTCTTTGTATCACCATCAGTTTCTTTCATCAGTCAGTGTCTTACGGTTTTGGGAGTACAGGTCTTTTGGCTCCTAAGTTTCCAAAGTAAAACATAAACAAAACAAAAAGAATGAGAACCTACAGAATGGGAAAAAATATTTGTAAATGATACAACCAAGAGATTAATTTCTAAAATACACGAACAGCCCATAGAGCTCAATAAAAACAAAAACAAAAACAGACAACCCAATCAAGAAATGGTCAGAAAATCTAAACAGACATTTCTCCAAATAAGAAACACAGATGGACAACAGGCACATGAAAAAATACTCAACATCACTAATTATTAGAGTAATAAAAATTAAAACGACAATGAGCTATTACCTCAGACTGGTCTGAATTGCCATCATAAAAAATCTACAAATAATAAATGTTGTTTTCTCACCTTTTCATCTAGGCCCTACATCATCTATACCCATTACACTTGTTATGTCTCTGAAAGCCAAGAAGTTCATCCCTTGTGAAGACACTTAGCTTTCTTTCATCCCAGCACACACATGGGACCATCTGATTTGTGTAACAGGACAAAAGTGAACGAATTCAATTCTACACTGCAGGCTGGAGCCAAAGACCCAAAGGTGAAGAGAGGTCAGGTTCTGCAAATTGAGCTGATCAGGAGGAAAAGCAGCCGGTCCTCAAGCCATTTTCCAGGTGGAGGCTGGAGTAGGTCAGAGATCAGGGAGTAGATGGACGGCTCACCACCAACTGAGAGCCAAGTGGCCCCCTTTCACAATGAAATAGGTTCAGAAAGAGAGCCTCTCACCAAACCTGGATTCCAGTTCTTCCCCCATGACCTACAACACCTGCCCCGTCCCCACCTTGGATGACACCCACTTCCTCCTGCTCAGACCAAGAGCAGTCTCTGATGCAGGGCCTTCCTCAGACCCCACATCCTGTTAGGACTTCGTGTTTACTTCTTGGTCCATGTGGACTTTCGCCAACACAGGCCCTCTTGTTCTAGACTCTGGATTTGTGTAAACGACTTTCCTAATAAAGGTGGGAAATCAGTGGAATGCTTGGCTCCCTCACCCTGAAGCTCGGATAAGGATGGTGGGGGCGTTGGGGGCCAGTTGGGGTCCGTGCTGGGCTGCGTCCCTCTTCTGGGCCCGGTCCTTCAGCCGCTCCTCTTGCCGATTTTGGAGCCCCGCGCCTTCCCTTGAGGCTGCAGGGAGCTGTGTGTCTGTGGTCCCTCGGGCACCCGCTGTCCCTCCACCCCGTCGGGGAAACAACCACCCCCTGGTCCAGTAGACATGGGCCGGCAGCACCAGGATGCAACTGCTAAGACCGTGAATCTGCTCCTCTGGCTGGATGTGGGAGGTGAAAACCAGGACGTGGAGGGGAGGAAAGCAGGGGAAAGCTCATGAAATATCCTGATCTAAAGGTGCTTTCAAGTCCGCCTCTGTGGGGACTCAGGCTCCAGCGCTGGTGAGGGTGCTGCCGCGCGGTCGCACCCTCGACTGCACTCGGAGTCCACGCGGAACCAGGTGGAGCCCCGCGGTCTGGGGGCCGGTGCACACGCGGCCCGCGCCTCCCTCGGGGTCGGAGCCTCTGAACCTCAGACTGGAAGGAAACGCGGTGACCATCGCACTAAGAAAAGAAGAAAAACCACTGCAGGAGGAAACGCCAATGCATCCCCAACCTTGTTACCCTTTACTTCTAGAGGAAACCAGAGACAGACAGACACACAGACAAAATTGCATTAAAGTCTTTCAGCAAGAAGCAACTCTGCCTGCTGTGAGGTGAAACCAAAAACCTCCCCAGACACCTGTTTTCTGGGAAAACCGCTCTTACCTCTCTGTTGTCCAAGGTTAAAATTCATGCTCCATGACCTCTTGAACCAGATAATATAAAAAGTCAAATAAAAGGCATTTCAGACATAAAAGGTAAAACAAAGCTGTCCTTCAAGAAGAATCTCAAGTACAATAAGGGAGGAATACACAACCATGAGGTCTGCGTGGACCCAGCCTGATCCCTCCGTGGCTTTATACTGGGCCTGATCGGCAAACGAATTTAATACAGGTCAGGAAGGGAAACTTGGCCAGCGCTGATGTTCAGTATTTTCTTTTCTTTACATTTGTGTCTATACATTCCAGTGGAATGAAACTCCTAGATTTAGAATTACTGTTTCAAAAAGAACACACATTTTTAGAGTTGACAGGCCACGCCACATTGCCACCCCAAACCAGAGGAGATACCCTACATGGGTTGTGATGAACAGCCTCCTGTTTTCCACACTGATAAAGGTACAGCCTATTAACCAGGTTAGATTTTAGTCCATCTGAGGTCAAAATTTGTTATAAATCTGTAATTTTCTGACCAAGGAGGTGAAGAGCCTAACACATTTTCTTTTTTTTTCATTGACTCTTTATTTATTTATTTTTCTGGACAGTGGGTTAGTCTTCCCAAGCTTTTCATATTCTAGATAATTTTTTTTTCATTTTTTAAAATTACATTTTCTTTATTAGAGTTCTTCAAGTATGACACACCTGTTGGCATGCACTGCCTATTTCCCTGACATCTTTGTATGTGTCCTAGCACTCTGTTCTTAAACAACATATTTATTCATACATGTTATGATTTTCTGCCAGTTGTGTATTACATCTTTTTGGAAACTTTTGCCATGCTGAAGTTTGTTTAAAATCTTTGTACGGTTGGCTTACTATCTTCCAGGGGTCCATGTCCTACTCAGTAAAGCCTTCCTCCTCTCTGTGTTTGCCTCTAACATTGTTTCATAATTTGAGCCACTAAATACAATTGACTTATTGTTCTTTGTAAGGTATGCTTTCTTGTAAGGTATGCTTTCTTTTTCATTTGTAGCATGGATAATCAATTGTTAAAACATCATTTCCACAATGATGAAAAACTAATCTTATTACATGTTGTTGTTTAGTTGCTAAGTGGTGTCTGACTCTTTGGGATCCCATAAACTGTAGCAACCAGGCTTCTCTGTCCATGGGATTCACCAGGCAAGAATACTGGAGTGGGTTGCCATTTCCTTCTCTGATGTTCAGTATTTTTCAAACAGCCAGAGGACGGGAGACGTCAGCCTTTGCTGCTCTTCCTGCTAAATGTGAAAGTGTGAGGAAAGTTTTGGACTTCAACTAGACGACTAGAATAAGCCATAGCAGCAGGAACTTGAGAAATCCCTTTGCCTGGGACGACACCAGTGAAGCGATGCTGCAAAAGGAGCACGCAGGTCAGGTGCATCAGAGCAGAGGGGAAGGCTCTTTGTTCCCAGGTAGGATTAAAGCATCGATCATTTCCAAGAGCCAAGTCCAGTGACCCCAGGAGCAGTGAAAAGGGCCACGGAGGTGTGGAGGTGCAGGTCTGCAGCTGGGTGGGACTTCGTCCACCCCACCCAAGCATCGGGTTACCTGGAGCTCAGAGACATCTAACTGCCCTGGCTCCTGCAGTTTCTGAGAAGTTGGAGAGGCAGCATGGGTGACTGCTGTGCTTGGGCCCAAAGCTGTGTGTTCCTGTGGGATCCTGAGGTCTAACTGCTGGGATGCTCACAGGGACCTCACTCTGGAGGAAGTAAGGAACCCTAAACCAGGGCCTTTCAGGAACCTCAGTCTCCTTACCTGAGGGATCATCTGTGCTCAGAGAGCTCTCTTTCTTTCAAAATTTGAGGGCAAGTTGTGTCCAAACATGCTTTTCTTGGATATCACTAGGTATACTTGACCATATGGTTTCTGTAGTGTAGTGGTTATCACATTTGCCTAACACGCAAAAGGTCCCTGGTTTGAAACCAGGCAGAAACAGCTTCATTTTATCCTAAACTTTTTGATGTGCATTTTAAACATAAAAAAACCTGCAAGAATCATAGGAGGAGTTCTGTGACTTCCTGAAAGCCTACTCAGCACTACAAACTAGGCCTCCTTTGTCTGAGTCACTGTGGACACCAGGCCCAAGGAGGGCACAGAACAAGGCCAACTTCGGGTCACCTTTCAGTTCAGTTCAGTCACTCAGTCGTGTCCGACTCTGCAGCCTTATGGACTGCAGCACAACAGGCTTCCCTGTTCATCACCAAGTCCCAGAGGTTACTCAAACTCATGTCCATCGAGTTGGTGATGTCATCCAACCATCTCATCCTCTGTCATCCCCTTCTCCNTGATGTACCCTGCATATAAGTTAAATAAGCAGGGAGACAATATACAGCCTTGATGTACTCCTTTTCCTATTTGGAACCAGTCTGTTGTTCCATGTCCAGTTCTAACTGTTGCTTCCTGACCTGCATACAGATTTCTCAAGAGGCAGGTTAGGTGGTCTGGTATTCCCATCTCTTTAAGAATTCTCCACAGTTTATACACCACAGTTCAAAAGCATCAATTCTTCGGTGCTCAGCTTTCTTTACAGTTCAACTCCCATATCCATACATGACTACTGGAAAAACCATAGCTTTGACTAGACAGACCTTTGTTGATAAAGTGATATCTCTGCTTTTTCATATGCTGTCTTGGTCCCTTGGTCTTGGTCTTGGGATCCTTGGTCTTGGTTCCTTGGACTGCAAGGAGATCCAACCAGTCCATTCTGAAGGAGATTAGCCCTGGGATTTCTTTGGAAGGAATGATGCTAAAGCTGAAAGTCCAGTCCTTTGGCCACCTCATGCAAACAGCTGACTCATTGGAAAAGACTCTGATGCTGGGAGGGATTGGGGGCAGGAGGAGAAGAGGGTGACAGAAGATGAGATGGCTGGATGGCATCACGGACTCGACGGACGTGAGTCTGAGTGAACTCTGGGAGTAGGTGATGGACAGGGAGGCCTGGCGTGCTGCAATTCATGGGGTCTCAAAGAGTCAGACACAACTGAGCGACTGAACTGACTAGGTTGGTCATAGCTTTTCTTCCAAGGAGCAAGCATCTTTTAATTTCATGGTGCAGTTACTATGTGCAGTGATTTTGGAGCCCCCAAAGTAAAGTGCTGCACTCAATATGCCAGCAAATTTGGAAAACTCAGCAGTGGCCACAGGACTGGAAAAGGTCAGTTTTCATTCCAATCCCTAAGAAAGGCAGTGTCAAAGAAGGTTCAGACTACCACACAATTGCACTCCTCTCACATGCTAGTAAAGTAATGCTCAAAATTCTCCAAGCCAGGCTTCAACAATACGTGAACTGTGAACTTCCAGATGTTCAAGCTGGTTTTAGGGGAACCAGAAATCAAATTTTCAACATCTGTTGGATCATCAAAAAAGCAAGAGAGTTCCAGAAAAACATCTACTTCTGTTTTATTGACTATGCCAAAGATTTTGACTTTGTGTGGATCACAAAAAATTGTTAGAAAATTCTTCAAGAGCTAGGAATATGAGACCACCTGACCTTCCTCCTGATAAATCTGTATGCAGGTCAAGAAGCAACAGTTAGAATCGGACATGGAACAACAGACTGGTTGCTAACTGGAAAAGGAGTACGTCAAGGCTGTATATTGTCACTCTGCTCATTTAACTTCTTTGCAGACTGCATCATCACCAGGCTGGATGAAGCAAAAGCTGCACAGGATTACCAGGAGAAATGTCAATAACCTCAGATATGCAGATGATACCACCCTTATGGCAGAAAGTGAAGCAGAACTAAAGAGCCTCTTGATGAATGTGAAAAAAGAGAGTGAAAAAATTGGCTTAAAACTCAGCATTCTAAAAACTAAGGTCATGGCATCTAGTTCCATCACTTCATGGCAAATAGATGGGGAAACAATGGAAAAAGATCACCTTTACCATACGGAAATCCCCTCAACTCCTCTGGCACGTAAATCTCCTCTATACCCTGCCATGTAGTATGGCTCTGGAAACCAAGAAGTTCATCCCTGTGAAGCACATTTGGTTTGCATGAGAACAAAAGAAATCAAACCCAACTCTTCACCTGAGCCTGGAGCCAAAGACACAAATAAAGAACTCCTCTAACTGAGCTGTCAGGCACGAAAAGAGTCCATACACATGCCATTATCAGAAGAGGCACCTGAGCCATATCAGAGGTCAGGAGGTAGACAGATCCACCCATCACCCCCTGAGAGCCAGTCTGTACCTCTTTCTGATACAGACAGCAGAGGTTCAGAAAGGGAGCTTGACCTTGGCTCTGCTGCACACAACGCTAAAGCTAAGCCAGGATGGAATCTAAGGGCAAGAGCTGGGAGACTTGTACAGCTTTATTCAGCCCTGTGCCACTGGGTATCACCTCCTTTCCTGCTCTTGGCATCTCAAGAAGTTAATTTTTACTTTTATAGTTTTTACCTAGAGACACTAAACCAGATGCTTTGCAAGATTCCCTTGTGGTCTAGTGGCTAGGATTTGGTGCTTTCACCACCCCAGATCATGTTAGACTTCTGGCCAGGGAAATCTTTTTTTCTCTGGCATGTGTGTGTGCGTGTGTGCGTCTGGCATGTGTGTGTATGTGTGCTCAGTCTCTCTGGCATGTGTGTGTGTGCTCAACCACTCAGGTGAGTCCGACTCTTTGGGACCCCATCAATTGTAACCCGCCAGGCTCCTCTATCCATGGGATTTTCCAGGCAAAAATACTGGAGTGGGTTGCCATTTCCTTCTCCAAGGGATGCCCAAAGTGGGGGTTCTGATACTGCTTCTACAATGAGAATTCCAGCAGATAACATCCAAGGGGACTTTGACTTTTCTTACTGAAATGTAGCTTCATTTCCTACTGAAATGAAGAAGAAAAAACAAAAAGTTTAGTTTTACTTTATCATAGAGATAAGTTAGTATGTACCTGGTGTGCTAGGTATAAGAAAAAAATCAAGCTGAAAATAAGAATTCTCAAATATTATTAACACTCTATTCTAATAATTGACATAAAATCACACAGAAAATGTTATATTTATAGAGAATATTCCTTGTATGTATCACACAGGTAAATAATTTTGGTCTAAAGACTATCTTGCTTTTCAAATACTATAATAATATGGAAAATATTGGTAACAAAGTATTCTAGTTTGCACAGTCTTGGATTTATTTGCTCTTCAAATTCTAATAACACTGAACTGCCTAAGTTTTCTATACTTGTTTTACTTGTTTATAAAAAAATGTAAGGGACTTCGCTGGTGGTCCAGGAGCTAAGACTCCTTGCTCCCAATACAGGGAGCCTGGGTTCCATCCCCAATTGTGGAACTAGATCCTACATACTGCAAGGAAGACCTAGTGCAGATAAATAATGAAAATAAAGGAATAAATTAAGAAAAATTTTAACTGGATAAACATTTAAGTTTATAAACTTAAAATTATGTGTTCCAAGAAATTAAATATACTATATAATATATGTTAAATGGAGATGTAGTATTATAATTCTAGAAATATAATCAATCCACTTAGACTTTGGGGTATCATTTACTGTATGATTCCAACATGCATTTCTCTATTATGAGTCAGCTCAACTTTTGATTTTATGGTCTATGTTTATCTGAGTTCTTCGACTGATATTAAATTAACTAATGTGTGATCTTTGCCTGTATCATGTATAACCATGATAGAAATGAGAAACATTATTTTCCTATGATGCTGCCTCCTATGTTTATAGTTTATAGATTATAGAATGACCATATGTGAACAGGTTGAGAGGAGGCTCAAGTGCCTTTTATGGGAGATTGGTGACTATTTCCATCAATGTCACTATAAGAATTGTGGAACACATGGAACCCTAGGCCAAGATAAGCAGATGAGCTTGGGGAAAACTGCCAGGAACCATTTCTGCTCCTGCTGCACTACCCCTTTTCAATGCCTCCAGATGTGAGCTCCACAGGGCAGAGACCTTGAGCTGACTCACTATTCAGCATCTTCCTTTCCCCTGCCCATAGCAGGGCCTAGCATCTAATAAATGACTGAGAACTGCTCAGTGATTAAAGGCAATATGTCCTAGAAAGGTGAAAAGGAGAAGAAATTAGGTAGATTGGGGGAGGCCTAGAGTATGAGGGACAGAGAATGACAGNTTCAGCATCTTCCTTTCCCCTGCCCATAGCAGGGCCTAGCATCTAATAAATGACTGAGAACTGCTCAGTGATTAAAGGCAATATGTCCTAGAAAGGTGAAAAGGAGAAGAAATTAGGTAGATTGGGGGAGGCCTAGAGTATGAGGGACAGAGAATGACAGACAGACAAAGAAACACACTGAGAGAGTAGAAAGAATGTCCAGGAACTAGATTTACTGTGTGAAACCCTGAGTGCTCATGAGATTCAACAGAAGAACTCAGGGAAGGTCGACTAATAACTCTTGGTACCAGTTCTGCACAAGATGGATTGTCAGGTGCAGAATCCTACTGGTCCCAACAATTTGTCTCAAATGGGATCAATTTTGCAGAAACAGCCAAACACTGTCAAGGAATCATAAAGACACAGTTATTGGCATTCCAACACAGTCTTTAGTAAGAGGGTAGCCAGTCATTAAATGTGTGCATCCAGATGGCAAAAATGTATTCATAAAGAAAAAGGAAGAACAAATATCTGAGACCTGTGTTTTTTTCCCCTGTCCTATCCATAACTGAAAGTTTAGTGTGAAGCAACTGGAAGTCATTCTGTGTAGTCTTCTCAAACTCAAATAAGTAGGTCAAAAAATAATTACAATTATTGGAATGCTTTTTTTTTTTTTTGGAATGCTTTCTGAACATCTTGGAAGTTTAGCTGTTGAACATGTTCAGTAGGGTATATCTGGGTAATGTCCCCTTAGACTTTTGTTGTACCTCTGGCTTAACTGAATCAAGAAGGTACCTGTCCTCTTACTAGAATATCATACAGATGTGTACAAAGTTCATCATGATGGCAAGAATATGATGAAAAAAGCTCTTTCGTGGATTTGGAAAGATAGAAATACAAATTGGCACACCTACTATAAATCAACTTAGAAACACATAAGATGCCTTCAGTTCAGTTCATTTCAGTTGCTCAGTCATGTCCAACTCTTTGTGACCCCACAGACTACAGCACGCCAGGCCTCCCTGTCCATCACCAACTTCCAGAGTTTATCCAAACTCATGTCCATTGAGTCAGTGATGCCATCCAACCATCTCATCCTCTGTCATTCCCTTTTCCTCCTGCCCTCAATCTTTCCCAGCATCAGGGTCTTTTCAAATGGGTCAGCTCTTTGCATTAGGTAGCCAAAGTATTGGCGTTTCAGCTTCTACATCAGTCCTTCCAATGAATATTCAAGACTGATTTCCTTTAGGATGGACTGGTTGGATCTCCTTGCAGTCCAAGGGACTCTCAAGTGTCTTCTCCAACACCACAGTTCAAAAATCAGTTCTTTGGTGCTCAGCTTTCTTTACAGTCCAACTCTCACATCCACACATGACTACTGGAAAAACCATAGCCTTGACTAAATGGACCTTTGTTGGCAAAGTATGTCTCTACTTTCTAATATGCTGTCTAGGCTGGTCACAACTTTTCTTCCAAGGAGTAAGCGTCTTTTAATTTCATGGCTGTAGTCACCATCTGCAGTGATTTTGGAGCCCAAAAAAATAAAGTCTGACACTGTTTCTGCTGATTCTCCATCTATTTACCATTAAGTGATGGGACCAGTTGTCATGATCTTAGTTTTCTGAATGTTGAGTTTTTAGCCAATTTTTTCACTCTGCTCTTTCACTTTCATCAAGAGGCTCTTTAGTTCTTCACTTTCTGCCATAAGGGTGATGTCATCTGCTTATCTGAGGTTATTGATAGTTCTCCCAGCAATCTTGATTCCAGCTTGTATTTCATCCAGCCCAGCATTCCTCATGATGTAATCTGCATATAAGTTAAATAAGCAGGGTGACAATATACAGCCTTGACTTACTCCTTTTCCTATTTGGAACCAGTCTGTTGTTCCATGTCCAGTTCTAACCTGCTTCCTGACCTGCATGCAGATTTCTCAAGAGGCAGGTCAGGTGGTCTGGTATTCCCATCTCTTTCATAATTTTCCACAGTTTATTGTGATCCACACAGTCAAAGGCCTCGGCATAATCAATAAAGCAGAAGTAGATGTTTTTCTGGAACTCTCTTGCTTTTTCCATGATCCAACGGATGTTGGCAATTTGATCTCTGGTTCCTCTGCTTTTTCTAAAACCAGCTTGAACATCTGGAAGTTCACGGTTCACATATTGTTGAAGCCTGGCTTGGAGTATTTTGAGCATTACTTTGTTAGCGTGTGAGNTCTGGAACTCTCTTGCTTTTTCCATGATCCAACGGATGTTGGCAATTTGATCTCTGGTTCCTCTGCTTTTTCTAAAACCAGCTTGAACATCTGGAAGTTCACGGTTCACATATTGTTGAAGCCTGGCTTGGACTATTTTGAGCATTACTTTGTTAGCGTGTGAGATGAGTGCAATTGTGTGGTAGTTTGAGCATTCTTTGGCCTTGCCTTTCTTTGGAATTGGAATGAAAACTGACCTTTTCCAGTCCTGTGGCCACTGCTGAATTTTCCAGATTTGGTGGCATATTGAGTGCAGCACTTTCACAGCTTCATCTTTTAGGATTTGAAATAGCTCAACTGGAATTCCATCACCTCTACTAGCTTTGTTCATAGTGATGCTTCCTAAGGCCCACTTGACTTCACATTCCAAGATGTCTGGCTCTAGGTGAGTGATCACACCAATGTGATTATCTGGGTTGTGAAGATCTTTTTTGTACACTTCTTCTGTGTATTCTTGCCACCCCTTCTTAATATCTTCTGCTTCTGTTAGGTCCATACTATTTCTGTCCTTTACTGAGCCCATCTTTGCATGAAATATTCCCTTGGTATCTCTCATCCTCTTGAAGAGATCTCTAGTCTTTCCCATTCTATTGTTTTCCTCTATTTCTTTGCACTGATCACTGAGGAAGGCTTTCATATCTCTCCTTGCTATTCTTTGGAACTCTGCATTCAAATGGGTATATAGTTCCTTTTCTCCTTTGCTTTTGGCTTCTCTTCTTTTCACAGCTATTTGTAAGGCCTCCTCAAACAGCCATTTTGCTTTTTTTGTATTTGGAGTGACAAAAATCAGATTTACCCTCCTGCTTGAAATCTCACCCTGCGTTTCTTGCCTGCCCCAACAGGAAAAAAAGGAAAATATATAATGTCAGTTTCTAGACACAGGAAAGAGGACAATGCATATGAGGACAGCTGAGAATCAGCTGAGAATGAGAAACAAAGTGAGTCCTGCCATTGGCCCACGTGACTGCTTTAAGAGCATGTCCAGGTTGGGCATGAGAAGGGTGATCTGAGACCAGCTCTTTGGATTGTTGAGAGGAAGGTGAGTTTTGGTGGAGAGCAAGGCAGCTAGGGTTCAGAGAACAAAGGTCCAGTGATGAAAGAGAAAAGGATATCCAGGGATACTAAACAGTCTTCTTGAGGTACTAAACAGAGTTCTTCTAAGAGCTCACTTGTGGAGAACTACCTGAGACCAAGAAAAGAAATTTTGCATCAGATCATGGAACAGTGCCTGGTGTTCACATGGGACAGGCAATTGTTCTCCCTGCCATCAGCCAGACTAGACTATTTATATAACTCATGGGCCTTAGGGCAAGAACACAGCTCTAGAATAATCAGCCCTACAGTGACCTTCTGAAAAAAATCATAAAGCAAGATCCAAAGAGATCAAACTGTTTACAAGTCACTTAACTGTACNCCCTGCCATCAGCCAGACTAGACTATTTATATAACTCATGGGCCTTAGGGCAAGAACACAGCTCTAGAATAATCAGCCCTACAGTGACCTTCTGAAAAAAATCATAAAGCAAGATCCAAAGAGATCAAACTGTTTACAAGTCACTTAACTGTACCCCAATACAAAACTCAAAATAATTCATAGGAATATCAAAGTAGCTAGTCTCCAGAAAGGAAATTTTGATAATGTCCAGCATCCAAACAACAACAATAACAAATGTCAGACATGCATTTGCTGAGGCAGAAAAATATGATGCAAAAGGAAGAATATAATCACTCAGTCAAAAGTGACCAGAACCGACATGATGAAAAAATCAGCAGAGAGAACTTTAAACAGTTACCGTGACTATGTTGCATATGTCCAAAGAGTTCATTAGAAATGTGGAACATACAAAAATGGCAAAAAGCAAACTTTAGAGATAAAAACAATAACATCTGTGAATCAACAACAAATTAGACATTGCAAGAAAAAAAATTAGGGAATACAAAGCCTTGAACCACTGAAACTATTCAAAATGAAAAGGCAGTAATTTTTTAAACTGAACATATTAATAGCATCACTGAATGGTAGAACAACTTTTTTTTTTCAAGGATTATAAATCTATATAGTTTTATTAAGACAAAAAACTGACAGGGTTGATATGAAGTTTACATTTAAACAAAAGTTTTCACAAAAACCTAACACATGCCTAAAAATTGCAATGGAGTTCTAGATGCAGATCAAAATGATGTCAACAACTGATGGATCTCATGACTCAAAACAGCGTTTTGGATGTTAGTTAATTCTTAGAATTAAAAAATTTGTTTTGTTTTAAAGTGAACCACTGGCCCAGTATGAAAATTTATCTTCTCTGAGATCAGGGCTTTTGAAATCATTCAACTCTTGAACTTGTGCTGTCAGTGACTGAACCCTGCCATCAGTGGTTTCAAAGTTCAAGAAACAGAGGCTCCAAGAGTTTTCCACCCTACGAGCACCGGCCCTTGTCTTTCCCTACTCACTTACCTCCTATACCACTCTGCCTTTCCCTAAATACTTCACCAGTGGCTTGGATGGAGAAGCTGATATTTGTAACTTCACAATAGGAAAAGAAAGGGTCTTCTTGTCAGTTTCATGAGTAGCACCTCTAATACAGAATGATCTGCCTGTGTATACACTCCAATAAGACTTTTCCTCCTCAACCAGTTTCCATCCCCCAAACGGCAGCTTTGGTAGCTTCTTACTCCTTTGTTGGGAACAGCATTAAGCTCAGGCAGGGAATACCTTGGCTTCTAAATTTCAGGAATTCAGAGCTTTTAAACAGTCTCTCACAGTCCTCATTTAGGTTGCCAATGACATTTTTTGAAAGGATATTCTGGACATAGAACCCAATCATCATTAGTTGTTCTTTCCTTTGTTTCACCATTTCCCCAAATTTTAACAAAAATGATCCTAACCCATCTCCCTTCTTTCCCACCCCCCACCCCAATAATACACCAGTAATAGCCAAAAACTACACACATACTACACTGTAAAAATGCAAAGTTAACACTATCGGGAAGAAGGCTGTGTGGGTTGTGGAGATGCTTTTTGAAGATCTACAGTATCTCTTGCTCTCCCACATCCCATTCTACGTTTTGTCATAGAAGGCCCTTTGCTTTTTTTTTTTTTCAGCAAAGTTCAGAACAGGTTCCCTTGAAACATTGACCCTCCTTTCCCTCCACCGGGAGGGGTGTGCAAACTGTACAGCATGGAGCGGCTTTGAAGCCCTGGGCTGCTGTAGGGCACAGAAACTATACTGGCTCTTCACTTCTCAAGCCACCTTTATGGTGTCAAGACAAGGAGAACTTCTTCTTTTCCCACGTGAAACCCACAGTCAGATGTGACAGGGGCTGGTATTCAAGAAAGCTAATTCGTATCATCTTTTTTGTCATCATCCTCTGAGGGGTGAGAATGCCACATCAGCCTTTCCTCATAGAAGGATATGACAACCTGTGGGCACTTGACATCGGCTTCCTTGGCAGGGACCAGATCAGCCTCATCAGAGTTCTTCTGTTTCATTAGGAACATGAGTTCTCCACTGGAGTCCGTAGCTCCAATAATCCGCTCTGGTTCCAAACCCCGGGCAAAGGCTCGTGGCTTTTCTGACTACTCTTTCTTCTTCTTTGGTTTGCTCTCCTCCCCTTATCTTCCGAATCAGAATCAGCTTTGCGCTTGCCTCCCTCTGATTTATCTGTCTTGTGTGCTGTTTTCTGTGACTGCGGAAACTCAGCAATGAGGGCAGGGCAGTCTAGGTACTCTTCTGGTTCCCATGTGTTATCCTCATCTGAGAACCCCTTCCACTTTAGGAGATACTCCACTTTGCCCTTTACCACTCAACGGTCTAGAACTTTTTCCACCATATATTCTTCTTCCTCATCTTCTAGCTCCTCCTCCACTTTCTTCTTGTTTTGTTTTTTCCCCATAGTGTCCGCCAGCTTTCTGGTATAAAGGATGATGCTGCTCGAGTCTTGCAGTCGTCGACCTTCCCTACGCTGGTTCAAGCACCCAGGCTGTCCCGTCCGTCCTCTTCCCAATTTACTATGTTTCCTCTCCAGCCCAATCCGCCAGCTGTCCACCCAACCCATGTAGCATTGTTGGTCTACTCAGGCCTAAGGGCAACCTGCAAATCGGTAGAGCAACTTTAAAAGGCCTAACATAAGAGAGTATTTGGAGTCTCAAAAAATACCAGGAGAAAGTTTTTGAAGGAAAAAACTGAAGAAACCCAAGAGGACACACTCCAATCACAATGAAAATTATAAACCCACCCATCCAAGGAGACAAATGAACTGTGAGCACAAGGAACAGGAAGAAAACTGTGCCTAGTCACAGAGTAATCAAACTGCTCCAATCCATTATAAAAGAAAAAAAAAAAATGTCCAATGAGCCAGAAAGAAAATACATAGTACATTCAGAAAACAAAAGTAAAAATTATGTCAGATTTTCCATCAAAAACAATGGAAGTGAGAAGACAGTGAAACAACATTTTTAAAAGACTGAGAGTGAAAAAGAGTGTAATCCTATGCCTACTCACCCCCTTCCCAAATCTCTTTGAAAATAGAAGTTGAATGATGACATTTATAGACATACCCATGCTTAAAGACTTCGTCACCAGAAAAGCCACACAGCAAGAGAAGTTAAAGGAGCCCTCCAAGGAGAAGGGAACTCACATAAACTGGAATTCCTGATGGACACAAAGGAAATGAAGGGAAAGACATATAGTCTTTGCATGGGAAACATATGATTTTTTATTAATTAAATCTCTTTAAAAACATGGGGCAGGTTTTTTTTTTTTTAAAGTAATAACCTTGGATGTGGGATTCAAAACATATGCCAAGTAAAATACAGGACAACATAAGCATAAGGGCAGGCAGGGGAGAAATGTGAGGAAGTATGCCATCCCTTGAAGACAGGCTGTGCTAAGTTACAGATGTATGTATGCTATAATGCCCAAAGCAGTTGCTGAAATAACAAAATATTTACACCCAATAAGTCAACAAAGGCAAGAAAAAGGAATTATATACAAACCATGTAAAGGCTATGACAGCAATTACTCTTCCAGGATTCTACCCTGTAGCCATGTGTGCAAGAATGATGACTGTCATAGGAAAAGCATAGAACCAAAGTAATTACAAAAGTATATGGAAAGGGATAAATAAAGGCTACTACACACAGTGAAAGAAAAGAAACTTCATTGGCGAAAGGAGTTTACAGGGTAAAGATAATCAGCCTGCCCTTTCCTGAATTCCAGGACTCCCACTGACCTACTTTCCCCCAGAGACCCTTTCTGAGGATCAGTGACTATCTGGATATAGGTTCTCGTGTTTGTGTATACAAGACACAAGGGAAAGGACTGTAGTAGTGGAGCTTGGGAACGATGTACAGACTAGAAATTATCAATCATACCATCACTTACACTCCAAAAAGCTGAGACACGTCCCTGGGTGGGCTTGAACCACCAACCTTCCGGTTAACAGCCGAACGCGCTAACCGATTGCGCCACAGAGACTCGACACTAGCTTGTTTTTGGTCTCAACAGAGTTCCCAACACTCACTCACTCACTCATCCCCGCAGAAGGCAAGCAAAGCTACAAAGGTAGGCGAAGCCGCCTGCCTTTCTCGGGAGAGCAGCTCGGTCTCCAAGCCTCGGGCCATCGGAGAGACGGAGTCCACTCAGTGTTCGTTCCCGTTGGAAAGCCGGGCGTCGGGCGATTCCGAAGGCAGAAGTGCAACCGAGCCTCCCTGCCACGGCTTACTCCACACCCGCCTCGGATGCCAGCGCCCGGACGCCAGGCCTGAGCCGAGGGGGGCCCGGGGGAATCTGAATCCGCGGTGGACTCAGTGACGGCTCCGGGTTTGCTCCACCTTCATCCGGCCATCTGCACCTTTGGGCAGCGGTTTAGTAGGTGTGGTCCGTGTGGCTTAACGGGAAAGAGATCACATCCAAAGAGGAAACGTGAAAAGGAGCGAGAGCAAGCAGAGACAGGGATGAAACCTGCCAGCAGACCTTTCAGGAAGTCCGTGAAGAGGCTCGGGCCAGATCCTCAGAAAGAAAAACTGCTTTTTTAAGCAGCAAATTGGGGAGGAAGAATCGGAGAAGAGCATGAAAGAGAGAAAAGCACGAATTTTCTGTGTGTCCAGGAATAGAACAGTGTGGATTTATGTCTAGATATTTACCTGAAGTCCTGTTGTGGATTGTGCTTGTATGGTGTATAGTGCTGTATTGTGATGGCAGCAACCTCGGTTCATATCCAGGCTGTATCAAGTTAGTGTCTATAACCTCTTTCCATTTGCTTTTTTTTTTAAATTGGTATATAGTTGATTTACAGTGTTGTTAGTTTCAGGTGTACAACAAAGTGATTCAGTTATACATACATTTTTTCAGATTCTCTTTCTGTATAGGTTTTTATTACAAAGTATTTTATTTAGTTATTTACAAAATATTGAGTTTAGGTCCCTCCCTGTGCTAGAGGTCCATATTGGTTAACTATCTGATACACAGTAGTGTATATACGTTAATCTGAAACTCCTAATTTATCCCTCTTTCTACTCTTTTCCATTTGGTAACCAGCAGCTTGTTTTCTACATCTGAGGGTCTATTTCTGTTTCGTATATAATTTCATTTGTATCATTTTTGTTTTTGTGTTTTAGTTTCCACATATAAGTGATATCGTATTTGTCCATCTTAACTTCACTCAATATGAGAATCTCCAGGTCATCCACATTGCTCTAAATGGCATTATTTCATTCTTTTTTTTTCTTTATGGTTGAGTAATATCCATTTTGCTTTTAATTCCAGCACGAGTTATGCCTCTTAGCAGTGGTTGGAGAGCAGTTTGCTGCTGGCCTTGCATCTGTATTCTGTGAGGAGTAAATCCCACAGCACACAAGTGGGCTGGTCAAAGCAAAACCTAGGTCAACTGCTTGTCTCACTGTTGAGCAGAACATATTCCGAAGTGGAAATATTGCCTCTCAAGTAGCTTAGTCTGTAGCTTGCACTAACGAAATGATATGGTCAATGACTTTTTTTCTGGAAAAGGTATTTCTAATATCAGTAGTTTTTTTTTTTTTTTACACTAAAGGAGAATGAGTTTTCAATGGGTTTACAATAAAATGCAAACTAGTCATCACAGTTTACAGCAGCTTGTCTCCACCCACCATCCACTGATTTCTATGGAAACAGTAAATCATTGAACTATACTCCACACTGTGTAAAAAGCACACATCTTTAATTCATAGGCACAATTTGTGAACTTGGGCAAATGTAATCACCACCCAGACGAAGTTATAGAAAACTGCTACCATCCTAGCAATGTCATTTGAGACCCTTTCCAGGCAATTCCTACACAAGATCACTTAATTACTAATTCTGCAGTCTATTGCAATCATGTACTGTTGCCTGCTTTTGAAACTCAAATGAATGAATGTACATTGTTACTGATTTTTGTTTCATGCAACGTTTTGTTCATTAAACATATTCATACTGTTATGTATATCACTTATTAATTTTGGTATTATTGGAGTAATTTTGGTGGGATTTTTGGTGTTAATTGGTGTCCTTGATGAATATTCTTGGTGTTTTGATGAATATTCCATATCAATCTTTTTGTATACTTCTGCATTCATGGATGTACTGCAATTTTGGAGTCATGGAGTAGGTACAAGATTAACTTTATCAGAAATTGCCAACAGTCTTCTAGAATGATTTCAAACTGACTACTACAGATGCAATTGCTCCACAACTGTTAACATTTGATGTATGAATTCTTTTAAATACAATCATGCTGCAGGGTAATGATATCTCCCTGTAGTATTAAGGTTTATTTCCCTGATGAGTAAAAATGTCAAGAATATTTTCTTATAACTTTTGGTTATTAAAATATCCATCTTTGTGATCCAGAAAGACCCTGGCTTAGGCTTCCCAGGAAAAGGAAATCAGGTCCTGTGGTCCATCACTGCAGTGCAGATGAATCCTTCGAAGCATCCCTTGGAGACACCCAAGCTTGGGGAGTTCCCAGGAGCGGCTGCTTCAAATCCAATGACTGGCCCACCAAAAGCAGACTCACCCAACCTCTCAGGCCTTTGCCATTTCCACCCACTCTTCAGCAGAGTGAGGGTGGATCATATTTTTAAAATATTCTCTTTCAATCCATTCATTCACATTCATTTCCCTGAGTAATTTGAGTTTCCAATTCATCTCACTACCACAAAGGGAAAACTGTTATTGTTGACATAAGCAGAAAATATGTGTAAAAATCAATACCAGAATATCAATATGATGGTGATCCAAGTAAATGTCCTGACTCTCCAGCTGCTGTTGTTTGGAATCCCTGTGGTTTCCATCTGGTAGTGGACACATTTTCCCTTTTCCCTTGGACACTCACTCAGAAGACCTGTTAGGATAAATGTTATGTCCACTGTAGGGCAAGAGGTGAGTGAGGAAGAGGGGGTGGTGGATGGGGGTCGGAGTGTGGACCCAGCTTGCAGAGGGAGCAGGAGATGAGACAGCACAGTGGCTGTGGGTGTGTGTGGCTCTGGAGGAGTTGATGAAAGGCAGTCAGTCTGGTGGGTGAGAGAGTGTGCTTTGCCTGTGTGGGGAGGGGCAGGAGAACCGGGAGATCTTTGCTAGAATTACTTTGCAGAGAGTGATTTGGTAAGAGTAGAAGGGCAGAGGGTGACCCTGAGTGAAAGACGGGGCGCTCGGGGTATGTGCTTATAGTTAACTGGCAGCAGAGATATCTGATCTTGCAGGGGCTTTCTCCAGGGCAAAAACTTGTCCATTGCTTTCACGTGGTGCTGAACTCCGTGATTTCCTTACTAGTNTTCTACTCTTTTCCATTTGGTAACCAGCAGCTTGTTTTCTACATCTGAGGGTCTATTTCTGTTTCGTATATAATTTCATTTGTATCATTTTTGTTTTTGTGTTTTAGTTTCCACATATAAGTGATATCGTATTTGTCCATCTTAACTTCACTCAATATGAGAATCTCCAGGTCATCCACATTGCTCTAAATGGCATTATTTCATTCTTTTTTTTTCTTTATGGTTGAGTAATATCCATTTTGCTTTTAATTCCAGCACGAGTTATGCCTCTTAGCAGTGGTTGGAGAGCAGTTTGCTGCTGGCCTTGCATCTGTATTCTGTGAGGAGTAAATCCCACAGCACACAAGTGGGCTGGTCAAAGCAAAACCTAGGTCAACTGCTTGTCTCACTGTTGAGCAGAACATATTCCGAAGTGGAAATATTGCCTCTCAAGTAGCTTAGTCTGTAGCTTGCACTAACGAAATGATATGGTCAATGACTTTTTTTCTGGAAAAGGTATTTCTAATATCAGTAGTTTTTTTTTTTTTTTACACTAAAGGAGAATGAGTTTTCAATGGGTTTACAATAAAATGCAAACTAGTCATCACAGTTTACAGCAGCTTGTCTCCACCCACCATCCACTGATTTCTATGGAAACAGTAAATCATTGAACTATACTCCACACTGTGTAAAAAGCACACATCTTTAATTCATAGGCACAATTTGTGAACTTGGGCAAATGTAATCACCACCCAGACGAAGTTATAGAAAACTGCTACCATCCTAGCAATGTCATTTGAGACCCTTTCCAGGCAATTCCTACACAAGATCACTTAATTACTAATTCTGAAGTCTATTGCAATCATGTACTGTTGCCTGCTTTTGAAACTCAAATGAATGAATGTACATTGTTACTGATTTTTGTTTCATGCAACGTTTTGTTCATTAAACATATTCATACTGTTATGTATATCACTTATTAATTTTGGTATTATTGGAGTAATTTTGGTGGGATTTTTGGTGTTAATTGGTGTCCTTGATGAATATTCTTGGTGTTTTGATGAATATTCCATATCAATCTTTTTGTATACTTCTGCATTCATGGATGTACTGCAATTTTGGAGTCATGGAGTAGGTACAAGATTAACTTTATCAGAAATTGCCAACAGTCTTCTAGAATGATTTCAAACTGACTACTACAGATGCAATTGCTCCACAACTGTCAGCATTTGATGTATGAATTCTTTTAAATACAATCATGCTGCAGGGTAATGATATCTCCCTGTAGTATTAAGGTTTATTTCCCTGATGAGTAAAAATGTCAAGAATATTTTCTTATAACTTTTGGTTATTAAAATATCCATCTTTGTGATCCAGAAAGACCCTGGCTTAGGCTTCCCAGGAAAAGGAAATCAGGTCCTGTGGTCCATCACTGCAGTGCAGATGAATCCTTCGAAGCATCCCTTGGAGACACCCAAGCTTGGGGAGTTCCCAGGAGCGGCTGCTTCAAATCCAATGACTGGCCCACCAAAAGCAGACTCACCCAACCTCTCAGGCCTTTGCCATTTCCACCCACTCTTCAGCAGAGTGAGGGTGGATCATATTTTTAAAATATTCTCTTTCAATCCATTCATTCACATTCATTTCCCTGAGTAATTTGAGTTTCCAATTCATCTCACTACCACAAAGGGAAAACTGTTATTGTTGACATAAGCAGAAAATATGTGTAAAAATCAATACCAGAATATCAATATGATGGTGATCCAAGTAAATGTCCTGACTCTCCAGCTGCTGTTGTTTGGAATCCCTGTGGTTTCCATCTGGTAGTGGACACATTTTCCCTTTTCCCTTGGACACTCACTCAGAAGACCTGTTAGGATAAATGTTATGTCCACTGTAGGGCAAGAGGTGAGTGAGGAAGAGGGGGTGGTGGATGGGGGTCGGAGTGTGGACCCAGCTTGCAGAGGGAGCAGGAGATGAGACAGCACAGTGGCTGTGGGTGTGTGTGGCTCTGGAGGAGTTGATGAAAGGCAGTCAGTCTGGTGGGTGAGAGAGTGTGCTTTGCCTGTGTGGGGAGGGGCAGGAGAACCGGGAGATCTTTGCTAGAATTACTTTGCAGAGAGTGATTTGGTAAGAGTAGAAGGGCAGAGGGTGACCCTGAGTGAAAGACGGGGCGCTCGGGGTATGTGCTTATAGTTAACTGGCAGCAGAGATATCTGATCTTGCAGGGGCTTTCTCCAGGGCAAAAACTTGTCCATTGCTTTCACGTGGTGCTGAACTCCGTGATTTCCTTACTAGTGGGAAACTCGACTTCAGAATTTCTGCTTGATAATCCCTAGATAGTAAAATGTGTATATTCATTTAGGTGAGTTTGAAGAAAGGACAAACTTAATCTGTGGGGTGGCCATCAGAATAGCTTAGAGTAGCAGGGGATGGATAGGCATTACTTGGAAAATGTATCAAAGGGCTTCATCATATAGCAAAGTGTATTTTCCATACTTTGTTGATAAAAATTTTTTCTGCATTTTGATCCTGGTAATGATTTCACGTCAAATAGCTGTTCATTAATGATTTGTGCATTTTGTTCTGTGATCACACACCTTAATAATTTCCTTTTTGGATAGAATTGGCGGACACATTTCGGAGAACCCAATGTAGACCGTTATGGGGTTTAAGAAAAGAAAAAAAACAAGGAGATGCCAGGTGTAACCTAATGCCGTGACTCGGAGTCGAACCGAGGTTGCTGCGGCCACAACGCAGAGTACTAACCACTATACGATCACGGCACGCCACACACCAAGCGTTGACAATTGTCCTTAATCTATGTCATTTGACATAAAATGATTCCAATCACTGCACTACTTTATTCTTGAAAACTTTACTCAGGTGTTCGTATTCTCTCTTTCACTGGCTTCCTCTCTCTTCCTCTCAATTCTGATACATGATGAGAAAACAAAACAAAATCAAAAACCAATTCTCATCTCCCCAGATCCGGCACGTGCCGTCTGGGAAGTCTGACTGTCCTCGTCCCCACCTCGCCGGCTTCTTTCCCGGCTCTTCGCGTTTGTTCCTTGGACCGACCCTCCGCACCCGCTGGTTCCAGCTCTCGCCTTACCGACCGCGGCCGAGCGGAGGCAGGGCAGCGCCAGCGGCTCAGACGGCCTGGTGAAGGCGGAGCAAAGAACAGAGGAAATACTGGAGCCCAAGCTAGTGTCCAGCTTCCTTAGACCCCTACCTATCTTCTCGGCTCAGGCCGGGGGCTTTCAGGGGCGCTGTTTCTGCGAGGGGAGGGGAGCAAGGCGCGGCTGGGGCATTCGGCACCCGAGGGGATGAAAAGAAGGCCATTTGTATTGAGCTTTGAGGCGTGATTGTTTAGCGCCTTTGCCTGTTAACCGGAAAGTTGGTGGTTCTAAGCCTACCCAAGGATAACTTTCTCCTTGTACCTTTTAAGTAAGTACTCCAAGGCTTTGTGGTTCTTTCTACTCTGCTCTTCGTTTCCAAAAAATGCCTCCTTCACTACCCTTCTGTCCCTCGTTTCTGGACCTAAATCAAGAGCAGGTTGCCTGGTCAGGGTCACTGGGAGTCCAGGATATCCTGAAAGAGTGCAACTAGCAACTTTATCTCTTCATGTTTCTCCTTTTCCGTGCACGTTATAAACCCTACAATCTTAACATTATTTTAAAAAATCTGTCCCATATTTCTAAGAGATTTAAATTTAAAATCTTATATTTTTCCTTCATCCCTTAGTGTAAATCCAGATTTCCAGCTGGTGTCAGTGTTGTACTTCCTGGAGGACTCCTTTAACATTTCTTGTAATGTAGCTGATGAAGTCTTTAAGCATTTTTATGTCTCAGTTCAATTCAGTCTTCCCCGGTTCTTTGCAACCCCATGGATTGCAGCATGCCAGGCTTCCCTGTTCATCCCCAACTCCCAGAGTTTGCTCAAACTCATGTCCATCGATCCTACCTTGTCATGCCATCCTACCATCTCATCCTTTGTTGTCCCCTTCTCCTCCTGCCTTCAGTCTTTCCCAACATCAGGGTCTTTTCCAGTGAGTCAGTTCTTCTCATCAGGTGGCCAAAGTATTGAAGCTTCAGCTTCAGCATCAGTCCTTCTAATGAATATTCAGGACTAGTTTCCTTTAGGATGAACTGGTTTGATTTCCTTGCAGTCCAAGGGACTCTCAAGAGTCTTCTCCAACACCACAGTTCAAAAGCATCAATTCTTTAGCACTCAGTTTTCTTTATAGTCCAACTCTCATATCCATACATGACTACTGGAAAAACCATAGCTTTGACTAGATGGAGCTTTGTTGGCAAAGTAGTGTCTCCACTTTTAAATATGCTGTCTAAGTTTGTCATAGCTTTTCTTCCAAGCAGCATGTGTCTTAATTTCATGGCTGCAGTCACCATCTGCAGTGATTTTGGAGCACAAGAAAATACAATCTGTCACTGTTTAGATTGTTTCCCCATCTATTTGCCGTGAAGTGATGGGACCAGATGCCATGATCTTAGTTTTTGAATGTTGAGTTGTAAGCCAGCTTTTTCATTCTCCTCTTTCACTTTCATCAAGATGCTCTTTTTAGTTCCTCTTCACTTTCTGCCATAAGGGTGGAGTCATCTACATATCTGAGGTTATTGATATTTCTCCCTGCAGTCTTGATTCCAGCTTGTGCTTCATCCAGCCTGGCATTTCACATGATATACTCTGCATTGAAGTTAAATAAGCAGGGTGACAATATACAGCCTTGATGTACTCCTTTCCCAATTTGGAACCAGTCCATTGTTCCATGTCCAGTTTTAACAGTTGCTTCTTGACCTGCATAAAGGTTTCTCAGGAGGCAGGTCAGGTGGTCTGATATTCCCATCTGTTTAAGATTTTCCACAGTTTGTTGTGATCCACACAGTCAGAGGCTTCCTTTGACTAAGGTCTTAGTCAATGAAGCAGAAGTAGATGTTTTTCTGGAATTCTCTTGCTTTTTCTATGATCCAAAAGATGTTGGCAATTTGATCTCTGGTTCCTCTGCCTTTTCTAAATCCAGCTTGAACATCTGGAAGTTCTCGGTTCACATACTGTGGAAGCCTAGTTTGGAGAATTTTTAGCATTACTTTGCTAGCAAGAGAAATTAGTGCAGTTGTGCAGTAGTTTGAGCATTCTTTGGCATTGCCTTTCTTTGGGACTGGAATGAAAATTGACCTTTTCCAGTCCTGTGGCCACTGCTGAGTTTTCCAGGTTTGCTGGCATATTGAGTGCAGCATTTTCACAGCATCATCTTTCAGGATTTGAAATAGTGCAGCTGGAATTCCATCACCTCCAGTAGCTTTTTTTGTAGTGATGCTTCCTAAGGTCCACCTGACCATGCACTCCAGGATGTCTGGCTCCAGGTGAGTGATCACATCATCATGGCTATTGGGTCATTAAGATCTTTGTTGTATAGTTTTTCTGTGCATTCTTGCCACTTCTTCACTATTTTTGTCCTTTATTGTGCCCATATTTGCATGAAATAGTTCTTTGGTATCTCTAATTTGTACTCTGCATATAAGTTAAATAAGCAGGGAGACAATATACAGCCTTGACGTACTCCTTTTCCTATTTGGAACCAGTCTGTTGTTCCATGTGCAGTTCTAACTGTTGCTTCCTGACTTGCATACAGAGTTCTCAAGAGGCAGGTTAAGTGGTCTGGTATTCCCATCTCTTTCAGAATTTTCCACAGTTTATTGTGATCCACACAGTCAAAGGCTTTGGCATAGTCAATAAAGCAGAAATAGATGTTTTTCTGGAACTCTCTGGCTTTTTCCATGATCCAGCGGATGTTGGCAATTTGATCTCTGGTTCCTCTGCCTGTTCTAAAACCAGCTTGAACATCAGGGAGTTCACGGTTCACATATTGCTGAAGCCTGGCTTGGAGAATTTTGAGCATTACTTTACTAGCGTGTGAGATGAGTGCAATTATGCGGTAGTTTGAGCATTCTTTGGCATTGCCTTTCTTTGGNTCATCTCTTTCAGAATTTTCCACAGTTTATTGTGATCCACACAGTCAAAGGCTTTGGCACAGTCAATAAAGCAGAAATAGATGTTTTTCTAGAACTCTCCTGCTTTTTCCATGATCCAGTGGATGTTGGCAATTTGATTTCTGGTTCCTCTGCCTTTCCTAAAACCAGCTTGAACATCTGGAGGTTCACAGTTCACATATTGCTGAAGCCTGGCTTGGAGAATTTTGAGCATTACTTTGCTAGCATGTAAGATGAGTGCAATTGTGCGGTAGTTTGAGCATTCTTTTGCATTCCCTTTCTTTGGAATTGGAATGAAAACTGACCTTTTCTGGTCCTGTGGCCACTGCTGAGTTTTCCAAAGTTGCTGGCATATTGAATGCAGCACTTTCACAGCATCATCCTTCAGGATTTGAAATAGCTCAACTGGAATTCCATTTCTGGGGAAGAATAGGGGAGCTTAAAAGGTAAAATTTATCTAACATAGCTAGATGTCCACTCACAGGATCCCTACCTTTTTATCACTTATAGACCAACTGTCGTAACTGGAAAAAGAAAAAGGGAATAAAAGATAAAGAGAAAAGAAACCATACTAACTTGTAAGAAGAGATCATTCCCTCACAATCTTACATTCTGTGAGGAAATTGTGTAGACTCTGATATAAAGGGCAGAACATAACATGAACAATGTCCTCAGCATAATTTTTCTTAAAAAAAAAGAAACATACTTTGCAAAATATGTTTATTATCTTGTCATGCTGTTCTAAAAATAATCTCATGGAACAAAGAAAGAGTAGGAATAAACCATCCTGGCTGTGAAATGAAATGATCCAGGGTAGTTTTCTTTTTTTCCCTTTTCTGCAGCCTCCAAAATGTCTACAATGAGTATGAATTACTTATATAAGGAAAAGATAAACTTTACAGAATTGTAATAAATAAAAGAACTTTGTGGAGGTGTCTTTTAATACCAACTGTTGGTGCAAGTGGGAACATGGCATTTGTGAAGTGGCTAAGTTCATGTAAACCAGGCAGCATCAGTTTTAATGTTCTGCTTGGCCCCTGTAACCAATAAGGATGCTAAACTTGTTCTTCAAATTGTCTCTCAAATACTATTTATCTCAATTACACTTTTGACATGGGTTGAGCACCAGTCAATCTGAGCTTTAACTCTAGGGTTATTATTGAAAAGCAGAGGTTCTCTCTTAGTAGAAAAGGTGACCAGTGTAAAGTTAGACCTTAGAAGTCATGTCCAGAAGATACCATGAGGTTTAAGCTGCTGATTAGTGTGATTTTTCAAACTGGGCTTCTTTGTCTTCATCAAGCAATGGGCTATGCAGAAGAAAGCTTGCTTCACAGCCTAATTCCTCTTTTTTGGGGGGTGGGGTGGGGAACTATACCACATGGCATGTGGGATCTCAATTGCCCAACCAAGGATTGAGCCCTTGTCCCCTGCAGTGAAATCACAGTCTTAACTGCTGGACCACCAGGGAAGTCCCTGGTTCTTAGAACCTGATGGATGGCTGGAGTTGAACTGATGTGAATGAACTCAAGTCAAAGACTATTAATCTCATTTATTTCCCCACCATTGAATCTTTTCTAGAAATATGCCAGTTATTTCCTAATTGAGCTGGACTTTGAGTACCAGGCAACTGAAATGCACCAAGTCAAGTGTGTTATCAGATATTGCAGTCAGCACAGAGGAAGGGGTTTCCATTTAATCTCAACTTAACCTCACTCCCCACTCATGAACTTCAGAAGAGGATTCTAATAAGATGGTCAAATGTGTGATCTCATTCGTTGTAGCAAGCACTGCCTTCCCAGATGTGGGGCCTGATTTCCAGCAGCGGAAGGCGAGTCTACTGGATTAACTCCAGCCTGGTGATGGATTTGCTCTGGGTTTTGTCAGCCTTCAAGGCAGATGTAATGGGAGGAAATATAGAGTGTGTGTCTTGGCAGAGGACGCAATGGTGCTCTCCCGGAGACCAAGATACTGTCGAGACTCGGGGTAACAGCTCATCATTGAAGGAACTTTACGCTCCCTCCACAGTGTGAAATATACTTTGCTCTCCTTTCAGTTTTGAAGGTATTTGTTGTCATTCCATAATGCCAATAATCAATTATTCACCTGTGGACTTTTCTCATTGAAGGCCCAGTGTTTTCTGTGGCCAAGCGTAACTTCTGGCTTTACCACTATGTCTTCAGTGAGTGTCTGTTAAAAACATATTAACTAATAGAGAGCAGAGTTATGGTTGCCAAGGTGTAGGAGCAGATGAGGCAGATGGATTGGGAGTCTGGATTAGCAGATGCAAACTATTATCTATAGAGTGGATAAACAAGGCCCTACTTTATAGCACAGGGAAATCATTCAATATCCTGTGATAAACCCTAATGGAAAAAAATATGAAAAAGAATATGTATATATGTATAACTGAATTACTCTGCTGTACAGTGGAAATTCACATAACATTGTAAATCAACTATTACTTCCATAAGATTAAAACATGTTAACTAATTTTACAATAACCCCAATAAATCATCATTAGGAAGGTAAATTTGATTTTGGGAAAAATAACGTACTAATACATCCCCCAGTAAATCAGAATTGACTTTTTGATCCTTTATTTCCTAACATAATAAAGTTTTGGTGAAAGTTGATTGAAGCTCTGGGCGTGTATGCTCAGTCATGTCCGACCCTTTGCCATCTACGGACTGAAGCCAGCCAGGCTCCTCTGCCCATGGAATTTTCCAGACAAGAATAGTGGAGCGGGTTGCTGTTTCCTACTCCAGGGGATCTTCCTGATCCAGGGATCGAAACTGAGTCTCCTGCGTCTCCTCGATGGCAGGTAGATTCTTTACCACTGTGCCACCTGGGAAGCCTGTGATCAAAGCTAGTAAGTTCTAAAGAACGCCCCAAATTTAGATTTCCTGAGCATGTGCTACAGATTATCATGTAGGTCCAGGTCATCAGTTGAGCTCAATGAGAGCCCAAGTGGATTGTGTAACGACCTCCCAAGGGACAGACAGGGATGACCTGAGACTCGAAATGAGCCCATCTAATTTCCACCATTTTCACGAAGCTGCCTTCCTCCATGTTATTTTTAATAGTCTTTAGTAAGCAACACAGATGAATAATTTGGGGGACTGACGTCTTCAGACTTAAACTTATCGGTTCAACGTTAATCTCATAAATCTGTTTAAATCAGTGGTTAGTCCTTTATTAAACTGTTTAATTGGACTTGATCCAGCACTACCCATGAGGAAAATACTAATGAAGTGATTCACAAGTAGGCAGTTAGCCACATGTCCTGGGGGCATGCCAGGCAGTTAGATGGAAAGTCAGGATTGTGCATCTCTAGGAAGTCTTCAAGTTCTGATGAAGGTGTTATCAGCAAAACATATCTGAAGTCAATGGAAGAAGGACACTGACGTGGTAGGACCGGCCTGGAACATACATGAGAAATGTGGCCATAGGTCCCAGGCTGGCAGGATTTCAGAAAGAGAGACAGGGTAAGCTTTGGAAAGACTGGACAGGGTCGCTTAAGATGAAAAGGAAACAATTAGAAAGGTATTGAGAAAACCTGGGCAAGAAATAGGGAACCGTCCGGCAGCAGTGTGGATGGGAAAGTGGCATGTATTTGAGAAAAACCTGAGAGAGAGGCTGGCTAAGAAACGGACAGAGGATGACAGCAGCTTCTGGATGGCTTCGAGTTTTCTGGGCCTGAAGATGGGTCGAGGAGGAGACTTCCCATTAGGAGCGACACTAACGGGAAACGGGGAGGGGAGTGGAGGAGATCTGGGTCTTGGGCTCATTGTCTAGAGTGACTTGTATATACAGGTTATTAAGACTCCTTTCAGAGAACTTAAGTACTTAAGACTTTGCAGGGAGCGTCAGTTTGATCCCTGGTCGGACAGCTAAGATCCCACAGGTCTTGTGGCCATAAAATCAAAACAAAACAGAAGCAATATTGTAACAAATTCAAAAAGGCTTTGAAAAATTAAAACCTTTCAGGTTTCTACATGGAAATATCCAATAAGCTGTCATAGCCACGTGTCTGGGAATCGGAAAAGAGATATACCCTGGGGAAATATATTTGGGAGTCATCAGTATCTAGGTGCAAAGTCGGCAAAAGTGCTTGGGGGGAGAAAACAAAGAGAAGAGTAGAGAATGAATTTCTCCCTGGAAAGCAGCCCTGCAGGCCTGAGTAGGAGGAGAATGGCCTTTCAAGGGCCTGAAAGGATGTGTAGGGAGGCAGGTGGTCGCTCAGCAGGGGTGACCTTGGGGGGGCAAACCCAGGGGGGGAATGTGAGGTGGGAGACATGAGCATGGCTGGCAACCTGGCGTTCTCAGCTTGCTGATGACAGGGGGTAACAAGGTGGATATGAACCAAACGACAAGTGAAAAATGAGCCTCTCAAACTGAGGTCTGTAGGCCTTCAAAAGTCCAAGGTTATTTCATTCAACCAACTGAACTAATATTGTAACTGAGCAGAACCCCATGGAGGGGACGGGCCTTTTCCCACATCCTCTGCTTTAGCACCCCTCTGAGGCACCTAGATAATAGCATTCGATGCACTGTCCCTGAGTTGTTTTGCAGATGTACAAACCCTCCCCCTCTTCAACAATGAAAGATGTTAACTACTGGATGACCATGAACACATGGCCCCAGGCCTCCTGGAGCCTAAAGGCTAATGATGTTAACCCGTGTGACACCACCCTGCTGACTCGCCAATCAGCCCATCAGAGAACTGTGCACAAGCTGATCACAGACTCTGAGACCCCCCTCCCTCACCTTGCTTTTGAAAGAGTTTTGCTTTGCCAAAACCCTTCAGGGAGCTCAAGGCTCTTAGGGAGTGAGCCAGTGTCTCCTTGCGGCGCCCTGCAATGAACCTTCCTCTGCCAGTGCAGGGGACATGGGTTCAATCCTCGGTCCAGGAAGATCCCACATGGCACATGGCAAGCTGGCCCATGGGCCACACTGACAGAGCCCACATGCTGTCACTACCGAAGCCTGCACGCCTAGAGCCTGGGCTCTGCAGAGAGAGAAGCCATGGTAATGTGCAGCCCTGTCTTGCTAAAGCTGGAGCAGCAGCAGCAAAGCCCAAACATAAACAAACGAAATTATATATTAAAAAAAGTTTGGCTTGTGGAATACAATGCTTTGCATACACAATATTGCAATTTATTTGAATAAATATTTGTAAATGTTTTTGAATTAAATAACATGACTTTTAAATTAGTAACAAATACATTATTCTCATTAACAATTCATATTAACAATGGACTAATTACTTATAATTAATATAATAGCATAATGATATTAATAAGTAATTAAGAGCAATTACTACTGATAATTAATAACCTAATCTACATATATAGAAGGTCACAGAAAAACTTAGTAACAGAGAGAACCAATTTCCTGAAATTAACTCAAGTGTTTTTATTAGGGGAAGCACACTGATTGAAACCGTCCACCCTGGCCAGGCACCACAGCAACCATTTGCACGAGTTGTTTTACGACAAAAGGTCCTGGTAAGGAACAATAAGCCCCCACCAACCAGAAGAGTTCGGGAAAGGTCAAAAGGAGACACCACTTGTCCGACCACCTCCCAGAATCCTTCTCTCCGGCATCCGGCTTGGCTGAACAAGGCGTGCACCACCAGGAAGGCCTCTGAGTCAAAATGATTGGCTAAGGACAACCTGGAAACGAATCCCATCACCCTAAAACCCGAGACTGCGAGCCACAGTGACAGAGCAGTTCTCCTGGGTTCCCTTACCCTCCTGTTTTCCGCCCGGGCACCCTTTCCCAATAAAATCTCTTGCTTTGTCAGCACATGTGTCTCCTCGGACAATTCATCTCCGAGTGTTAGACAAGAGCCAAATTTGGGACCCTGGAAGGGGTCCCCCTTCCTGCAACATTTTCTTCTATGCTAAACTGAGTCAAATAGAAAAGTAAACTCTCAGAAATACCTTTGATTAGGGACTCTTTCTAAACCTGATTAAAAAGAACCTTCAAGGAAGAAACAATATTATTTTCATTTATGACATATTCAAAAAATTATGTCTATTTTCTCTCACAGAGATACAGGTTTTACAAATTTAATTTTTATTTTACACTTAGGTTTGACAGCTTTTAACCACTTACAAATGAGAGATCCCAGTACAACGTGGCCTCCACTTCTTGTGAATATAATTTGATATAAAGGTGGGGAATTAGAAAAGATCCTACCAATTCCTAAGGCTCCATGATTGAAATCAAGCACTTAAAATTATATCTATTTTTTAACAATCACAATGGTAACTTTTTAAAAGACAGTTCTTATTTTTTTCATTAATTTATTCAATTAATATTTGAGTGCCTGATGGGTGATTTCTTCGCAGGTTTCTGAGGATATGGAGATGAATAACACACCATCCTTGTTGCCAAGAAGGAGTTTATTGTCTGAGGTGTTATTTTTGTTTAGTTGCTAAGTTGTAGCCAACTCTTTGTGGCCACACACACTATAGCCTTTGCCAGCACACCTACTATAGCCTGCCAGGCTCCTCTGTCCATGGGATTTCCCAGGTAAGATTACTGGAAAGGGTTGCCATTTCCTTCTCTAGGGGATCATCCTGACCGGGATCAAATCAGCCTCCTGCTTTGGAAGATGGAGTCTTTACCACTGAGCCACCAGGGAAGCCTGTCTGGGGTGTAGAAGGACACATCTGAGCAGGCAATTCAGTGTACTGACAGCAGCCGGAGAAAATAGCTCTGAGGTCTTTGAGCTCTTACTCCCCACAAGATATTTTTCTGTTGTGGAGGTGGGGGGTGGAAATCTACACCTCTAAAGACTTTGGGTAGAAAAAAATGCCAGAACTGTATAAAAAGCACAGTAGTTTTACCCAGGGAAGTAATCTCTCCTGAAAAATGATGTAAAATTAACGTATGCTAGTAAAATAAAGTACTTGCTGAGTCTTTGAGGTTGACTTCCTAGTGAATCTTGAATCTTGCGTACCTAAATTAATCAGCACCGTTCTGCTTATTTGCAGTCCAAATCTGTTGTGCTGTCTTTTACTACTGCATGAGCACTTGCTGTCATTTTTCCAGGCATCTGTTCTCTTCGTATTTAGTTTGTGTCTTTTGGTTGTTTGCTTTCCAGATGGGCTGGACAAACAGCCCTTGATGCATGGTTGCGTGGATGAATACACAGCTCAGTGATGTCAAATGCATTTCACCATCTCTCGAGTAATTTAAAATTGAACTAGGTATAAAGCTGGGAAAAAACCATGGTAGCAAATGATGCTGCACGATCCACAAAGAGCTGACCCAGTTACCCTGGAATTTCTATGCTTCACAAATCTTGTTTCGAATAATCATAGCTTTCTGGGAAGAGAGTGCACTCAGAAATGAACATCCATGATCTCTGAAAACAGTCCTGTTGGGAGGTCCAGCAGGCAGGCCACGGCTTTGATTGGATTATCTCTCAGCCCTCCAACTAACTCCATATTTAGTTCCAGATAAGCAGCAAAGGATCGCATGCCTCCAGGAATTAAAGCCACTTAGTCTATCACAGTGGGCTAAGCAGACGAAGATGGTCTGCATGAGCAGGTGAAGTAGGGGTGGTCTACCAGGGCACTTCCTTCCAGGCTGGTGTGCTGTGGGTAGGGGGGCTGTGTCTGCTTAGAGCAGTGGGAGTGGGGGGTAGGGAGTGGGGTGGATGCTGGGGCAGTCCAAGCCCCTAGACAGTTGTGTCCAGAGTGGGAAGTCTCTTACTTATGCCAACCTGCTTGACAAAATATTCCCATTTTCTCATTATTGGTACCATAATGAGAAAACGGGTGGGAAGCATAGGCTGAGATGTGATTTTGAGGAAGTGGCAAGGTCTCCCTTATCCCCTCTGCTGTGTGTGCCTGCTAAGTTGCTTACTCACGTCTCACTCTGTGAGACCCTATGGACTCTAGCCACCCAGGCTCCTATGTCCCAGGGATTCTCCAGGCAAGAATACTGGAGTGGGTTGCCGTGCTTTCCTCCAGGGGATCTTCCCAGCCGAGGGATCGAACCCATGTCTCTTATGTCTCCTGCATTGGCAGGAGGGTTCTTTACCACTAAGGCCACCTGGGAAGCCCATACCCTACCCTCCACCAAGTACCATCCAATACTATCGCTTTTGTCAACACTGCCTGCAAAAGTGCATGAAAGCTTTTTTTTTTTTTTTTTTTGCATATATCTGGGGTCTTAGTTCCCAGACCAGGGACTGAAACTGTACCACCTGCATTGGCAGCGAGGAGACTTAACCACTAGGCTGCCAGGGAAGTCCCAAGAGCTTCATTTGTTTCAAATGAAAAATATCCTGTTTTAAATTATCAGTATGAGATTCTGATTTAGTGGCTCAGAATACTTTGAGTGTGACAAATTACGGAGTGCAGGTCTTAATAAGCAGGAGGGTGAAGACATTGGAAGGGCGCTGGGACCCTGGAGAAATGAAGGACAAGATGTTAACGTTATTAGGCCTCGGTTTTCCCAGTCATTAAATGAGGGTGTCAACCAGATAGTGTAAATGGCCCTTTTCAGGTTTTTTCAAGCCTATAGTACCAAAAATGAGTTGTATCTATATTCAAGTTTGCCAGTTTTCCCTTGACCTTGCCCTAAAAAGATAATGAATCACCTAAAGCTATAGGCTGCTTGGAAAGGGTTCTAATCCTACACCAAAGCCCCAAGTATGTGTGTGCGTGCTCAATCGTGTCCCCTCATTGAGATCCGATGGACTGTAGCCCTCCAGGCTCCTCTGTCCACGGGATTTCCCAGGCGAGAACACTGGAGTTGCCATTTCCTTCTCCAGAGGATCTTCCAGACCCAGGGACTGAACCAGCATCTCCTGTGTCTCCTGCATTGCAGGCAGATTCTTTACCACTGAGCCCCTGGGAAGCCCACAAGGCCCCAGACTGAGCCTGATTTGGGGAACTTAAGGATTATCTCTCAGAAATATCACTTCCGCTGCTTTAATGCCTAAAATTGCAAAATAACACTCAGCATCCGTTAGCCTGATTCCCTACATATATGACAGAGCCTAGACCCACCCTCCTGTCCTGAGTGACCTAGAACCGCCATAGACAAAGGAAGGGAGAAACTCTGCTTGCTGAGCTATCTTGTGCTGGGATCTCTTTTTTGGCTCAGTGTAACCCACTCTAATGACAGCCTCCTGGACAGCCTGCTATAGCATTATATTGACTGATCTAGAGTGGCTGCCACAGGCTTATCTGTCAGCTGAAGGGCAGCATCCCAGAGTGGGTTATCTATGTTGTTACTGCTGGAATGGGCTTCCCTGATAACCTCAGTTGGTAAAGAGTCCGCCTGCAATGCAGGAGACTCCAGTTTGCCTAGTTTGGGGAGATCTGCTGGAGAACAGACAGGCTTCCCACTCCAGGATTCTTGGGGTCCCCTTGTGGCTCAGCTGGTAATGAATTCACCTGCAAATATTTTGTGTTAACTGAAGAAAGTGAAACCAAGCTGAATTTCTCTAAGTGAAGTTCAACATGTTTTTAAAGACGTGGTTTTCAGGGATGATTCTGTTTCCTGTAGAAATCAATCTGCCACTTCTCTGGGCATATGAACATTGGGTATGGGGTCAACTCACTGATAAAAAGAGGGAAACAAGTACTACTTACACCTGCGGAACATTGTCTGTTTCCTGTGGCAGACCCGATGCTTTGTGCTAGGAGCTTTGATCGCTCTTGAGACGCACTCATTAACTCAGTGAAGGTGGCATTATTAACACAATTTTATAAATACTCATGATTATTGCCCAAACAGGTCAAATAATAGCTTATGTCATGTCACACTATCCTGGGATCCAGGCAGAACTTAAAACCAGTGCAGTGTGGGTCCACGGATTAAAGTCAACATCACTCATTATCAGAGAAGTGCAAATCAAAACCACAATGAGGTACCATTTCACGCCAGTCAGAATGGCTGCGATCCAAAAGTCTACAAGCAATAAATGCTGCAGAGGGTGTGGAGAAAAGGGAACCCTCTTACACTATCAGTGAGAATGCAGACTAGTACACCCACTACAGAGAACAGTATGGAGATTCCTTAAAAATCTGGAAATAGAACTGCCATATGACCCAGCAATCCCACTGCTGGGCATACACCCCGAGGAAACCAGAATTGAAAGAGACACGTGTACCCCAATGTTCATCACAGCACTGATTATAATAGCCAGGACATGGAAGCAACCTAGATGTCCATCAGCAGACGAATGGATAAGAAAGCTGTGGTACATATACACAATGGAGTATTATTCAGCCATTAAAATCAGTTCTAATGAGGTGGATGAAACTGGAGCCGATTATACAGAGTGAAGTAAGCCAGAAAGAAAAACACCAATACAGTATACTAACATATATATATGGAATTTAGAAAGATGGTAACGATAACCCTGTATGTGAGACAGCAAAAGAGACACAGATGTATAGAACAGTCTTTTGGACTCTGTGGGAGAGGGAGAGGGTGGGATGATTTGGGAGAATGGCATTGAAACATGTATAATATCATATGTGAAACGAATCGACAGTCCAGGTTTGATGCAGGATACAGGATGCTCGGGGCTGGGATGATCCAGAGGGATGGGGAACACATGTACACCGTGGCGGATTCATGTTGGTGTATGGCAAAACCACTACAATATTGTAAAGTAATTAGCCTCCAATTAAAATTTAAAAATTTATATAAAAAAGTAAAGTCTTTTTGTACTTCTAACCTGATCATCCTGTCAGCGTAACAGACTCATCCTTAAGGAGCTGAGTGAACATTCACAAGACATTACATTGCAGGAACACCAATCATTTAACAAATTAGCACCCTATTCCCTCCCCCCAAATTTCAGGAAATTGAGTTTAAAGGCTTCATTACAAATTGATCTTATTTCAAGAAATACTATGATTCGAAGAGATCATTCTGATCAAGAGCTTTAAATATGTTTATATTCTAGGGATCTTCCCTGATGAAAGAATTTAAAAGTTTAAATATGAATTCTTTCACCAAAGGATTATTTCTAATTATGACAACAAAAAAAGATTCCATTTTAAACAAGGGATTAGTATCTTCATAAGGTAGGATGCAGACAAATGTCAACAAGACTTTGTTAGAAGTTAGAAAATATTTATAACATTAAACAGAAAAAAAGGTAAAAGTGTATTTATAGGCTGAGTTTAAAATGTAAAATATATATTTTATATATATATATGCATAACAGCCTGGAAGAGAACTCACCAAAATTGTAACAGGTGTTCTCACCAAGTGATAAGATTACAGGTGGTTTTTTTCCTGCATATATTACTGGGCACATGTTCTTTTTTCTTTACTGAGCATATGTTGCATTTGAAAACAGGAAAAAATTAAAATTTCAATTTGCAACCACAAGCTGGTCATTTATGCCAGTCTTTCTCAAATTGATGTTTGACATAATACAACAAAATTCTGTAAGGCGATTATCCTCCAATTAAAAAATAAATTAATTAAAACCAACAACAAACAAAAATAAAATGTTTGCCTGGAAAACTCATTTAAAATGTGGGTTCGGATTCAGCCTGAGATGCTAAATTTCTAAGAAGCTCCCAGGTTATGCTGATGCTGGTCTGGGGACCACACTTGGAGTGGGATTTCATGTCGAATAAACAAGAAAGAATCATTGTAGGCCCACTTAAATCTGAGAGTTGGAGTTTAGGAAGCTTGCTTTGCAAAGTCTTTCCTTGAAAATCTGAGTCAGGAAGTTTTGCTTAATGGCTACCTAAATCTCTCCTGTTGCACTATAATCCCATTTCTTTTCCAACTTTACTTCTCGCTGAACCAGTTTTCAAATCCACAGTCCAGCTCATGAGGTTTTCTTCTCCAGGGTAACCTTCCTTTGCCCCTTGAAATTAAATTCCATTTGTTCTGCTCATGTTGGCACAAAAATTGTCTCCAGTTAGTTTAATAAAACCATCACTAAAACAATTTTCTTGAGTAGTGTAATTATAGAGCTAGTAATTAGACTCATCACTAAATGAATAGCCTAGTTAGATTACATTTAGACAAGCACCACACACCCCATTCCGTTTTAATCACCCCTTAAATGCAATTCCATTCGTTTGCATGGAAGGACTTTTTAAATGATAATGGTAAGAACATCATAGACACTCTTAGAAGATAATGCTTCCTCTAAAATTAGGGAACTTTGGCATTCACCACATTACCTCTGCCAGGGGTAGGGGAAGGGAGGTGCTTTCCCGGCATTTTGTCAATACAGTAGGGAATCCTATCTTTCAACAACTGAAAGTGATGTGAATGGAACAGGAGGAAAAAGGGCAGGGCATAACCTTGGAAAGAATGACATAGACCTAGGGCATGTCAAAACTGAATAGCACCACCTAGGTCCAAGATGGCAGAGGATTCAACTTCCAGTGGACCTTGAACCTTATTATACACTCCTTGTAATACATTAGCATAAACGAAGCGACACACCCACAGGTGCCCTGACATTTCTGAGGCTATAACCATAAAAGTTCAAAAAGTGGGTGGTGGCCCAACTCCTGGAAATCCCTGCCCTTCCCCCGACTAACTGGAACAATCCGCCCAGTCAGTAGCCTGTGAGATTACCCAGCCCATGAAAACAAACCACATCATATTTCAGAGTCTTCTTTCACCTTCTGAGATGCCCCCACAGTCTGTCTATGAAGTGCTCCTCTCTAAATGAATCCACTTCTTACCAATCACTTTGTCTCTGTCTCTGAATTCTTTCTCAACGAAAGAAGCAAGAACCTCCAATTCACCAGGAGCACGTGCATTTCCTGAAGCCCCAGTGGAGATTCTCTCAGGATACCTGCCAGATGACATGGTCACACCCTGAAGACGCACTGTTGAAGCTCCTGTCAGCTCCTTTAGGGAGTCTTTTTGATTCAGCACTTCCGGGTGGATCTTTGACTCTTTTTTGTCTGTTTCAGTGCTGGGTTTTCTATTTCATTCTGCAACCTATTTGCCCTCCTCCAACGCACCTGCAAACGATGCAAACTGCAGGCACCCAGCTGTCCTTGGAGCCTCTTGATCTAACAGAGCTCTCGTAGGCGTCTACACGTGCGGTCAGCCCACTGTGCTCATGGGAGTCTACGTGAGTTGTCAGCCCATGGCGCTCTTCACTTCCACCAATTCACATTGTAGACAGTTTCACTTTCTGGCTAAGAACCACCCAATTTCCCATCAGAGATAATATGACTTCGACCTGACTCATCATTTCTCAAAGATGGAGCATTTGCAATAGCTAACAGTCATCGCACACCATGCTGCGTGCTTTCAGTGTATCCTTCCACTGGATTGGTCCAGGATTCTGTTTCCCAGGGGGAAAAAGTAGGCAGTCCAGAGAGGTTATATAACTCACCCAAGTCCAACCAGCTTAGAAATGGCAGAAAAGAGAGTGAAAACTATATTTTCCTATTGAGAAGAATGTGGGGCTAAGAGCACCCCTGAGTTCTCCAGGAACTCTCACCTTTGTTTCTTTATCTTCTGTTGTTCTTTAGTTGTTAAGTGTGTCTGACTCTTTGCAATCCCGTAGAAAGCAAACTGCCAGGCTCCTCTGTTCATGGGATTTCCCAAGCAAGAATACTGGAGTGGGTTGCCATTTCCTTCTCCAAGGCATCTTATTGACCCAGGGATCAAAGCTGTTTTTCCCTGCTTTGGCAGGTGGATTCTTTACTGCTGAGCCACCAGGGAAGTCCTTATCTGTGCAATGAGAATAACTGTATCCATGGCACTTACACATTAAGTGTGTGTGTGTGTGTGTGTAACATGAGGTAAGGTTTATAAAAGCAATTTGTAAAATGGAAAATGTTATAACATGTAAATTATATTGTTATGACTTAACCAGATCCAGGATATGCATTGCTTAATAAACCGAGGTCATCTCTGAAGTAGCTGAAATGTCTTACGTCCTATCATAGAAATAGTCTTACATTACATATTAATATTATTCATGTGTTACAGTTAACTTGTTCGAATGTCACAGTCGTATCAGGAAGAGGCTTCCGTAGATGTTGTAAGCCATCTTTTACATTTTACTTTTTATCCTGGTTTTAATTTGCATGCTTTCAGTTCCCTTTTCAGTAATAGAATTACTCTGTTCTCAGCTGATCGATTCTAGGAATTTGCTGAATGCAGCCAAACTATGACATGTTTGCATTTTAAAGTCTTGAAATGTTCTTTCGGTTTTGAAAATGAGCTTATTTTGAGGAAATGTAGGATTTCTTGAACTAATGGCAAATTACGTTAATAAAATTCATACATGCTGTGGGCAGTGATGATTCTCTATCAAATGGAAAGTAAATCAAAAGCTGAATTCCACACTTTCTTTTGGTCACATCTCCTGTTTACTTTAAGAGGAATATTTTCTGTTTGAGATTTGAATACCGAGGTGCAGAACCAACGATTCTCCCTGTTAAGCTGCTCTTCTCTCTCCAGCCTCATCTCTTCCGGAAGCTCCTGCTACTGACTTTGGCTCCCTCCTTCCACCATCCCCACAGCCATCAGTTTTATCGCCACAACTGTTCACCATGCAACACACACTCACACTATTGCAATTTTCATCTTTCTTAGAAATAGGTTTAATTTGTTTGAAACTGTGTTGGCTGGTGGCTTGTTCAACACCAATCTCAGTTTTTAAGAATAATTTTTAAAAGGCTGGTGTGAAATGAGACATGAAGTTGAAATTCAGAGGTCTTTTTCACAAAGGCCTTTATATTTACCGAGCCCAGTGCCATCTGGCCAGCTGGCCGTAGTGAACACACTCAAATCTTGTCTTGAAAATAGACACTGCTGAACTTTGAGTCTGGTCTGAATTTTACAAGTTGCTGGTATGGAAGGGTGGTGTAATCAAGTGTGATATGCACACTCTTTGAGGGAGAAAAAGAGTAAAATAGAGTTTCCATGGTTTGCAATTTTCAGAAGCAGGCAGTGGGCTAATGTAAGCTAATACCCCTGGGGGCTTCTTGTGTGCTGGCCAGATGCGTGGACCTATGGAGAAGGCAATGGCACCCCACTCCAGTACTCTTGCCTGAAAAATCCCATGGGCAGAGGAGCCTGGTAGGCTGCAGTCCACGGGGTCACTAAGAGTCAGACACGACTGAGCGACTTCCCTTTCACTTTTCCCTTTCATGCATTGGAGAAGGAAATGGCAACCCACTCCAGAGTTCTTGCCTGGAGAATCCCAGGGACAGGGGAGCCTGGTGGGCTGCGGTCTATGGCATCGCACAGAGTCGGACATGACTGAAGTGACTTAGTAATAGTAGTAGTACCTGGCAGTGTAAAGCAAACCAGTGCTGCAAATTCTCCTGTCTTTTTCCCCTTGAATATAGTAATTTGTGGTAACTGTTGTTGATTCATTTCTATAATCATAGCTGCCTGTTAGCATTGGATGCATTGAAAGGTCAAAATCACTTTGGAACTGATTAGCTTTGGAAGCTCTGAAAGGTTAAAACCACTCAAACTTCCAATAAATTTTCTTCATTTAAAAATACGTTTTTAATCTGAAAAAGAACATCTATATTTGGTATTTTGCTGCAGCTTGTCCTAATGAATTAAAAGCACTCTTAAATACTATTAAAGATTATTTGAAAATGTAATTTTCATAGACCTGCTTTTCTGATTATCACATCACTTTCATGTTTTTGAAAGACATTTTATCTTATTTTTTAATTAATTAATTTTTATTGAAGTATGTTTGATTTACAATGTTGTGTTAGTTTCTGGTTTACAGCAAAATGATGCAGTTATCTATATGTATATATATGTATCTATATATATATATAAACGGCATCACTTTTCTTTAAAAATTATGTTTTCAAAGAATTTTAATAACACTTAAGAGTGCTCTTAATACATTAGGACAAACCATAGCAAAATACAAAAACATGTAACAAAAGATGATGCTGAATGGTTTCTTTTAATATTGTTTGAAAACTAAAATCCATATTCTCATCTCAGGGAAAAAAAATTGTAAATATGTGCATTCACAGGTGGTATCCAGAATCACTGTGGTGATATTTTTCCAGTGGATACAAATACAGAATCCTTATGTTGTACATTTGAAACTAATAGGATGTTGTATGTCAATTATACTTCTATAAAAAAATAAATAAAATATAAAACCCATAAAAGTATATAGAAAAGACTGAAGTAAATACTTCAAAATACTAAAAAACAGAAAATTTCCTTTTGAAGAAAAACATATTCATTTGGAAAATTCAAACAGCATAAAGAAGGGAAATCTTCATGTTTCTGTCATTCAGAGAAAATCCCCATGAACATTGGGTGCAATTTTCTTTAGCATTTTCTTATTTGTTCTCTCTCTCTTTCTTACTACATTTTCCATCATATACTCTATTTTTCTCCATTTAACTTTATGTCATCAAAATTTTCTTATGCAATAAAAAATTCATGGCATCACTTTACATAGCTTTAAAGAATAGTCTATTGTATGGTATACCCTAATTTTTGAAAAAACAAATCCCTATTTTGTGTGGTTTTTTAAAAATTTCTTACTAATTAAAATAATCAATGAATTTTCTTGTACATAAGTTTTCCTGTGCACTGTTACTTTCTTATAAGGTAAAATATTAATAAAGGGCTCTCCAGGTGGCTCAGTGGTAAAGAATCTGCCTGCTAATGCAGGAGATGCAGGTTCTATCCCTGGGTTGGGAAGATCTCCTGGAGAAGGAAATGGCAAGCCACTCCAGTATTCTTGCCCGGGAAATCCCATGGACAGAGAACCCTGGCAGGCTAAGTACATGGGGCTGCAAAGACTTAGACACCACTTAGCGACTGAACAATGTTGCCTTTTTTTTTTTAGTAACATCATGTGCTTCCATACAGGGAAACCAAAACCATAAAGAGAGAAGATGGGTCAAACTCTTACTCTTTAAGTTCTGAAACTCATGGCACAGTCTAGTTCTGAACAGCTGTATTTTAGTTTGCAGGAGCTCCTTTCTGTTGAGACTGTAGAATTTTGGGTTTTGTTTTGAATTCAAAGAGTCAAACCTCAAAGGAATCAAGACATAGACTTCATACTATAAATAAAATATTGAGATAGGGGCTCTCGGACTCGTGTTTGTGAATAGAACAGAGTTTTAGTATAATTGACTTCCCACTGTAACCCTACCTATCTCATCTTGTACCTCTAAAATATTTTTCCGAGAAAGAACAGACTGGATTCATCAGACCACAGAAGGGGGTCTATGCACAAAAGAGGTTAAGAGCTCCTGGTATTGTAAAGCACGTCATTCCCCTTGAAAACTGGGGAGACTGCTTGACCTGAGGGAGGCGTAGGACCCAGAAGCAACAGGTCCGGGGATGAGACCGTGACAAGAGGGCCATCCTCCACAGGCTGTGTGTGTGTGTGTGTGTGTGTGTGTGTGTGTGAAGAAAACACTACGCTACCTTGCCCTATGTGTGTTTGTGAAGAAAACACTATCCACGCTACGTTGCCCTATCTCCTCCAGTTACATTCGAAGAATGCTAAAAATAGAGGAAATGTGTGCTTCCTTTCCAGGGTTTTGCCCCAGATGGAGCGAGTCCTGAAGACAAGCCACGTCCTGTACTGTACCTGAGCTGTAGACTAGCACAGCCGCCATGGATGGGTCCCTGGAGCCCCGGCATTCCAGAAGGATGGGAGTGTAGGTACACCCTGCACATTGCCACCCCTGCCTCAAGGAAACGCAGAGGAGCGGAGGAGACTTGAGCCAGCAGGCCGGCGATTAGGGCTATTCCACATGGAGCGGAGACTGTGAGAGCGGAAGGATGCAGACTGTTCTTCTAGGGACCAGGAGAGGGCGCTGTACTAGCTCAGCTGATGACGCTGTGAAGGGAAGGGGGTTGCTCTGATCCCACTTGGCAGAGCCTTTCTGCACCAGTCAACAGGGAAGATGCTAACGGAGACCAAGGTGGAGAAGGACAAGGCAGGAGGCTGGCTGGAGCACCCCGTCCCCTCCCCCAAAGTCGCGCTGCTTCGCACCTCCCCCCAACTCCCGCTCCCCAGATCCGAAATGTGATGCCAGGGCTAATGAGGCTAGGGGAGACTTTAGGATTAATGACTTTAAGATCAAAACGCCTGAAAAAAAAAAAAAAAAGTGACAGGGTTTCAGCAGAAACTGACTGGATCGTATTTTCTGATTTCAGGAGGTATATAGGAACTTGAGATAGATATTGAGTCATAGAAAAATAAAAGAGGTGTTGGGGTTTTGTGGTTATTGGGGTTTTGCACCCTTCAATTTTATGATCTGTGAAAACATTATATACTTAGTGAAGTTCTTTAAATGTCACATTTCTGAGTCAAGTGGTAAAAATGTTATGCAGGCTTTATATATATGCTTTTAATTTCTTTCCAGAAAAGCTCTGCTAATTTCTCTTCCAAGCCACAAGNATTGAGTCATAGAAAAATAAAAGAGGTGTTGGGGTTTTGTGGTTATTGGGGTTTTGCACCCTTCAATTTTATGATCTGTGAAAACATTATATACTTAGTGAAGTTCTTTAAATGTCACATTTCTGAGTCAAGTGGTAAAAATGTTATGCAGGCTTTATATATATGCTTTTAATTTCTTTCCAGAAAAGCTCTGCTAATTTCTCTTCCAAGCCACAAGCTCAAAAGTACTGACTATGGAGTTTTTAAACTACTTTTCAGTTCAATTTTTAAAAATGCAAAATTAATTGGAATACTATATTATAATTTTTAGTCATTTGTATTTCTTTTGTGAACTGTATGTTCATGTACTTTGCTCATTTTAAATTAGGAGTATTAGTTCTTTTATTGTTGGTTTTAGTATACTAAGGATACCAATTTTCCCTATCATATTTGTGCTGAGTATTTCTCCCAATTTGCTCTTGGCATATGAATTATTGTTACAAAGTCATTTCACATTCCCAAGTTTAATCCTTTTTTCACTAGTCTTGCCCCTGTTTTGTTATTTTCCATGGTTTCAAGTAAAAATATTTATTTTGTAATTTCTAGTGCATATTGAACACATTTAAATTTATTTTGGTGTGTCTTGTGGGATGGAAGGTGAGAAATCTTTTTTCAAACACACAATTTTGTTGTTAAGTACTTCATTAACTCAGTTATTTTACAAGAGTTTGTTGAGTACCTATTACGTATGAAGTACAGTGCTACACTCTAATCACGTAGTATTACCAAAATGTAAAATGTTTTTTATAAACCAGACACTCTTTCTTTTGAGAGCTCACAACATGATTGGGGAGACAGGTATTAAGTAAGTAAATGTATATTTGTGAATTGTAACTTGGGCAATAAAAACAGAATAAGGCAAGAGGAGGAGAATGTGAGAATCTTAATTTGACTGAGGATAACAGGCAGCTTCCCAAAGAGACTGACACTTAATTTTTACTTTTTATATGCTTATTTCCCTGCATACTCTAAATTCTGTTTTGTTGCTATCTTTTCTGGGCCATTGATCCATTTCTTTAAACCAGTCTTGCACTGCTCCAAGTAGTCAAGCTTTATGATGTGTTTAAATATTTGAGCAAGTTCTTTCTCGATACAAATTTCAGTTTATTTTTTGTTGGTCAGCCTGGAAACCCATATGTCCACTGCAGAACCAAAATAAAGCCAGTTCTGTGAACACAGAAAGTTGTTTCCTATTGGAGCAGAGCAAGGGTTTTTTCATCCTTTGGTTCAAATTTCACTTGTGGCTTCTTTGCTCTGAGCAGCTGTGAACAGACCACCTCTCCCTTCCCAGGGCCCCTTCCACATGGCTCTATATCCACCAGGATGGCTGGGATCTCCCTGACTTCCTCCCCAATCCCACTTGGATTTTTTCTCCTTATTCTTCTGCAGAATAATTATTTTGTTCTGCCCAGACTTATATGCCACCTTTTCAACCAGTTCAGGAAACAACAGTATTTTAGTTACCTGGACAACCCTTCTTAGGAGAGAAAGGGGATTACAAAGCCACACCAACGAACACTGTCAGAAAAGAAAGTCTCCAAGCTCCCACTTTTGGAAGATTGCTCTTTCTTAGAATGGAAGAATGGATCACGTAGCAATGATGCTGGTTGCCTATTCACCAACATTCTTCCTCATTCGAAAAGCCCTACTTTTATTTGGAGTATCAACATACCTGGTTTCCCAGATTCCATTACAAATAGGCAGCCTTGTTCTGGCCATGAGATGTGAGTAGAACTTCTGGAAGGAGACAATGAAACTGCCTTGACCATCATGGGCCGCGTAATGTNTTTTATTTGGAGTATCAACATACCTGGTTTCCCAGATTCCATTACAAATAGGCAGCCTTGTTCTGGCCATGAGATGTGAGTAGAACTTCTGGAAGGAGACAATGAAACTGCCTTGACCATCATGGGCCGCGTAATGTCAGACTTTTCTGATATGTGGGTAAACTTTTATGTATTTAAACACTGTTATCCGAGTTTGTGTACAGACAGTTCAACCCCAGCCTAACAGGTGTGGACCAGCAGAGTCCACTGACTTCTGTTCCTAACCAAGAAAAAATTCACCAGGGTCAAATGTAAGGATCTTCAGAGAAGTCGTGGGTGTTATCATAGTGGTTTTTGAAAAGATGAAGCTGAAATGAAATCCTATTACATTCTGGATAGCACGGTGCTTTGCCTTTGGTGTACTCAAGGCTCTGATGGAAAGTACTTAGATTTTTTTGAGTACCTATCAATTTAAGCATTTGGGAATGTCCTACATTAAATATATGAATAATGACCTTAGCAGAGAATTTCAATTTTATTACCAGTGCTCGACGTTAAAAGCAAAGAGGATGTACTTCAGTGAAGTGATTGGGCAGGCTTCACGGGCTGCCTCCTCACTGGTCCAGTGTATCTTCCAAACTTTCAGCCATTTTACATTCTTCTAAAATGTTTGCTGCCCAAAGAATAGAGTCCACATCCAACAAGCGTAGCATCTAGACACAGTATGATTCTCTCTTACCTTTCAGCCTCCTTTCCAGATAGCCCCCACACAAGATTAAGATATACTTGATGGCTCCTTGTAATGTAGCCTCGTGTTTCTTTACCTGTGCACTATGGGCAAGCTGTTTNTACAAATTTCAGTTTATTTTTTGTTGGTCAGCCTGGAAACCCATATGTCCACTGCAGAACCAAAATAAACCCAGTTCTGTGAACACAGAAAGTTGTTTCCTATTGGAGCAGAGCAAGGATTTTTTCATCCTTTGGTTCAAATTTCACTTGTGACTTCTTTGCTCTGAGCAGCCGTGAACAGACCACCTCTCCCTTCCCAGGGCCCCTTCCACATGGCTCTGTATCCACCAGGATGGCTGGGATCTCCCTGATTTCCTCCCCAATCCCACTTGGATTTTTTCTCCTTATTCTTCTGCAGAATAATTATTTTGTTCTGCCCAGACTTATATGCCACACAGCCGTGAACAGACCACCTCTCCCTTCCCAGGGCCCCTTCCACATGGCTCTGTATCCACCAGGATGGCTGGGATCTCCCTGATTTCCTCCCCAATCCCACTTGGATTTTTTCTCCTTATTCTTCTGCAGAATAATTATTTTGTTCTGCCCAGACTTATATGCCACCTTTTCAACCAGCTCAGGAAACAACAGTATTTTAGTTACCTGGACAACCCTTCTTAGGAGAGGAAGGGGATTACAAAGCCACACCAACAAACACTGTCAGAAAAGAAACTCTCCAAGCTCCCACTTTTGGAAGATTGCTCTTTCTTAGAATGGAAGAATGGATCACATAGCAATGATGCTGGTTGCCTATTCACCAACATTCTTCCTCATTCGAAAAGCCCTATTTTTATTTGGAGTATCAACATACCTGGTTTCCCAGATTCCATTACAAATAGGCAGCCTTGTTCTGGCCATGAGATGTGAGTAGAACTTCTGGAAGGAGACAATGAAACTGCCTTGACCATCATGGGCCGCGTAATGTCAGACTTTTCTGATATGTGGGTAAACTTTTATGTATTTAAACAGTTATCCGAGTTTGTGTACAGACAGTTCAACCCCAGCCTAACAGGTGTGGACCAGCAGAGTCCACTGACTTCTGTTCCTAACCAAGAAAAAATTCACCAGGGTCAAATGTAAGGATCTTCAGAGAAGTCGTGGGTGTTATCATAGTGGTTTTTGAAAAGATGAAGCTGAAATGAAATCCTATTACATTCTGGATAGCACGGTGCTTTGCCTTTGGTGTACTCAAGGCTCTGATGGAAAGTACTTAGATTTTTTTGAGTACCTATCAATTTAAGCATTTGGGAATGTCCTACATTAAATATATGAATAATGACCTTAGCAGAGAATTTCAATTTTATTACCAGTGCTCGACGTTAAAAGCAAAGAGGATGTACTTCAGTGAAGTGATTGGGCAGGCTTCACGGGCTGCCTCCTCACTGGTCCAGTGTATCTTCCAAACTTTCAGCCATTTTACATTCTTCTAAAATGTTTGCTGCCCAAAGAATAGAGTCCACATCCAACAAGCGTAGCATCTAGACACAGTATGATTCTCTCTTACCTTTCAGCCTCCTTTCCAGATAGCCCCCACACAAGATTAAGATATACTTGATGGCTCCTTGTAATGTAGCCTCGTGTTTCTTTACCTGTGCACTATGGGCAAGCTGTTTGATTTGGAAATAAATACCCATAGCGTGTTTATCCATAACGAATATGAGGGTCATTCATCACTACAATATTGTGGGAGTAATTTTCTTGATCGGATAGGCAGGCAACAGTCCCCTCTAAGAATTCCATATGCATCTTTTCTAGTGTTAAATACTCTTCCTAACTTGAGGGAGATGGTTTCTTGCTGAAGCAGATGCAAGTGACTGGAACGTCACTTGCAGAGGCAGGTTATCTGGCTCTATCTGCCATGGCCTATTCGGGCCGCCTCCCACCAGCAGTGCATCACTCCTCGCAGCGTCGTGACGAGCTGCTTTGATTTGTCAAGACTTTGAAATCCTACCCTGAGTCCCCACGCGGGTAGCCAGGTTGTTCTTGGTAGGATGTGTTCATGTACTGTGAACAAGGATCCACACTGGTTTCTAGACCATGCAAAGCAACCGTCCCTTCACTTCCTAACCTCTTGGTGTCCCAGCTTCAGCAAACTTCTCTGCATCACTGCAAATACCACTGTGGACCAGCTGGAGATTTGGGAGTGATCACTCATCTGGGACTTAATCTGGAGGGACTGTCAAAGGAAGTTTGTGGACTGGGCATTTTTGTTTTTTAATGTTTAATTAAATTCTTTAAAAGCTTTTAAAATTTATTGTTATTATTGGTATCATTTTGGCTGTGCTGGGCCATCATTGCAGCGCACAGGCTTTCTCTGATGGCGACGAGCAGGCCCCTGGCTGCGGTGGCTCCCTGTGTGGCAGCACACAGCTTATCGCCCCATGGCATTATGGCATCTTGGGCTCCCCACGTGGCACTAAAAGAACCTGCCTGCCAACACAGGAGGACGTGAGAGACGAGGGTTCAACCCCTGGTTTGGGCAGTCCCCTGCATCGGCCGATTCTTAAGCGCTGGACCACCAGGGAAAGCCCTGGACATTTTTCTAGTGAGCCTGGCGAGGAAAGATAGGAAAGGGAAGCTGTTAATTGCCTGTTGATATTTTGGAGGGCAAGGTGGAGATACTGGTTCACCTCCGTCCCCATGCCCTTTCACATTTCCCTAAATTCTTCTACTTGTTCCCATGTCAAATCTTGTATAAGATTTCCTTCTCAGTAAAAACAGGCCGACACAAAAAATAATTCATATTCATAAAGTCGGCTCTGATTAAAATAATCCCTGGGGCTTCAGCACACTGCATCCTGAATTAAAATGCTTTAGACGTTCAGGGTTTGACTGGTCTGTCTCCTGGGATGCCATTAATGGCTTATGCACATCATGCTATTTTCCAAATTCTGCTCCTTTGCTCTGGTAAATAAATGAAGAAATCCAGTTGAGAAACATCTGGAAGGCTTTAAAAACTGGGAAAAATTCTCCCCTGGATGGAGTGTTCCAAGTGTGATGCTGCTTAAATTTGGAGCCAACGGCCACAGGAGGAACTCTCCAGGCCATTTGCAATACTTGAATTTTATAATACTATGAATATCTAACCAACAGTCCCCTCGGGGATAGATTTCAAAATTGGACATGATGTGAAAAAAATTCAATTAATTTTTTTTTTTTTTTGATAGAGTGGAAAAGCCCTGAGCTGAGATTTTTAGAAATGTGGCTTCTTATCCCAGCTCTGCCCCTAATTAGATGTGCAGCTTCAGGAAGTCACATGGCCTTTCTAGGCCTGTTTCATTACCCATAAAAGAGGGTTCACTTGATAATACCCAATTTCCCTTCAAATAACCTCCCCCATCTTTAATCCTTTCCTTTTCCATCTGTCTGCTTTCCTCCAAACTCCCTTCTCATCACCTGGTCCTCATTCCAATTAATCCTTGATCCAGCTTCTCCTCTGACTTAGCTGTGTGACCTTAGGCAAGTTGTTTAACCTTTCTGTGCTCTGGAAAAAAAAGGGGAGTAGTAATACTGCCTGTCTCATAGAGTTGTGGTGAAGGACTAGATGATTAATACACAGCAAGCCCTTGGCTCAGAGTATTAAGGAAATAAACTGTGAGCCAACAGTCATTATTTTCCAGATTAATAAAGTATAATCAATACATTTTATTCCTGGATCAAAAAGGATAGTCAAAAAGTTGGAGCCATTTCTTATCAAGAGTGGCCACTACTTATTAAGAAAATAATAAACCTATGGAATCATTGACTTCATTTCTCTAGCCTCATCTCACACTTTATTCAGAGGCTCTGTACAGTTGGGCAAACAGGAGCATTTCTCTCCATCAACAATTCTGCCACCATCCTTGTGTGAAAACACGAAGTGAATCATGAGAAGTTAGTCTCGATTCAGAGGCTGTGATGATGAGATCCTATCTTTGGCTCTCTGAGGTCCACAACACAGTGGAACTAATATAATATTCAACTATATTCATGAAATATATGCATGTATACTCCATGTGGAACGCTAGAAAGACTGGAGACACACTTTTTGGAAAGTGAATTTTAAGACTTTTTTTTTTTGCAATATAGTTATATATGGTAAAAAGCCCAGCTCCTGACTGTATGCATTTTGACCCTGATAACTCAGTTGGTAAAGACTCCTCCTGCAATGCAGGAGACCTCAGTTTGATTCCTGGGTTGGGAAGATCCTCTGGAGAAAGGATAGGCTACCCACTCCAGTATTCTTGGGCTTCTCTTGTGGTTCAGCTGGTAAAGAATCCACCTGCAGTGCGGGAGACCTGGGTTCAGTCCCTGGGTTGGGAAGATCCCCTAGAGAAGGGCAAGGCTACCTACTCCAGGATTCTGGCCTGGAGAATTCCATGGACTATATAATCCTTGGGGTTCCAAAGAGTTGGACACGATTGAGTGACTTTCACTTTCACTGTATGGTTATGTACCCCAGTGGCCAAGATATAGAACATCAACCCAGGAAAATTTCTCTGTACTCATTTCTAACTGTTGGCCTTCTTAGTCAGAAGCAACAGTTGTTTTGATTGCTCATTGCTCAGTTTTGCCTGTTCTTAAAACAATTTTTTTTTTTTTGTCTGTGCCCTGAAGTTTGTGGGGATCCTGGTTTCCTGACCAGATATGGAACCCGAGCCCTTGGCAATGAGAGCTCTGAGTCCTAACCGCTGGATCGCCAGGGAATTCCCAGTTTTGCCTGGTCTTGAACTTCCCAGCTATTATATATAAAATAGATAAGCAGCAAGGTCCTACTGTATAGTACAGTGAACTATATTCAGTACCTTATAATCAACCATAATGAAAATGAATATGAAAAATAACATATATGTATAATTGAATCACTTTGCTGTACACTTGAAATTAAGCATTAACTACAGTTCAATTAAGAAGATGCATTAAAAACCCCAGCACAAAACTAGGTATTTGCTCTATGTATCTGGCTTTGTCTCTCTGTCCCCACCCAGCATGCACCTTTCCGTGGAGCCTGCTGTCTACCCATCCACCTGGCTTTCCTTCTTCCCGCCTCCCCGTCTATCTACCAGCTTGCGTCTCTGCCTGTCACAGAGCTTCTGAGCAATGAGGAAGAGTATCACGTCTGTAAAGGTTCTACTTCCTCTGTCAAGGTCTGAGATGGAAAACCTACCTCTCCATCGTTGTCTACAACACTTCAGCATATCCATTCAGTAGCTTAGTGGGGGGCTTGGCAGCGGTGCAGAAATGAGTGTGAAAATCCTCACGTGCTCTTTTAGAGCCCCGTAGCTGGGAAGGTCTCCCCCACTTCCTCTCTGTTATACAGCATCGGAGTTGAAGCTCATCTTCCTGCCACATGGGCAGGTTCGGGGGCCGGGTCCCAGCTGTCACACTTTTGTGGGAATTACTTAATCAGATAATTCTTAGGCTTCCTCCCAGTTTCTTTGAAGGGAGTGGACTTCTGTGTGGTCATGTGACCCTAGTAGGACTTTGGGGGACCAGAGGTTATCTTCGGGAAAGGGTTACAAAAATGTGGGCAGTAACCTACCATGACTCTGTGTCCTGAAGTCTTCCCAGGGCCCTGGTGATGGCCTTTCGCTCAATGTCCTCTTTAGTGAGGACCTGACCACAGGCATTGGGTCCCCCAGAGCTGCAAGCTTCCCTTTAAATGACTTCGGATCTGGGGAGGCTTTTGTGATCTCTGTAGGGACGATGTGTGATTGATGGAGAAGGGAAACACGTGGCACCCCCTCAACACCCAAAGCCTGAAACGGCACAGCGGGCAGTGCAAGAACACGGGGCCCTGATGAATGACGTGGACAAAGGGGCCAGAGTCAGTGTGGTCTGTCCTGGCGAGGAATTGTGGCCATCAGGGTTCCCATCAGCACCAGGATGATCTGAAAATTACCCTGGACTTTTGAAAATGTTCAAGAGAGGCTTAAGCTCATATGCATAGAAATTGAGGCAAGGGAACTATCTGAATGACTATAGAGTTTGTCCAGACAGATCATGAATCCACTGTCGTTATCTATACTCCTGTAAATTAACAAGTGAAAAAAAAATATATATATATATAAATGGCATTAAAAACTGTCATGTTAAATCAAAATTCAGCTAATTATGGGTGTATTCACTTCTTAGGGCTGTCATAAGCAAACACACACATTGAGTGGCTTAAACAACAGACGTTATCGTGTCATAGTTCTGGATGCCAGAAGTACAAAAGGGGTCAGAGTGATGGGTTCTTGAGGGCTGCCATGCCTTTTTCCCTTGTGGTGGTTTGTTGGAAATCTTTGCCATCCCTTGGCTCACAGTGCTGTCACTCTGATCGCCACCTTCATCCTCAACGGTGTTCTCCTTGTAGTCACATCTGTATCCAAATTCCCCCTTTTTAAAAGGAGACCTCATATGGAATTAGGGACCCACCCTGCTCCAGTATGACCTCATTTTAACCAATTACATTTGCCATCGCTCTGTTTCTAAATAAGTCTCATTCTTCGATAGTGGGAACAAGGTCCTCAATATATGAATTTTTAAGGAGACAATTCAATCCATAATGGTGGGAAAGCAAATGCTTTAGAGATCATGTTGTGTGATGAATGCTGACTCCCACTTTCCCAACTTGAGCTTTTTCTGCCAGAACTTCTATTCTGACTCTCAGACTCACAGTTTTCACGTTCAAAAGGCCTGGTGCTACAATTTGCCTCTAACAGAGTCTCATGTTACGTGTATGTGAAATATTTCATCATTTATATTTGCCATCATAATCAGCAGGTGATCACAGTGCAGGACGAATACACATTTTCTAAGGATTCTAAAAATTATAAAGGTTTTATTTCTGTAAAACTGATATATAAATGCTAGATACTGATGATTCAAAAAAACTTTCCCCAGAAGCAGATAGCTTGATGATTTGTGTTTTACATTTATAAAGATAAATAGAAATCTTTTTGAATTTTGAAATAGTAAATGAATATGAGAGCCAAACAAGGGGGACCTCGAGTGTCCTTATAAACGTAGTGACTTTTTCTTTCCCTAGATAATCGGGTGAAAAATAGACAGGTCATCTTATCAAGTTGAACGCTTATGGCAGTAAGAGAGAATTACCAGGATTAAAACTACTTGAGCCTATTCCTCCCCCGCCCCCCCACCCCATCCCCAGGCACATTTGTTTCTATTTTGCAGATTTAAAAAATTAGACTTATTTGTATCAAAATTTGTAACAAAAGCATGTTATGAAACAGAACCCACAAGCAGTGAATGGTGAGCCTGTCTGTAGCCCAGCAAGATCCTGGCAGAGCTAAACAGTCCTCCAGACTGCCCAGAGGATGTGTCTGTTTGATGACATGATCAGCACATGTGGCTGCACTGGGCCAGAGCACACAGATGATATTTACTGGCAAACTGACACCAGAATGACCAAAACTGGGCCGGAGCTCAATGGAAAACAAAATGTCGTTTCCCTACAGGCATGTCTGTGGAAGCAATTATGTTGTCCAGTTTGAAGCGTTCCAAGTAAAGACATGGAATAAATGGTACCCCACAATTTTGTTATACCGAAAGATAAAGGCACTTCATACCTTTATGTTTTATCAAAACACCAAGTATATATAATCTAAGGGCTTCCACCTCAGAGATAAAATGGAGTTTCAGAGTTACATATCTACAACCTATCTTCTCAAATATTTTGATTATTTTTACATGGTTTTATGAACTGCTTTTCTTTCACTCTGCTCATGGTGAATATTCCCTCATTACATAATAATCCTTCTTTAACATTACTTTCAGCAGCTGTGCCATTAGGTGGAAGTGGCCTGATTTATTTTATTGATGCCCCATTGCCAGTCATTTAGGGTGGCTCTTAATTTTTGGCTGTGTCCTGCAAAGCCGCGGTAACCTTACCTAGGGCTTTATGCTGTCATACGACGATGATTTAATCACTAAGCTTCCTCAGTTACACTTAGTGTGAAGAGTCAGAAAAGACATTAAAGAATCGCTTTTTGAGAAACTTCTTTTTTTTTTAATAACAGGGACCAGAGCCCCCAAACAGGATGGGAGGATTTTAATCATTAGTCTTGGAGTAAGTGGTATTCAATGGTTTGTCTGTTTTATTAGCTCTACAGGTATGCAAGCATTGCGTCCTGAAACCAATCTGTTCTGGCTACTCATAAGGTCAGGCTTGGCAGGAAAAATACATCTTTGGAGGAAAGTGCTTTTGAGAAATGCAATGATCAGGCAGAGGTAATGCAGAAGTTAAGCTTTCTTCCTTTCTTTGGCAATAAAGTTAAATTCTAGCTGCTCTGCCATCGCTTGAATCACACCTGATATTTCTTCTATACTCAGTCCATTCTGAATGTCTGTCAGGATGTTCCTTCTTACACACTTGAGGATGTTATGGCATACCTGAATATGATTCCCATATGTTTCAGATTTAAAATGAAAATTCCATAATTAGGTAAAAAATTCTCAAATCCTTCTGAACCAAACAAAACACATTTATCTGATTACCATAATGATAAAATGATGTTCAGTTTGCAGAAGTGTTCACGGATACAGTCAAACGAGTTTCGATTTTTTGTTTCTGCTGATGATATCTTCCAATGAAGACTGTTCGTAAAGCAGAAGGCAGATCTGGCAAACATGCATCAATTCTTCCTTAAGAAACTGAATGTATTTTAGGGGTACTCCAAGATTTGTGGGTTTTCAGAAATTGGCACCCACAGTCCATCATTCTCTGGGTCACTGTCTGATTCCTGTTTCTGTTGATTCAATAGTGGTGGTGTCATCATATGTTTGGCTATATTTCACAATTGGCAAAACCTTACACTCTGTGGGATTCCCTGGTGGCTCAAAGAATCTGCCTGCAGTGTGGGAGACCTGGGTTTCATCCCTGGGTTGGGAAGGTCCCCTGGAGAAGGGAATGGCTACTCACTCCAGTATTCTGTTCTGCAGAATTCCGTGGACTGTGTGGTCCATGGGGTCACAACTGAGTTGGACACAACTAAGCGACTGTCACATATCACACAAATATCCTACACTCTGTAAGGGCCTCCAAAACGCCATTCACTGGAAAACCCACACACCCAAACTTGACTAACACTGAATTCACCTAGGAATTTTACTGTCAGTAAAACAGCACAGTCACTTGGACAATAGACTAATTTTGCATTCAGAATTCTTTAAAAAAGCAATGTTTCCTTATTTCTGGCTTCTCTTTTTTTTTATGGTCCATAAAAATACTGAATAGCATGATCATTTATAAAAAATAGCTACATAAAATGTTCTTAGGGAAGTTTCCTGAAAATTCCCTTAAAATGCAAAGAAGGTGTTCTCACTAATTTAAAGAACATTTTTTTTTTTTCTTTTGGCCACACTGCAGGACTTACAGAATCTTATTTCCTCAATCAGGGATTTCAACCAGGGCCCCAACAGGGAAGGGCTCCCTTGCTATCTCAGTGGTAAAGCATCCACTTGCCAATGCCCGAGACATAACACACGTGTGTTTGATCCCTGGGTTGGGAAGATCCCCTGGAGTAGGGCATGACAATCCACTCCAGTATTCTCGCCTGGAGAATCCCATGGACAGAGGAGGCTGGTGGGCTACAGTCTATAGGTCCCAAAGAGTCAGACATGACTGAAGTGACTTAGCACACACACATCCAGCAGTGAAAGTGCCAAGTCCAAATTACTGGACCATCAGGGATTTCCCAGGAACTGTTCTTTAAGGAAAAATAGGTAGGGTGCATTGTTGAGTGCTTTGGAAATGTATTATTGCATCTGCTGCTGCTGCTGCTGCTAAGTTGCCTCAGTCGTGTCCGCCTCTGTGCAACCCCATAGATGGCAGCCCACCAGGCTCCCCCATCCCTGGGATTCTCCAGGCAAGAACACTGGAGTGGGCTGCTATTTCCCTCTCCAATGCATGAAAGTGAAAAGTGAAAGTGAGGTCGCTCAGTCATGCCCAACTTAAAAGCAAATAATAGGGGCTTCCCTGGTAGTCCAGTGGTTAAGACTTTGCCTTCCAATTCAGGGGGCCTGGGTTTGATCCTTGATTGGGAGCAGAGATCCCATAAGCCTCACAGCCAAAAATCAAAAACAGAAAATAGAAACAATATTGTATCAAATTCAGTAAAACTTTAAAAATGGTCTACATAAAAAAATCTTTAAAAGCAAAGAAAATATATTTATAAATGAAGTAGTCACCTACATTACTTTGCCGACTAAGGTCCGCCTAGTCAAGGCTATGGTTTTTCCTGTGGTCGTGTATGGATGTGAAAGTTGGACTGTGAAGAAAGCTGAGTGCCGAAGAATCGATGCTTTTGAAGTGTGGTGTTGGAGAAGAGTCTTGAGAGTCCCTTGGACTGCAAGGAGATCCAACCAGTCCATTCTGAAGGAGATCAACCCTGGGATTTCTTTGGAAGGAATGATGCTAAAGCTGAAACTCCAGTACTTTGGCCACCTCATGCGAAGAGTTGACTCATTGGAAAAGACTCTGATGCTGGAAGGGATTGGGGGCAGGAGGAGAAGGGGACGACCGAGGATGAGATGGCTGGATGGCATCACGGACTCGATGGACGTGAGTCTGAGTGAACTCCGGGAGATGGTGATGGATAGGGAGGCCTGGCGTGCTGCGATTCATGGGGTCGCAAAGAGTCGGACACGACTGAGCGACTGAACTGAACTGAACTGAGTCACCTACATTTAAAATGTATCCGTACGTGTACCTCTACCAATATCTATATCAAAATTAATAGTAATACTTTTTTCAGTTTGGACATTTCTCTTTTCCTTCCAACCTACTGCATTCCACTGTCTTCTTTACCCCAGAGACACACACACACACACACACACACACATCCGAGCACTGTTCAAAAGAAAACATGAACACTGCTGGATGTAAAGTAAATTAAAATTTATTTTAATTGCTAGCACTGAAGCACCAGAACTAGGGTATACTTCATTATTCCTTTTCCCTAAATCAGACAAACTTTATTGAAAAAAGAATGTGTTGTCTAACATTCATCCCAAGGTAACACATTTTCTGGAATCAAATCACATTCCTCATCCTTGGGTTTTTGTGTGATTTCATATAAATTTTTAAGATGTAAATATTCCATTACGCATTCATAGGATACAATTTTCAAACACTAAAATCTTAACTATGATTTCATTCAAAAAGCATTTTGGTCTTCATATCTGTTGTCTTTTGCTTGTAAAAACCAATGCCTCAGTGACGTGTTTATTTCCTCCTCATGTGTCATTCCTTCGACTGGAGCCCAGATAATTTAGGATAGACTCAGCTGAGCTTGGAGAAGGCAATGGCATCCCACTCCAGTACTCTTGCCTGGAAACTGCCATGGACAGAGGAGCCTGGTAGCCTGCAGTCCATGGAGTCTCTGAGTCAGACACGACTGAGTGACTTCACTTTCACTTTTCACTTTCATGTATTGGAGAAGGAAATGGCAACCCACTCCAGTGTTCTTGCCTGGAGAATCCCAGGGATGGCAGAGCCCAATGGGCTGCCATCTGTGGGGTCGCACAGAGTTGGACACGACTGAAGCGACTTAGCAGCAGCAGCAGCAGCTGAGCTTGGATTTAAGCCTTGAGCTGGGCCCAAGTGGGCCCCACATGTTTGTCATTATCCCAGTATCAGCAGCTTCCTGCGTTGCGGCAGGAAGGCAAGGATGGTTTGAGGTTCCACCTGTTCGTGTTCTCTAAAACTGCATCAGCCAAAGCAAATATTATGGTCAACACCCAACTCAAGGGGAAGGAAAAATATTTCTCATACACCATGAGGTCAAAATGAATGGCATAGCCAAGCCACCATCAGTATGGCAGAGTCATTTTCTAAAGGCAAGGGAGGGAATGAATATTTGCTGAACCATTAATGCTATAGTCTCTCTCAGCCCTACCCTTGCAGTTTACTTTCAGCTAGCAATACAGTGGTGAACAAAGCTAACTGTGCCGTCACAGGGCTTCCGTTTTAGAGGGCAGAAAAGACGGTCAATTAATACATACAAAATGACACAGTACTCACTCTCACAGAAATGGGGAATCCTCACTTCATAGGTGGTCAGGATGGTTTTCTTAGGATAAGACCAAAATGAGTTGAGGGGATTAGCCATCTGTCAAAAGAGTTTTCCAGCCTGAAGAAATAGCCAGGAAGAAGGTTCTGGGGTGGTAACCAGATTGCGTCTTTAAGGAACAGCAGGGCAGCCAAATATGCCCAGAGCAGACTGAGTTCGTAGAGTGCTACAGGATGCAAGAGAGAGCTTCAGTCTGATTCTGGGTGAGATGGGAAACGATGGAGGGTTGAGAACAGGGGAATTACGAGTAGAAGAAGAGCGGGACTTTGGGATCTAGATGAGAATCTCTAGCTCAGTTTAGCTGGCTCTTTGGAGTGTTTAGAGGCACTATATTAACACAAGTTGTTTTTATAAATTCACTCAGTAATCTCTAGGACCCAAGCAAAACATTATTTTGCTGCAAAATATTTCTCACTGACTGCTGGATTTCCATCTTCACAACACAATCAGGTTCATTCTGTTTGTAGGTTTTCTACAATCTACAATCTGAGAAATGGATCCAAATGCTAAACCGGCTTCATTTTTAGGAATCTCAGGGAATCTTCAGCATCAGCTGACCTTGCAGGCTGCTCATTTCTTGTCTGATCTTTGCAGAAGTTATAAGATCAGCTAAATATCCTAGGGGAAAGGGCAGCATGGTAGAACAAGCTTCAGGACAAAAATGAGCTTCCCAAGGCCCTACATTTTAAAAAATGTGGAGTGGGGACATTGCTTAACAGCTAAACCCATGATTCTGATTCCAAGCCTGTTACACCACACTTTTGCTTTATGTCTTTATCATTTGAAAAGGAATTTTGATTATCTTTTACCAAATTTGTCTTCCATAGCCAGAGGATTTCATGGATAGGAAACAATAAATTCCTAGAAACACAGAGGCCTAACAGATGGTAGTAAATAGGTTGGAAATATTTCAAAACCTCCCTTGATTTCCATTCCCCAAACGCCTCTCCCTCTCAGTTTGTTTTTTAAATAATAAAAGTTTCCTTCATATTCTTCAGTGGTCCAATTTTGGTTACAACTTGTGCTCCGTTATGCTCTAAAACTAACCAAATTATCCTCTAAACATGGACAGCTCCCCAAAAAAGAAAACTTTCAGCATTTCAAAACATTCCCATTCATCTAATTGGTAGAATATTCAATAAGAAGTAAGTTAGAAAGAGAAAGACAAATATTATATATTAATGTATCTATGTAGAATTGAGAAAAATAGTACAGATTAACTCATTTGCAGGGCAGGATTAGAGATATGGATGTAGAGAGTGGACATGTGGACACAGGAGCAGGGAGAAGGGGAGGGTGGGACGAATTTAGAGAGTAACATCGACATATATACACTGCCATGTGTGAAATAAACAGCTAGAGGGAAGCTGCTGCGAGGCACAGGGAGCTCTGAGATGACCTAGATGGGAGGAATGGGGGGGAGGAAGGGAGGCTCAAGAGGGAGGTGATAAATAACTGGTTCACACTGCACAGCAAAAAATAACACAACATCGTAAAGCAATTATATACCAATAAAAAAGTCAGAATAAAAAAGAATACTCCACTGAAGGCAAAGAAAATTGTCATTCTTTTCTAATGCACATTTTTCATTAGAAGAGGAAATGCCTGCCTCAGTTTTGTGATTAAAAAAGAGAAAGCCCATCTCATTCAAAGAGAGGGGATTCTGTTTTTGTCTAGAAATATGAAACAAATTTATAGCTTATCAGTGAGATAAGTGAGAAGAAAATATTAAAATATTCTGTACCATTACAAGGATTCTCACAGGATAATGCCATCATGTAGGAGAAATAATTTTGGTTCATTAATCTTAATTCTACCATTGTGGCACTTCAGTGCTCTCTCTCATAATAAAGACACTATACACATATACTACACATGTGCCTTGACTTTCCTCTTGAGCCTAACAACAATCCTATATTGCTGGATGGACCCATATTTTGTTCCCATTTTACAGATGAGGTAACTGAGGCAGGACTGAGGTGGTCTGTCCCTGGTAACACATCTGGAGTCGACAGAACAGAAGCCCAGGAGTCTAATAAACTTTCTCCTTATTTTCTTGATAATGACATTTGTTTCCTTTTGGATTGCTTGTTAATGCATATTTGTGGTAAAAATGTTTCAGCAATATAGAAAAGTACATGGAAGAAATTAAAAGCTTTACATAGTTCTACCACCCAGGGGGAAGCATTAATATTTTGCCTGTTTAAGCATCTATCTCTCTTATTACAAGCCTGGAAATCACTCTTTACTGGTTTGTAACTTGTCTTTTTATGTCAGGGCTACTTAGCAATCCATCAGTTGCATCACAATTAATTTATCCAATCCTTTTCAGTGGGTTCTCTGATTTTTTTCCCCCACTGTAAGGAACATCCTTGCTGTAAATTAGGTCAAGGATGCCCAGGGAGTATAGATCCCTGAATATTTTCATAAGACACATTCTTAGAAGTGATTTTGTTAGGTGGAAGAGTACCGCCCATTTTAAGACTCTAAAAGTCTGTATTGGCCAAATGACCCCCCACTGCAGATGCTGTTTCTGTGCCCACCGTGGCTGTCAGGGTCAAGCATTAATATTTTGCCTGTTTAAGCATCTATCTCTCTTATTACAAGCCTGGAAATCACTCTTTACTGGTTTGTAACTTGTCTTTTTATGTCAGGGCTACTTAGCAATCCATCAGTTGCATCACAATTAATTTATCCAATCCTTTTCAGTGGGTTCTCTGATTTTTTTCCCCCACTGTAAGGAACATCCTTGCTGTAAATTAGGTCAAGGATGCCCAGGGAGTATAGATCCCTGAATATTTTCATAAGACACATTCTTAGAAGTGATTTTGTTAGGTGGAAGAGTACCGCCCATTTTAAGACTCTAAAAGTCTGTATTGGCCAAATGACCCCCCACTGCAGATGCTGTTTCTGTGCCCACCGTGGCTGTCAGGGTCGGAGATCCGTTTCCTGGAACCTGAGGCAACACAGAAGCTCTTTCTCTTGGGCTTGGCAATAATGTTTTCCTCTTTTAAGTGGAAGGCGTAATGAGATGGTAGACTTGGGGCTCTGAGAATAATGCTGCTCACAACGGTGGTCAAGGCTAAAATAAATCAGTTGCTCTGGTGGCTGGAAGGGCTCAGGCAGGAAGTGATGGATGAGGCGTTCTGAGAGTCATGTGCACACCTGTTATCTGGCTGCACGCACCAAGGAGCCCCAGCTACTTATGAGCTACATTGTTCATCGTGAGCACTCACGTCTTTAAAAAAAATGGGTTCCAGGACTGCTGTCTGGTTCATTGGTCTGAGAAGACTGGGGAAATGGTCACTTTGCTGGTTTTCACTGGAGGGAGAGAGAGGAGCTGCACGAAGGGAAAGGATGAGGGGCGCTGTCCCTTCTCCCCTGAATGGAGGCTGACTGGGGCATGTCACACCCACAGAGAATGCCACCCAAGCCTGGAGCCCTGTAGACTGTCAACCCAGCCAAGGCTGAGTCCCACCCTTGAGAGTGAGCTGACAAGCTATTGTCTGTGAGCAGTTCTCTCATATAACATTCAACATTGCTAAACTGGGATAACCAATATCATGATAATAACAAATGTCATTTGACCCAGGATTGTTCTCCGTAAGAACCCCAACTCACTTAATCCTTGTGACACTGTGACTTGACACCTAGGTTAACCCTCCTATATACCCCAGACACCACTGTGTCCATTTAATGATGAAGGAGACACTCATACATACATACATTCAGTATGTAACACTGAATGACGGTAGAGATCATGAGCCTTAGAGTTGAAAAGATCAGAATATAAGGTCTAGCTCTGTCCCCCTCAAGCTGTCTGACTTTGGTTAAGTTCTGGCCAATGTGCTGTGCCTTCATTTCCTGTCTAGCCAATGGAGATCATAACGGCTGCTTACAGGTTTGTTATGAGCATTAAACTTTGTAACATAAACATAAAATAATGTAAAGCGCTCCATCAGTGGGAGCCTTCATTATAATTTAATGAGGCAATTAGGTAGAGAACACTTCTGTGACATTTTCAAAGTCATATAATCAGAGAATGGCAAGAACTTGACTTAAAACCACTCCTTCAATCCTGGAACAATACATGATTACCCACCCCCGCCCCCAGTACAGCCTCTAGCCAAGTTTCAGTTCAGTTCAGTTCAGTCGCTCAGTCGTGTCTGACTCTTTGTGACCCCATGAATCACAGCATGCAGGCCTCTCTGTCCAACACCATCTCCCGGAGTTCACTCAGACTCACGTCCATCGAGTCCGTGATGCCATCCAGCCATCTCATCCTCTGTCGTCCCCTTCTCCTCCTGCCCCCAATCCCTCCCAGCATCAGAGTCTTCTCCAATGAGTCAGCTCTTCTCATGAGGTGGCCAAAGTATTGGAGTTTCAGCTTTAGCATCATTCCTTCCAAAGAAATCCCAGGGCTGATCTCCTTCAGAATGGACTGGTTGGATCTCCTTGCAGTCCAAGGGACTCTCAAGAGTCTTCTCCAACACCACAGTTCAAAAGCATCNCGTATTGCTGAAGGCTGGCTTGGAGAATTTTGAGCATTACTTTGCTAGCATGTGAGATGAGTGCAATTGCGTGGTAGTTTAATTGAATTATTCCTTAAGGAAGCTTGGTCGTTCTTCCAAGCCTAGATCAAATCACTGTTCTGAAGCCATGTGTTCTTGGTGGTGCAGGAACTGCCTGTTTTCGTTCTCCACTGAAGGCCTTGGGGATTCCTGCTAAGTCATATATTTTATCTCAGGAAGAAAGTTCATCATGTCCACCTGCCCAAAGCTGCACTTGTCTCTTTGGCAAGTCTCTAACACTTTTGACCCAGGAAATAAAAGACAGTGTGCCCTGTTGAAAGAACCGGATTATTTTGGTCTTTGTCCCTTCTCAGTATCTGAAATGTGCATTGCTTTTCTTGCCTGGTTTCCAGGTCTGTGAGCAGAAGGCTGAGGTTTCTCCATCATGCTTTCCCAACCCTGTCACCATGGGTCTCTATGAAGATGGGGCAGCTCTTGCCTGAGCATCTATACCCTCAGTTGTGGGTTTTCTTTGTCCCAGCTTCACCACAATGCATTCTGACTATGCCAGGCTTTCCCATCCGATCAGTTCTGTTCAGTTCAGTTGCTCAGTCATGCCCGACTCTTTGTGACCCCATGGACTGCAGCACGGCAGGCCTCCCTGTCCATCACCAACTC